>JAUZNJ010000672.1:0-18807 GCA_034780135.1 Jordanella pulchra
CAGTCCTCTGTGACTTATTTAGGAACCTAGAGACTCTCAACAGCAAACCGAAGGGGGCTACCAGGAGAGAGGCTTACAAGAGGAGGTTAAAATCCCCAAATCAAGCAGGAGCAGTGGTTCTAGTAAAAGAGCAGAGTGGGGGTGGGGGGGAGGAGGAGGAGGAGTGGAAATGTTTTGCTCCATAATGAGACCTTGAAGGTGATCGGATGAAAAGAACAGAACTGACGTGAAAGACAAAAAGAAGGGGGGATAAGAAAGAGAGAGAGGGGTGTTTCCCTGCAGGCAGAGATGTTTTTGTGAACTAATCTCCCTCACATACACACACAGACACACACCCTACCTCTCTCTCAGTAACTCAGTTGCAATAACAGTCGCTGAGGTTGGCAGCACAAAGCAGAGACGCTCTCTCTGTCACCAGCTTGTGCTCACACTCGCCTCATCTCACTGTGAGGAGCTTGACTCGCTCAGACTCTGGACACTCAGCTTTCTCAGCAGGAGCTGACACTGAAAAAAGAGGAAGAAAGCAAGAAAAGAAGAAAATAGGAAGAAACAGGCTGCAGACCTTGAGAGAAATCCACAACCAGGTAAGACCTGTTCAACTTTAGTTTGTACACACTGTGGCTGAGCTTTGCAAAATGTAAAGTGAAACAGGAAGAAAGACACTAAGCGTATTGTAGAAGACAGCAGCATGAACAGTAGGGCAAAGTACAACCCTAGTTACTACACAGGTGGAGCATAAGAAGTTTAACTTCATCACACTTTGTAATTTTTTGGTATCTCTTTTCCACTTAAGAGAAAGTCGATACATATGATGTGTTTTCCAAACTATTCTTTAATTATTGTTTTGTGAAGGGGGCACAGATTAAATATTAAACTCATGATGTAAAGTGACAAATATAAAGGAGCCTGAGGAATTGAAGCTGCTCACATAAAGGATCTTGTGTTCAGAGGTGTTCAATTAAAATTCCTCAGGTGAAAGAAGTTTTTCCTGTGATCAGCTACTTCTTTGGTAAATAATATCTCTGTTTTGTAGCTATGATTATAATGAAAATTAAACACAAAGCAAACTAAATCTCATTAATTGCAACTTTCCAAAGCTTTCACTGGTTGTGTTTTAGTGACTGATAATGGCTGATTTGTTGAAGGTATTGTTCCACTTTACTCCATTCTCTGCACATTAAGCACTGTGGTGTATATTTAAATAGTGAAAAATAACAGAGCTAACTAAGTCTGGAGCAATGAACAGAAGATACAGAGGTCTAAATATTTGGAAACATCTGAGTTTTCCCCCAAAAATTCAGCAGTTTCTTTATGCTCTACTGTCAACAGTTGTCTCTTGTTAATTAGGACTCCCATTATTCAACAGAGTGAACCTACTGGAACAATCCATAAATCATGTCCCGACAACACATTTTATCTGCATTTTATCTGCATTTTATTTTATGACTCTGCTAATATGGTAAGTGGTACCAGGAAAACTGCAGTTTGAAAAGGAGGTCATTCAAACGTGTGGAAGTTTAATCAGAGTCTGCAGTCGGACAGACTTGGTGTTCGCTGTGCTGCCGACCTTCCCTTGTGTTTATAGTCAGATAATACAAGCAGAGTGGAGACACTAGAGTCAGAGGTAGTGGAGGGATGAATGGATTCATTGTCCGGATGGTAAGTGTCTGTGTGCTCAGACTGGGGGTGTGTATTTGTGTGTCCCTTTAAACTGTGAGCAATCAGTGACATTTGAGAAGTTAATGCTTCGCCAAAATGTGAACAAAGTTACGTAATATAATTCTGTGATAACTGTGATGCTTAAATATATGGAAGGACTAAAAACTGCTCTTCTGAGTGTGGCTGGCTGATAACAGGAGGAAAGTTTCAAGTGTCGTTGGGCAGTTTTGTTCAGTGTTAAAAGGTCAGACACACACAAAACCCGAAAATCCATCACATCACTTCATAAACAGATGAACCATCCAGCACCAAACATGTCACCACACGAAATAAACATGATAAAACATCCAAATGGAAAGTTTAGTTTTTGATCCCGTTGTTACTTGTGAAATCAAATCACTGACAAATTAAGGAGGGACTGCTCATCCACACTCGTGGGATCTGTGTGAAGATCGATTTTCAATTTGGAAAACAATGCAAACTGACAGATTTTTTTTCTCTAATACACAAATTTCTGTGGTTAACAGAACCGTGTTTGAAATAAAAGTTGAAATTCTGCTCTAATCTTTTATAGTTTCTTTATCAGAGGACTATTTTGTCATCTAGGTCCTCTTGCAGAAGTCATTTCTTTCCCATATGGATCCCAAATGCAAATGGTGGCTGATTTTAATAGCTTTTGATGTCTACCATGTTGACCCCAGTTTCCATGGTGATTCAAGTATGAGGACTCCAATTAGGGCGTTATAAACCACAGCCCCAACTCTCGGTTAAGATGCCAGAGTTTATTGAACTTGCTTTCATTCTGGAATGTAGAAAATCATATTTTTCAACTGAATAGTTTACATTCAGAGTCGACGTTTGTTGAACCTCCCTTCTTAAACACCCTTTAGTGGACTGCTGTATTCTTAAGGAATATTAACACTTATTTTCCGTCAAAAACATTTGACTAAGAGAACTTAGTTTGTAAAATATCTAACTACTAAATGGCCAGATTGAGGAACAACAGCAGAACATTTTGAGGGATAACTGTACAGTTATACAGAGAAAGAAAAGCTATTTTAGTATAATTGCCTCCAATAATGTTTATTCTAATCCTGCAAAAGTAAAACTTTCTGAAAACCAGCTTTTATTTCCTTTTTTCAGGTTGAAAATAATTTTAATCTCCTCTTCCAACAGGCTTTTTGTTGTTGTTAGGATGATTCATTAAAACCCTTTTTGCTTTGCAAAGGCTTGTGTGTTTAAAGAGGTTTGACAGTAAATGTAGAAAAAACCTAAACAATACAAAAAAAAAAAAAAAAAAAACACCAGTGTTCCGGGGTTTGTCTCTTCTCTTACGGTGAATATTTTCTGCTGGAAGTGATGAAAACCTTTCCCCTGAACTGCAGAACTCAGCTTTAAATATTCCCTCTAATTTATTATTCCTTGTATTTCTGTAAGAACAAGCTGATGTTAAGAAATGCTAATCAATATTACTATTTTTTCATACTCCATTTGATCAACAGTATCTTAAAATGTTCCTACTGATTGATGCTTGTAATGTTGAAATCTGCCAGCCTCTTGTGGTTTAGAAAGTTTTAGCAGAAGCATCAGACAGACAGAGAAATAATGAACTAAAGTCTCTATACAGCTCAGTGGAGCAGATAACTACAACCTACAGCAGCTCTAAGTTCAGACATATGAGCTTAACTTTTTACATACATGAGTCATGATATCTATTATCAAAAAGACTTTGATTGAGCACCATGAAACATTAATTAATAGTCCGGCGTCACTCCTGTACTGTCAGATATGTTGTTTTGAATATATTCAGTAGCTCCAATATCAGTGGAAAAAAATCATGTTTCAGTATCTTGCTACATTTGACACATAATCTGGATTAATTACACAATAAAGTTTTTAATTGACTACAAAACTACACACTTAAGTGTTCGCCGTGTGTTCAGGTGTAAGACAGTACTGGGTTTCCTTTGGTACTCCTAACTGACTGGGTTGTACTGGATATTTTGGGAGAAAATATGGGTACCAAATGATTATGGTGCCCGATATAGCAATGGAATTTTACATACATTTGCACCAATCCGTTAATACTTATTTGTTCTGCGAAGGCGTTCATATCATTGAGCTTTTATCCAAGATAATCAGGAGATCATTATGAATGAAAAAGGGAAACATGCAGAAAATTTGTCTAATTCAGCAGCAGATTGCAGATTTTTGTAAATTGCATTTGAAGCCGTGCTTTTTTTTTGGTTTGTTTGTTTTCACTAAAATAACCTGAGTAAATTCAAAATAGAGTCGTCCCGTTGCCCCCCCACCCCCCACCCCCCCCCAAAAAAAGAAAAAAGTCATTTAGTAAGCAATGACAGCTATTTAAAGCAGCGCTGAACTATGAAAAAAACCTGCCCTCCTTTGATAAATCATGTATATACTAACTGGCGGCTTCGAGTTAACATCGGTGGGATGACTTCATCCCCCCCATCCTCTTAGAAATCACTCAGGGATAGAAATTGTCTAAGTCAGGGCTCACGGTTTTAAGCAAAGCTGAGCTTAATTATGACTAAATAATTCATAGTTCACTTAAATGTTTTGAAAAAACAACAAACAAAAAGGTAAACAACATCTTCCAGAAAATCTCTGAATACGGAACCAAAATTCAGACAGCGGCCTACATAGTAGGAACACTGTAAAATACATAAAAAGATTTATAATCGAACTGCAGTATATGTACATATACAGAATAACAGTGAGGTTTTGATTATTTATCCCTGACGTATAAAGAGTACAGAAGCTACACTGCTGTTGATGTAGCTGGAGTCTTATAAACACCTTACTTCACTGTGCATTCAAGTTTCTAAAGACACTTTTCTAAATAATTGAAATGGTAACACAGTCAAAACAGCAGCTTTGAAGTCTCCTCTGTCGGACAAAAACTAATTAAATCCCACACAGCCATTATTTCTCATTAGACAAAAAGTTTTAAACCTGAGTTATTTTACTACTCAGAAAAGTTCACGTGTTTTCACGGAGAGACGGACAAAACAGGATCACAAACCACCAAAGCAATTAAACCCAGCGATGGTAAACAGGCAGATCAATTAAAAAGTGATTAGAACATAAAGCAGAGTCGATAAAGTGCAGACAAGTGAAGCAGGAGCGATAAACACTCCGCTTTAAACTGATTTTATGTTCTTTTAGGTTGTTTTTTTTTATTTCTCTAAAGGCTCCAAAAGAGATTTGTTTATTTCCTTGGAAAAAGCCGATGAGATTTCCACATTAGAAAACTTAACTGCAAAAGTCTGAGACCTCCAAAGCTTCAATACAGTGTTACAATAAGGGGACAGAATATATAGGACAGATAAAATATAAAAAGAAAAGCTAAGAGAAATGGCAAAAAGTTTGGAGTAACAAACTGAGTAAAGTTTGGTTGAAATATGGAGAGTCGCTGACAGCAATTAGGATGAAAAGTGAACTGAATGTTTGGGAAAATTAGGAACAGTCTAAGAGCAAGATAAGAGCCTGAGAGCAGCTCTGACAATGACTCCATGTTATGTCTCAGTGGTGGAGGGATGATGTTTCTGTGTCTCACTGAGAGGGGGTCTCAGCCACCTTTGTGTTGGAGTACATTATGGCTGTTTGGGAACATTATGGGGCATTAGCTGAAGGAGCATCCTTGAATAATGCATGGACTTTATTTATGAGCAGAGAGCAACCGTCCTCTCCAGAGCTCTAACCCAGGGCACACTGAGGCAGACACAGGAGACTTCAGACCTTTAAACCATACAAAACGCTTATAATTTCACCTTAAATCCCATCAAATTTGGACTAAAGATCAAAATGACTCCCTATAATTAGATCATCGATGCCACAGTTGTTCTCTAACTGTTGCAGAAAAAGCTGTTCTGACCTTTATATCAATAGGATCACAAAGAAAACAGAAAACATGCAGAAGCATTACTGTCAAAGCTGGATATTTTGCCGACACTGTTTAAAAAAGGGAATCTTTTTCAAGTGTAATATAATTTCTCCACACTTTCATAAAATAATGTAGCAGCAGACCGCTGCAACAAACCCTCCTCAGGTCTGACAGGTTAGTCCACCAGCTGGTTATATGTTTAGGATCAACACTTGTACGTGTCTGTTTTATTATTGCATCATCCCTCAGTTTTATTGCAGCACACCGAAGTTTGCTGCCTTCTCTGCTACAGACTAATGTCTTCTGACAGTGAAACATCTGAGATCAGAAAGAGAGAGTTTTAAATGTTGTTAAGTTAAAAGAAATGTGACTGGAAGAAGCTCCGTGGTATTGTAATTATAATTCATGAACAGTTGTTTGATGAAAACATTTCTTTGAAGCTTTGCTTTTGATTTGATCTATTTTCAGTTGTATGACTCGTTGGATATTTTGAAATGCCTTCTCATTGGATAATTCAATATGGGGGCATTTTTAGTGGATTTCTACCTGTATGTTGACATTAATATCCTAAGTCTGATTGCATAGATTCTCTATGCGTCCATCTATAACGGGCAGGAAGGCTGGCCCAGACTATGAAACTACCACCACAAAATGTTGCAGAAAGTTGTAAAATGCTGCATTAGTGATCGCTGCTACGATATTTTCAAACATCAGGGCTGATTACGATAACACTTTGCTTTATTCTACTTTAATTTTACACGATCTACCAATTTTACATTTGACAGAGTAGGAAGCTCTAGATTTCCCAGACTTTTGAACATACTTGTCATGAATTGTGATGTTGTAACTGTTGTAAATGCAGGAACTCAGAAACAGCATCATAAATGTTATTGTAAAATATTCAAAAAACAAACTTAGGCAGATGTGAAGAGCAAAGGGAGAACTGGGCAGAGTGACATGCAAGGAGGCCAAATAAACAGCAATGAGAAATAAAAAAAAGGAACTTATTTACTGAGGGGGACGTGGAGAAAGGAGTGAGAGCAATCAGATGAAAATGAGGAACAGCTGACACTGATGAAAGCAAAGGGGGGGTAGGAGGGAGATTAATAAACAGAGGGCCACAGCAGTAAGAGAACTAACAGAGAAAATTATATAACACAAACGAATGAACAACTAGATATCTGAGTAAACAAGTGAAATAACTCAAATGGCAACGACTAGAAAAGACAACAGCAAGGAGCGAAAGAGAAGGTTCACAAAAATATGGGATATTTAGGTGCAAAACAATTGATTTTATCATAGAGGTATTCCAAAAATGATGAAAAATTCAAACTTAAAGGTAAATACAGATTTGGATGCAGTACTGATATATTAAATAAGCAGATCCCAATTTACAAGCTCCATTTAAACTGCATATGCAATTCTTTCCCCAGTTATCCAAACTTATGAGCAAATGTCTTACTTATTGCTCGTTTTAAATGTATAAAAATAGTTATGTAAGTTTGTCTGAATAAGCACTAACATTTCTGTCTCAAATGTCTTCCCCTCAGTTGAGGTTTGACCTTTAAAGATTCATTAAGGATCATTTTAGAACATCAGTATTTTGTTTCCAAGGAAGATCTAATATTAGAGGGTCATATACATTTGATATGCACTGATATGTGATCACATTTATAAGTTGATCCTCCTCACAAATTTATAGAAATAAACTAAATAACAGTAATATTTATGTAATCAGATTCTCTAATCTTTAGTTTTCAAAGTGGGTAGATTTTATTTAAGCAAATAGTTTGAAAGACCTAAAGCTTAGAACGACAACAAAGACAAAAAAGAAACAGATTGACACACACACACACACGTATATATAAAACACGGCTAAAAATTTTTGATGCATATTGAAAAAAATAAAATGAGGAAATAAAAAAAAACATTATGTAAAAAAAATGACTTGTTTAATACTAATCTCAATTTATAAGGTAATGTTGTGTCTAATTGTTTCAGTCTCACCCACCAGTTGCTTTAAATGAATTCAAAGTAAGTAAAATATTTCTTTGGTCTGTTTACCAGTGGTCTTTTCAAAGATGTAGTTTGTGGTTTTAAAAAGCCAAAGCTGGAGGTCAGCTGCGCTCACAGGAGGTTAGTGTTAACAGTATTTTCTCAACCTTGTAGTGGGAGTTTATCTGACTGGAAGCCGCCCACTATGTCAGAGCAAAGCTTTCACGGCGACAAAAACACAGAAGAAAAACATGTAGAGCAGAGAGGCCGTCACACTTCATTTCCTCTAAAACGACAAGAACTCCTGGTGGCAGGCAGATGGAGGAAGTTCATTTGACACACAAAAACGCATGGGATTGATTTCTTCTTTAATCCCCTGGCTAGATAAGAAAATCTTAGAGTTTATTTCCTTACAGTGAATCCAGGTTTTTAGGAATAAGGTAACTTGGGTGTTTATCATGGCACGTTTAGTCCATATTTCCCAAATTTATAGATAATAAAACATTAGAAAACAACAAACCAAATACAAAAAACAAGTGTAAAATTTAAAAATGAGCCCCAAAAGGAAGCTCTATACATGTTTAGAGGGATGCTTATTTAAAAATCTACACGGCCAGGATAGTGGGCAGCTCCGTCAGCTTATAATCACTGTGATATTAGCTCCAAGGCTTCAGAACTTTAGTAAGCATGAAGGAAATCCTTGCACCTCCTCGATTGTTTGTTTTCTTTTCTTGTTGTTAGGTTTTCTTCTCATTTTGTCCTTTTCATTAAATCCTGATCAAACATTTGCCTAAATCGTTTTGCTTATAGTCATCCTGCTGCACAAGGAGCAGAAAGGTGATTTTGAAAGCAGCCACTGGCAGGTTTTCAGCGTCTTGCATCGGGGCACATCAGCAGTTATGCATGTCTGTCAACACACTGAACTGTAGCCAAAGACTTTAGGCTGCAGGATGAATACCCAGTAACCATGAGCATAAATTCATCCCTTTAGCAGTTTTACAGATGGATGGATGGATGAATGGTAATGATGATGTAAATGATGTAAAATATATTGCTTTTATTTGGAAAATGTGTTCCTCTGAAGCATTGATCACATTTTAAACTAAAGACATTCATCCTCCTCTGACCGAGGTTTATAAGAAAAAAACTCTATTTCCAGACTCTTATATTTCATGACATGAATAAAGGATAAACATCTCACATTTTTATCTATACAAAGAATAAATGAGAATTCAATAACAGCAGTGGGACAAGTTCTTTCTGCCGCAGTCTTAAAGCCTGCTCTCCTTTCTGATGTCCTGCAGAATTAAAAAAGTCGCCTTAATATTTCATGTATTGACCAGAGCTGTACAGTAACTGACACAAATCTGGGCCTGTTTTTACTAAATCTATGAATAAAGTATCAAGGGGAGGACATGGAGGGCGCAGGGAAGCACTTCAACAAGAAGAGCGCTGCTTCTCATTTGAAGGGTGACCTTGATGAATTCCAGACAGTTGGAGGGAGAAATCTGTATGGTAAAAATATGTGTGTGCGTGTGGTTAGTGATGGCTCTCGTTAATTCTCGTTAACCCCTCAGGACGAATGGGTGTGCTGTGGTTTGAAACGGAGGAAGGAGGTGAGGAAGTATTGGGAAGTGGGGGAAGGAGTGGGGGGTGGAGGGGGTGTTAAGTAGGATGCAATAAAGCTATTTAGGAGTCATGAAGTGCTTGGTCAATCAGAAGCACCCCCTGCTAAGCTCCTCATGTTTTCCTCTTTTAGATTACACTCCTGCACCTTAATGTGTGCAAGTGCTTCAGTGTTTCTTTCTGTGTCTGAGGGAATGAGTTTGGGCATCCATGTGTGTCAGCATGTATTAATGAATATTGTGTGGAAATGTTCACGTATTTGTGTGGAGGGGCTTGGTGAGCCAGTCTGGAGAGGCAGCGGGATATCGAGCTCAGAGCGAGAAAGAAAGAAAAGAAAGAAAGAAAGAAAGAAAGAAAGAAAGAAAGAAAGAAAGAAAGAAAGAAAGAAAGAAAGAAAGAAAGAAAGAAAAAAAGAAAGAAAGAAAGAAAGAAAGAAAGAAAAATGCCCAACCATCTGAGCTTCATAAAAGATAGAACCAGAACAGATGCAGCGATTCGGGTGTGACTGGAATCACTGCTTTGGATACATCACAGCTTGCCTATTTGTAGAAAATGCATGTGCATGCATTTGCACCTACAGTTTTAACCTATGAGATCATATCCAACTTCTGTTTCATTCGTCAGGAAGTTGTCAGCCATGAATCTCTTCCTGATTTTAAAGGGAGATTCATTGAGGAAAAAAAAACAACAAATCTTTCTAAATGTTGCTCACTTCCTAAACATCCACATAAACTTTTCTCAGTAGCTTCCTCTCCACATTTATATTTATTTATAAAAACAGGCAGAAACAATAGTAAATAAAAAATCTTCTAAAAACAGATGGATCTATGCATACAGGGGTATTGTTACAGTATATGTTGAGCATTTTCTTCTGGATTCTGCAGCTGTTTATAGTCCATCCACAAGCAGCAGAACCAAAGCAGCATCAGCATTCACTGAAAGCGACGTTGCAGGATCTAATAAGGTAAAAATCACTCCTTAACGGAACCTGCTGAACATACGAATCTGTTCCCCTCATTAAATTGTTCCATCAGTTGCCTCATGCTGAGCAGGTTTGGAACAATATGTTTGTTAGTTTGCAGCAGCTCATTAGCATTGACATTGAAATGCACCACAAGAGAAGTTTGTTAACCTAAAAAAGATTAATATCTGTATTATTTGCTGACTGTTTTTTGTCATCTGTTATAAACTGCTATATAGTTTCTTGTCATTTCAAAAGATCAAAGAAACAAACCACATAAAAAAAGAGAAGTTCAGATATTAGTAACAACATTTGCAGTGTTATCCACCCTCAGTGTTGTTTTTTTTATATAAATGGGGCAAAAACAAAGAGAAACTGACTGAGACTCAAAGCCAAGGTTCATTTAACTTTGATGCCTGCATTCAATTATGTAACTTCAGACTTTGCATACTCGTAGCAAACAGAAACAAATATTCAAATCTTAATTAGATATCCTCTGAAACTTCTTTTAAATTTTCCGCCAGTCTGTGGTTTCCTGCTAACAACAAGCCCCTGATTAGAAAAAAAAATTGTATAATTGACCGAAATGCTGCTGCATTGTCATGACTGGCTAGTATCAGTATCAGTTAGTATCAGATTTGACCTCAGAAGCCATCAAAATTTGAAAACAATCAATATAAATGTCTTGGATGCAGAAACTATTTACATACAAGTAATATGCTTATGGTTTAAAAACAAAAAAGAAAATAGGAAAATAGTTTAAAGAGAGAGAGAGAGAGAGAACAGGAGTCCAGTGAGTCCAGTTACATCCAACTAAAAAGTTTTGCAATTGCTGTATTTCCATTTAATAACAAATACAATTAAAATTGTGTGTGATTTTGTTTATTCATGCAATAACTGGGAGTGTGGATGTAAACACATGAGATATGTGCCACAGCTCTAGTGGGTGCCTTTATCTTACACTACTTCCAGTCTTCTTCCTCTTAGTCTCTTACAAGACAGTAAGGTTCAGCTGCAGATCATGTGACTTGTGTGATGCGAAAAACATGTTTTCAATGCAGTTTTTGCAAAATATAGGAATTTCAATAAAACCGGAAAACCATATCATCGAAGTGTAAAAGAATTTTGTTGAAAAACGTTTAAAAAAAAAAGCCATTTAGCCAAATTCTGTTTTTGATTACAGTTTGATGGTTAATGGAAATGTAGTTATTGATTTTAAATACAGATATCATATCACATAATATATATCAAAACGTTTTTTCCTAAGTTAAGCCCTACATTTTTAGAATATATTTAAAAGTTTGCATGGAAACCACTGTAGCTCTGCTTTACCAACTCTGTGAAGTGATAAATTACACTAGAAACTGGCTGAAGGCTGCAAAAGGTATCCAGTTAAGGGACTTTATATGCATGTGTGGATCAGGGACCAAACAAAAACAAAATCCAATTTAAAATAATTTTAATTTATTCAGTTATTATTCAAATAGTCGATGATTTTTAACTAAAAATCAAAGTTTAAAATACATATATAAGATAAAAAGCTTAAAACCTAAAATTAAGACAGAACACATGACCATATGATTGCTATACGAAGACTCTGACTGGGACTAAACTTATTTTTCTGTCTGCTGTAAGATGACAGGTGAGTAGTTGAGACACTGATCAGATTAATTATCCATTCCTGACAGCAAAGCAGCATCAACCTGATTTGTTTAATACAGTCACTGTAGGGAGCTGTTTGCCTCCAGCACCACACCTACTGTGGCATTATATGGAACCCCATTATTCTCACTCCATCCACTGTTTTTACATCCACCTGCCAGGTTTTTTCCTCTTTCCCTCCATCCCTCTAAACCTCCATCAGCCCCAATCTTTAATCCCTTGGGTCAACTGCACAGGTGAGAGCAATATAAACAATCGTTGCCATGGGAACCTCCCACCAGGAGCCCAAACACATCTTATGATCTAATGGTAGTTTTTCTTCCTCTGCTCCCCGTCCTCCTCATGTAATGCTTTCTCCTCATCTTTTATCATGCAACATTCAAATCCTTTCTTCTCTTCAAAAATAAAACACCATCTGATTTTGATTCTCATTCCCTTTCTGTTTTGTTTTGCTGTTTGTGACGCCTCAAAAATCCGGTTAATATTTGAGCTCATTGGCCCGTGATGATATTGACCAGACACAACTTGTTCATCCCCATCTGTCAGGCTGTCCTAGTTCCAGAGTCCCATATTGCACAGGAGCATGACTCTCACTTGTAGTGGTAAGGAAACTGGGTTCACTAAAAACAAAGAACCCCCCCCCTCCAAATCACCTCATAGACACACATCGTCCAACACCCCTGCAGCGCTCCATTTTTCCTCAGTGACAGTTGGGTTAAACCCACTCTGACAGGTCAGATCTTCTCATTGCTGGGCCAGGCTGTCGCTTTGACGGCAAGATGTTAATCATTTTCAGTAAGCAGATGCGACCACATTTCTGCTAAAAAAAAGTAATTTGTGCTTCTCTTTTCCCACTTTCCTTCAGGTATAATAACATATTTCTATGATCCTTAACTAAAAATTTTCACACTATCACTTAAAAAGACATTAAACGCAACATAATAAATATATGAAGCGACACAGTTTCTTTGCTGAGGATCTTTATGACCAGCAACAGACAGATACTTATATTTATCTGTTGTAGTTCTGGTATTTATTGTGTAAAAGAAACTGAGGACAGTTCCAAGTTGGTCCTCCATACACCTCACCCACCTGAATGATAAAACCTTTGTCAACATCTCTCAACTGGCTGTTAAAAAACTTCAACAATAACCAATAGAAAATATGTTAATATGTAATTTTGGACATACAACAAACAAAACAGCCAATGCTATTTACTCTAATAGTGATTAAACTGCATTTGAAATATGGACACCATGCTCTTAGGATAATAGAAAATATTTAGTTGCAGCTACAGCCATGACCTGGGATGCTATTTTTCTGAGGAATGTGTTGTTTAGCCCAATCATTTCAGTTTCAACATATAGGTTTGAGAAGAATCATATTAATTTAAAAAGAGCTAAAATATTTGTTCACACTGTTGCTAATAATTGTTTATTGTATTTGCTTATAAAGGAAGTTGACGTATTATATGACTTGTAGAGTAAACATGACTACAAAGGGAAGACCTTTATGTTGTTTTTCCGATCAAAAACTTCTCTTTGTTTCTTCCCGCTTTCTGATTTCAAATAATTTCATTGTTATTTTAAGCATTTTTTTTTTACTTTTTTAAAGTTGGTGCTGTTTCTGCTTTTACAAGCTTTCCATCTTGGTTAGTATATTTATCATTTTTGTGATCTATTTCCTTTTATTAATCTACTGTGAAAAAATTCACTTTTAGATTTTGAGACTCTTTACAGAATTCCCCAAACTCACTGTATTAGTTTGTACATATTTAGCCACAGGATTACAGTTTAACACATTTTTTAGCTGTAAGTCGGTTTTACCATAAAGTTTTTGGAGGAAGCCAAAGTCAGAACAGTAGAAATCAAGCTCTTTATAGTCTTGCAATGAGAACATGACTGTAAGACTGAAGAGTAATGTGTTGTCTGCTAACATAAACCACTAATATGGGAGCATTTTAGTCTGAGATATCAAAATGTGCTGTTTTAATCTGATTTTTTTGCACCAGAGGCAAGAGGGGCTGAAATAAAAGATGCAGACAGAATGAAATTAGTTGCTTTTTGCTTCTGGATCTGGCTTCTGTTGATAGCTTATGTAATTATAGCTAAGTGAATTTCAACCCCCAATTGACAGTGTACAAGCTGGAAGCATGCAGAGTGTAGGTGTGGGGTCTGCAGGTGTGTGAAAAGAGGAGAAACACATTTAAAGAAGGGAGAAAATGTTGTTGATCGGGTACCTGACTCAAGGGGAGGCTATTCATCTCTTTTACTGTCCCATCTCTTTAAACCAGAAAGGGTTACATCGAATCCTGCGCCAGCTGGCTTTAAACACTTGCAGACACAACAGTGGAGATCATGCCAGCAGCAGCGCCTAGACATGTAAGCCATAACACCCTCTAAGGAGAGAGACATTTACACAGAATCCCACCAAGGTTTCTTTGTGGCTCACACTGTTTAGGATACAGTATGCATAAAAACACACCAACACACACATGCATATAACTGTAAAAATGTATCTCTGCTTTAAGCATGAACAGACACCAACATAGATCTCTTTGATAAAGAGTATTTCCTAATTACAAATCCTCCCCCCAGTGCAGCATACGAGGTTCACCACACATATAACTGAGCACACCAAAGAGGAGGAAGGAGCTGGCATATTTTGGTGTTTGATATGGCTGACCCAGATCTGGGAGCGAGCATGGACGAAGATTTTAGGAGGAGGAGGTGGTGGAAGGGGATAAAGTGGGAATGGAATAAGGGAGGGGTGAGGAGGAGGGGTTATCTTGGTGTTTTGTGAGTGAGTGAATAAGATGATGAAGAAGCCCAAGGGTGGCTGGTGTCGCTCCTAGAAGGACTCGTTTCCCCAACGAGTGTAATTTGAAAAGCAGCATGAGGTTCATGAGTTGAAATGAACAGATACAGCAAAAGGTCAGAGTAACCAAGACTTAAACTTAGAACTGAATAAATATAGAGAAAATAGATATTTGGTGAAAACTACATTGCTCTCTTTTACTCTAGCAATACTCAGAGCCTATCTTTATATATTATCGGCTTTCTTTAAAAAAAAAATGTGTTCAATTATTATAATAGTTTTCAGATTGATGCTAATCATTAATAGTTTGTTCCAGATATTGAAAGTCAGTAGAAAATGACACATTGGCTCCTACAGCTTATCAAAAAGGCTTTGTAAAATGGGATAAATGTTTGTTATAAATTCAAAGAAGGGAATTGTGACATTCAAAACATGATTTTGTTTTGTTTTTGCTTTATATGTTATGCTTTGGTTGGGGTCCAGAAAAAGAAACATTTCCATGCAAAATATATTTTTTCCTTTTTTGGACTCTTCCACTGAAATCTATTACTGAACCACCAGTGCAGAGCTTGTGTCATATCACTTTTCTTGATTTGTTTAACAGCTAGCTGAGTTAACTCTCCAGTTGTCCTGGTTTCCTGTATACACCCCAGTGTCCTATGGGTCAAAAAGACCCAGACCACCAATATGAGCAGTTTAATTGAATTTTAAACGCAAAATGTCCTCTTGAATATTGCCATTCACCACAAAATGTGTGAGTACATTCACTTGAATTTCTATAGCTTAAGAAAAGAAAAACTAGTTAGCAAAAAAGAGCTTTGAATGCATTTTATTCATCCCAATGACTCAGTGTTTTGTTTTTCTCCAGTATGTTACAAAAATAGGAAAAAATAACCCATTCAACTAATTAGTACATGTAGGGCAGTATGCAAGTACACAGCCTTTGTAGATATATTTCTCACACCTGCAGTACACAGTATGTGTTTTACAGTCCTTCATTTGAGGGCAGAGCTGACATCTCTTCCTCTTACTTACCCTTGCTGGGGAAGTGACTCTGGTAGATGGATCCTCAGGTTGATCAGGAGCTCATGCAATATGAATAGCTTTCACAACTGCTGCTGAGGCGTTCACTGCTGAGGGGACATGCTTCTCTTCTTTCAATGAGCGGAGATACAGGTGTCTTTCCTAGCCAGGAACACCCCCTCTTGTTATTTGTTGCTTATGAGACATCCAGGTCGGGTTGATCTCTCTCCAAATCACAAATGCATTGTAGGAGGAAACATCAGTGGTGTTATTTAAGATGCAGGCAGTCATTCTTCTGCAGCTAGATGTTTCAATCACCTTATCTAGGTTGTCCACACTTTGTTGCAGTTGTAGGGTGATGATTGGCCTCCTGTCCTCAAGATCGCTAATGTCACTGTGTGCAGTGTGCTCTCAGCAGAACTATATTCTTGTATTTCTTTGGGAGGTAGGAAGCTAGAGTGGTGGTGGGCGTGAAGGCAAACTTTGAGGAGAAAACCTCTCTCTCCTTTGGCGCAAGCAGTGCAGGTTGGAACTCAGGCTTGTTCTTTTAAACTGTACCAACTATGGTGATCTTCCTCTTCAGGAGCTGCTGTCCGAGTTCATAAGAGGTGAAGATATTCCCACATGTCACATTGTGACCCCACGCTCCCTCTGTCAAATCAATCAGAACTAGCATCCCACGGTTCTTCTCTGGGCATCAACTGGTCGCCTCCCCAGTATAAACGTCCATTTTCTAAGCATAGCTGAATTCAGCATTGCAAGGTTTTAACAGATAAATCATCTGTCTGCCTCTGGTTAACACGTTGACGTCATCCACGTCACTGCATTTCACTGGTCTGAAACATTTCTCTATGGGGGCTAATGCATCTGTTGGCTTCTGGCAAAATGTATTTTTGGGAGTTTGTGAATCACCAATCTATTAACATTAACCAACAGTTCATCTTGCTTGCAAGGTCAAACAGAGAGTGAGAGCCAAATGGTTCCTCATTCCAACAGTTAAAATTTCAGGTAAAATATGTTTATGAAGTTGGTAGCTCTCTCAATCTTTAGCCAAAGTTTGGATAATCATAATAATCATAATATCTTCTGCCTTTCACAAAAAAGAAAAACAGAATTATTTTTTATTATCGAATCTTTGGACCTGTAGCCCTTGTTCAATAATAGGCACAGTCAATGTTATAATTTACATAAACAAGATTTACAGAAGGGATAACTAAAATGGCTTGTGCTCTAAACATTAGCTCTTTGCAATAAATGTAATGTATGCTAAGAAAGATTCAGAAATGTACAAAATTATTCAGAAGTAAAACAGAAAAAACAACAAAATGTTAAAGGATTAAACATCTAGATGTTTCTGAAGTCAAAAATTTAAGAGGTCAATGTAAAAGGGCAGTATTTAAGTCTGGTTCTTTATTTAATGAAAATCCTTGTACCGGTTGCTGTTTTGACAATTTTATTATATTAATGCATTTTTTTCCGAGTTTTGAAATCAAAAAGCTGCACTTTGATGTGGAGGCATTTCTGGCTCTTGATTCCACTCACCTGTGATTTATTTGTGGTTTAGACGTCAAATCCCACAGTTTGTGGGATTTAACATCTGGTGACAAGCTGCATCAAGTTTCTCTTCTCATTTATCGACCTTTACACCTTGATTCAAGGAACTACGATACAAACATAAGAAAATGTTAATCTGTCAGTTTTCTGATGCTCTGCAGAAATATTTCAGTGCATCCTCTTATCCTCTTGGAATTAAAGACAGTACAACGTTTTTATAATCTACCCTGTTTTACCCTGACAACCCTTGCTAAGAGTCGATGCAAAATTTGAGTAATGACATTTTACATAACTGCAATTTGATTTCAACCATTTGCTGGAACCTTTGGTTTATAACACAGTCTGTTTAGTGGGTACTTTTTGCAGAAATCACATACATTTCATTTTTGGAGATCATGCTATAGTAAACTAATATGTGTTTGCACAGCAGAGATAAATATGTCAAAGGGAAATAATGACAGAAAGCTGTCTAAGCCTTCAGTACGAGCTCTGTTTGGACTTATTTCTGTCCTATTCACTATATCTCTGTTTTCTAAATGTCTTTTAGGAAGACTCGAAGCGGTCCACACAGCTAGAGTTCTGGTTTAGAGAACCTTGAACTCTTCCCTCATACCCGCAGAGTACTTTAAAGAGGCTCAACCTCTTCACTTCAATAGATTTTTAGCAAAAAATTGAATCTTTTCAAAAGTGTTTTCATTTCGTGCTCATGTTTCTTTCATCTTTTTGTTGAACTCTGAAAGACCTGCAACCAAGAAAGAAGTTTCTTCTTTTTTTACAGTTAAGAAAAAATGACTTTGACTGCATTTTTTGAAGCCAAATTGACAAAGACAGACTTGAAGACGGTTCAGAGACCTTTTCTATATTCATAATTCCCAAACCACACTGATCCCTGCTGTTTATTGTCTCCCTTTCCTTTTTTTTCTGATGGGATAACCCAGCAAGTGCAGGAGCCAGCAGTTGTCCCGTTCTGGAAGCATGACCGATTCACGTCTCTTTCTCAGATGGCTCCATCTATTTTGATTACAGACTCCCCTCTGAGTGTTGGCCATCTCCTCTCCAGGCGGGTAATGGGAACGGGATAGGAAATAGGAGCAGACTCGTTACATTTCCTTTGTTAGTCTGAAAGGCAATCATCTCTGAATGTGTATGCTGCAATCAGCATTTGTGATTGGCTGAGAGGAAACAGGGGAGAGTGAGAAATCGTGGTCGTGATGGAAGTTTTGAGGTAAGGATACACAAATGGTTGGGGAAATGTAACCTGAAAGAATGAGGAGCTGGAGGGAGGGTGGCTGAATGAAAAGGAAGGGAGGAGGGACAGAGTTTTATCACACTTTTTCAGCCTTAGTCATGCGACAGGCTTGGCAGCCCAAAGCGGTCCACCATGAAACCCCTGACTAGGAACAATCTCTTTGCTGCCGTACATATTTTCCTGTGGAGATATATATCCTCTGTACCTCCACCCAATCCTTCGTCTTTACCACCAGCCTCCCCCTTCCCTGCCACCCTCTGTCTCTTTGTGCAGGATAATCCCTTCCCCACCCCTCCAAATGCCACCGCTCAGTAAAAAAAAAAAAAAAAAAAAAAACACAAGTGGTTGGTT
>JAUZNJ010000683.1:0-18807 GCA_034780135.1 Jordanella pulchra
ATATAACTAAAGAAGAAACAAGGTCATATATCCCAGAACTAGTCTTAGGCTTTGTTATCATTAGCTACCAGTGCATAGATAGTAACCGTCCACTTTTTAATTTTAACAGAAACTAATTCAGCTTCATTTTGTCTACAGCTGCAAATTTGACACGTTTTGACAATAACAGTATCATTACAGACGGGAAATATTTTATTCTTTCAAAGAACAAGCGTCTATTTGTCTGGTTCACTGGGGCACCAGAGCAGCACAGCATTTATTTCTTCTCGCTGATGCTTAATTGGAAGGTTGGCGAAACATAAGTAGGTCTGCAAGAACAGCTTTTGAAACACAAAAGGATAAAAGGTGAGCTCAAAGGAAAACAAATCCTTTCAAGTAACTGATTTCCCAACACTTCCATAACCATGTTCAGCTTTCTTAATGAGTTCCCAGACTTTTCCTTTCTTTAAAAAAAAAACCCCATAAAAACTCCCCCAATGCATGAATTTCCTTGTTAGCATCATCTAAGGTTTACTCTGATCAGCAAACGTTCAGCTGACAAGTTAAATGAACATTTTAAAACCCTGACACCCAGAAAGTAAGACTGTCTGTGAATGACTTTACCTACCTCTTTAAATAGGTAAGGAAACTTCTACAAAACTAATGACTGGGTGTGCTTCAGTGCCATTAAATCTGACTTTCTATTTGAGAAATGGTTATTTTCTAAACCATTATTTTTCCCTTCAATGTCCCACATTCAGTAATAAAATGCTCCCTTTAATATTTCCCAATGAACTAAAAAAGGGTAACTTCCTAATCAAAGGAGAAGCTCATTAAGGATAAGGATGTTTTTGTAAAATGAAGGTTCAGTGGCACACAACTACAGTGAAAGAAAAATAAATGAAAGAAGAAAATAAAAGCAAAAATCTAAGACCAACGCAGCCTGAGACGCAGCATATGCATTAAGTGGAGGTGATGTTCAGGTGGGAAGCGTTTGGTTTCCAACTTCCCCTCCAATAGGTTCCTTTGTACACACCAAAAACAAAACCCAAGGGATGAGTAAGTGCAAATTAAAACAAAACCAAAAATAAGCATCCCACCACATCCCAGCTGGGCTGCTTGTTAATGGTTTGCTCACCAACAGTTCAGCCATCTCTGTAAACAGTCACCCAGCTTCTCCACACAATTATCCAGCAAGGGAGCCATGTTTTCATCTGCTCCCGTGTCATTATTCTCCAATCTACTCTTTAGCCATCTCTAACATACACTTCCACTTTAATAATGGCTTCATGTAAAGGTACATAACTTAGTTGAAGGGATAACAAACATAAAAAAACAAGAGAAAAAAACACACCTTATTATTTGCAGCTCTGCTAACGTTCAGAGAAATGTTACCAGGTGGGAAGAGAGGTTTCGCCATCAGATCCGCTACAGTTGTTTGTGTGTAGAAAAGCTTTAAAAGAGCAACCACTGCTGCTGCAGCTGCTTCCCCCCTGAGGCCATCTCTCCAGAACCGGGACAAATTAAACCACTTTAGTCAGTTTTTCTGCATCGTCATCCTGACAGAGCAACACTGGCAGCTTCTCCACTTTTACAGACGTCTGTGTGAGGAAACGCAGCAGATTGTATTGAGCCCCTAATGTCTGGAATACACTCCCCCTGGAGGAGCGTGCATTGTGATTTCATAGCTAGAGAAAGTTAACCTTTGAGAAAAAAATAACAGCAAAGAGGAGAAATGATGACCACATGCAAACATGGCAGCTTTAAATGAACAAAAAGCAGTCAGATCATTTTGGATCAATAAGCAAAATTAGTCGTTAGTTGCAGCTCTAGTCAGGATTAAGCAAACCGTAATCATAGGTCGACTATGGCACTCCACGTTAAATAAACCTCTGATTCCAAGCAAGTGGCACCCAAGACTATTGATCTTTTAAAACAGTGTCTGGTCTTTATGCAACCAAATGCATCCCAAAGGTCCTTTTAAAAGTTCTCCTTCTGCCAACTTCAAAATCCACAAAGCGGTTCACTAATCAGCCACTGAAAAACAAAAATTCAAACTCTAATGTCAGTTAACTTTTCAATTCATTCAACTAAGATGTAGAAAATCTTGATTTCCCTGGATAGATTTTATCAGAAACTCGTTTCCATGCCCCGCACATGTAATTCAAATATATCACAGTAGTCTACATAGCACGTCACTAAAGGCTAATGCACTCAGCTTCACACTGTTTGCATTTGTGTGCCTAAAAGGTGTTTTCATGTATTCTGAACAGCTGCAGAAAACCACAGATTTGCTTTTTTCTGGTAAACAGAAAAATCTTTTGTGAAAATTAACACATCAGCCTAATTTCAGCACAGCAGTGACAACTTTGACCAAATGCACCACGTGAACCCTGGTATTTTTTTAAATCAAATTGGATAAATGGTTCGTATTAGCGAAGAGTTTTCATTAATGTCTGTTAAATTCGGCCTCACTTCCTGCTGCTGTAACAAGCAGTAATTTAAGTTTTACAGTCCAAGGCATTGCAACAAATGGACAATCAAGTGTTGTTCCAGGATCAACAGCAGGTTTGTGAAGGCGAGCCATGTTGCAACCATCAGCTGAGCCGTCCAGCACAGGCAGATATCCGTCCCTCACAGAGCTGCTCAGTGTTTGCTGCTTATCAGATGAGATCAGATGATAGGCTAAAGGTCAGGGGACGGCGTCTCTAGGCTGGGAGAGCAGCCAGCTCCTGAGGCTGTCGTACAGTCAAGTCTGGTAACCTGCTCCTCTCCAGGAAATGTACTTAATCCTTTTTAAAAACATCCTAAAAACACAAAGATGCTGATTTGGTTACATTTAAGATTTTCCTAATTCTATCTAGAAACTATCAGCAGGATTTAAAGGCTGCTAACCTAAAAAAAGCAGCAACATGAAAAACAGAAAAGTAACGAAAAGCAGATTTTATGCAAAACAATACTTCAAACAATAATCCATTAGAAATAAAGAAACAGATCCACTCTAAACAGACCAGGGGTGATTTAAGTGAAGCCTGGTTCAAACCCAAAAACAAAAGATCAGAACACATTTTGAGGAGGACTGGTCTAAGAACCATCCTTGCTCCTACCCAACTACAGGAAACAAACTTTCTTTTTTTGGACTTAAGCAGGACCTGTAGTAATCAATCACAAGTCATACCCATTGGCCGTCATTTGCCTGAAAACGCTCCTGTTATACAGGAAGATCCCGAGCACATTGTGTTTTTTGAATGGATGCATTTAATGCAGCCGTTCCAAAATCAGTGTTGCAAAAGCTGCTCTTTATAACTGCTCAGACCATCTATAATAGCTTTTCACCATCTCCAGGTTAGTTTGCGTCACAGGCGTTCACAGGTTATAGGTCACTTGCAAAAACCCCAATATGAGAGCGCATCGCATCAAAGATAAAAAGAATAAACAACTTTAATAAAAGTTTGGATAATATGATTGGTTATAAATAGAAGCAGAAAATTAAAGTAAAAACAGAAAACGTATAAATGGAGCTTATTTTCAGAAATTAATACATTCATTTTATTTTGCCTCAAAGAGTGTTACTTTATATTGGTGTAGAAAGGTCTTATGGAGGAGTGAGCTATCGCACCGTTTTTCCACATTTCAGTTTATCAGATCAGCTGCTACCTTTTCTAATTTTATCCATTCAGTTTGCCTGTAGGGCACAGGTCCCAGCTGGTTATAGGAACTCTTCCCTGTATATCTAATCCAACAACCCCACAGATTTAAGGGTTAAAATGTTGTAACTACAGTTAGCTTGTCGTAACATTGGGAGTACTGCGAGACCCCACCTGTCCTCAGAAACTATCCACACACACCTCCTGTATACGGTAAGGACATTCCCATGGGTGCTCAAAAAAACCTGCTCCAAATCCCACAGGGTACGGCTACTAAAGCCTATAAATAAACTCTGTGCCACGTCGGCTCTGCAGTGATAAACCCAGTCATGATGTTGGACTTTTCTTTAGATTTATGTTTAAATGAAAGTTTGCCAATGTGTTATTTAAATAATGGCTTATTTATTACACATACCACAACTTTCACACATCATAATACTAAAACCAAGATACAAACAACACCAAACACCAATACAAACACCAGCCCTCCAATTAACTCAATCAGGGCTGAAACAGTTAAGCAGATTGTTATTAATCAATTATTGAAATACTCGACTAATTTAGTAATCGATTAATCATTAATTTAGGTATAGACGCTAAAACATGCCTTTAGCTGATAGAGCAACCTAATCAAAGCAGCTGTTATACTAAAGTTATAAAATATCACAATATTTTGCATTCAAGATAAAAAAAATGTTTGTTTATTAATATGCTATATCTAGAAGGGCACAGTTTTAGCTTCAATTGGTTTAAATTCTCCTTTGAGGAAACTGCTGCCACCAGATTATTAATCTAAATAGTCATTAGTTGCAACCCTACATTTAACCCCTCCGAGACGTGCACCGGGATGACAGCAGATTATCTAGAAAAACAGTTTGTAACCACAATAATCTTCACGTAAATAGTATATTTCTTCTATTATTTCCCAACAGAGCAAATTGAAATAGTTCTGTTTAAGTAGAATTCAAAATAAAAGTGAATTAAAAAAAAAAGGTCAGCATTCGTATAGAGTGGGTAATCTGGTGTGTAATCTGGGTGTTGCACAAAGGACTGCTGGAATGCAATAGAGTAAGCTGCTTTTATTATATACATGTGTCGTGTATACCAATAAGTTATTCAAATTAACACGCAGGCAGCCCATAGTGACAAAATATAGATAAAACATCACCCTTTAGATACCAAGTAATGGTAACATACATTGTGCTGTTTTTTGTTTAAGTCTGTCCTGATTTTAAAAAAACAGGATTTCCTCCTAACATGTAAATATGCGCAGCTGTTTGAGGCTTTAAAAAAATTTTAACTGTAAAACTGACTTATACCTGTAAAGAAATCTCTCATAATATTAAATCAGTGCAGGAAAGAGATGTCATCAGGTGGCTGCATTCAGAGTGACTGCCTGCTATGCATGGTGGTGCAGAGTGACGGCGGCAGAGGGAAGCCTGACTGCTGCAACCAAATAAGGAGGAAACGACAGAGGCAGCCTGCCTCGTACACGTCAGACACCCTGCAGTCACGTGGTCGGGACAATGACATCACCGGAGAGCGTGAAGCTGAAGCCTATTAACGGGCTGCACCCGAAGGGGGTCAAGTAACACAGGTAAGCCAGACCTGGAGTCCAACCTGACCCTGGCTGTTACACGACACCAAGCCAGACTCTGGACTCCAACTGGTTAGGATCTGCATTCTGAAAGACCTGCAGGACTCTACAAGTTAACCCTGACAGCGTTCTGCAAGCTGGTGAAAACAGAGACCCTTTTCCTGCAGGGAAATGAAACTTAACCACCAACAGATTTTGCATAATTTATACATGGAAACCTTTAATTATTGCACAATTCTGAGCAAAGCAAATCATCCCAAAATGAATCTGCTACAGCTCATAGTAGAAGCTGTCAATGGGGAAGTTTGGGAGACATTATGAGCCTGATAACTTCATCAGAGCAACATTATCAAAGAATAAGTTCTTCTGTTTAAAAAAGTAGGGGGGGCGACATCTATATTAAAGGAAACAGAACTATCCAAAATCAAACATAGGCCGCTCTTCCATTGGTGGATACAGAAAACACTTGATGCTGCCGAGTCAAGGCTAAAAAAAAAAAAAAAAAAACCTTGCCCAAAAAGCTGTTTAGATCTATAAAAAATTACAGAAACCTTATCTTCAAAAATCTTCCTATTATTTTTCTTTTCATTTAAATCGTTGACATTAAATTTATTATCGATCAGATAAAACAAAAATAAAAAGGAACAATTAATCCCATTTTTGAAAAGTTAAGATTTTGGCTTTTGTAATTAAACAGCCTTACTTTAAACAATCACACATCCTGGTCTTACTATCTGTACTGAGGACCATGTGTTGAATCCAATGATATTTAGCCATTTTAACCCTTCTACGCCTCAATCCCGACAAGAACCTCCGCCCTAATCATAACCCTTACCAGTGCCAAACTAACCCTAACCTTAATTCCCACCCCAGTCCTACCCTTAGCCTGGCCAGCCAGACACACTTCCATGGCATCAGTCTGGAAAGGAGCAGCTAGAGCAGAACAGGACCAACAGAGTCGGCAGAAGCAGGTCAGAACCAATCAAATAACTATGGATTTGATGCAACAAACTCGCTTCCTGTGCTGTGATTAGTCTGGCCCAATTTAGACTAAATAGTCTAAACCACGGGTGCTGAAGTCCAGTCCTCAAGAGCTTCTATCCTGCAACTTTTTGATGCATCCCATTTTTAACACACCTGAATCAAATGAGTGGCTCGTTACCATACCTCTGCTGAACTAAATGTGGAGAGTGAGCATTTAGATTCAGGTTTGTTAGAGAAGAGATGTGACTAAAAGTTACAGGATGGTAGCTCTTGAGGACTGGACTTGAGCACCCCTGGTCTACACTGAGGTCACATTTCATGCAAACATTTCACAGTTAAATAAACCTAAACAAAATAGCAATCACTGTAAAACCAGTGTACAAACACAGACCACTACAGTCAGTATTTGGACCTATCAGGTCAAAATGTTAATGCGTCTGACACTAGCAGGGACAAATGGACATTTATACTTCAGAGAACATAAAAGCAGCTCAATCTGTTTTTAAATAACTTTGTTTTATTTAATTTAGTATTTTCTTTTGCTGTGAACAATAAACAGAGCATGAAATTTTGCTCCTCTCTGCTGACTTTCTGCATTTTATAGTGATGGTAATGAACTCAGCATGAAATGGGCCTACAAGTGAAATGCTGTTTAGGGGCCCATAAAACCTTGAAACAGACCCAATGTTTTACAATAAAACCTAAAATCTGACCAAGAGCCACTTTGTCCTTAAAAGAAAACACTATTATATATTTTAACATTGCCAGGAAAATATTATCTTTAATCCACAACTCAATCTGGAAGCCACATTAAAATATTTTACATTTTTAATTTTTTAATTTTTTTCAATTTTGCTTTGTTGTTCATAACTGGGCTGTTAACATCCACAGTTTTACCTTAATCCCTCCTGATATACATGAAGTATATCATCACCTAATTGCAGGATGACGATCTAATCTTTCACAATTATGAAAAAGATCAAACAAAATTGATTGTCATGAATAAAAACCTCAGAAGGTCTTATAGTTTCAAGTGGCGACGTTCCACAGTTGATATGATATACCGTAATAGCAACCCTGGAAAAGACAAATAGAAAGGTTGTTTTGTTTGTAGCTGCATGATCTCATATTTTCAGAAATCGTCCGTTGGAGTATATATTTTAATTTAGTGAGAAAAACACAGGAAAAGTGAACCATGCCTTCCTTGAAGTCTCCACCTACTGATCAAAGAAGAAAGCAGAGCGCAGAGTGAATGAAGAAGGTGAGAGCAGAACAAACACCTGAGGCTGCAGACACACACCGTGCCTTACTTATAAACTTATGAAAGGATTTTATGGAAATTGTTACCAAAGTTGTACCTCATGCCAAGGAAAAATTCATTATAATTTGGTAATGATCCAGATCATCAGTTTGGGGCAAAATTTGCTGCTTGCCAGAGGTCTGCGCTCTCCAAGAGCTTTCATGTTTTGTTTTTTTTATGAATTAATAAGTTAATTTAAACCATACCTGCAGGCAGATTCTTTGCAGTATTTGTGATTTCAAAAACACACAAGAATCTACCATGTACCACTCCAGCTTAAACTGCAAATAAATAGTAAATCAGCTGAAGCACTTGCTGAGTGCTTTTCCTTTTATCCTTTTAAAAGAAAAAAAAACCCCAAAGCCTTATAGTTCCTCCACTGTAAGGAAATACATGGGATTTATTTCAAACCAGATCCATTTGGAGGTATTGTTAAAAAAAAAAAAGCTCAACATTTACTTATCATGTTTAGATTTATGATAGTTGGAAAGAAAATCTTTTTTTTTTGAAGCTTGGCTTCATCTAAACCGTTTTTTGGTGCAGTTCTCTAACACTGAATTCTGAGGATTTTGGTCTTCATCCAACCTGGCTATGGTTTCAGTAGTGTGAAACTTTTAAATTATTTTTGTTACTTTTAATATTGACTTGTAAAGGCTTACAAAGATTGATTTGTAAGTTTCTTGTTATTTTAGTTTTAGGTTCCCTTCTCTTTCTCATTCTGAGAGGGAAGCCAAAAGACACGGGCTTCCTGGTTGCTTCGTGTTTATATTTTACAGGATCAGGAACAATAAATAAAATCTTGTGATGGCCTGATTAACTGAGGACTGTAAACTATTAAAGAAATTCATTAATTGTTGCAGCTGCTTTTATAGTGCAATGGTTTTTATAGATGCTAAACAATCTGATATGTACATAAATGTACCAATATACAAACACTTTAATATTTTTCATTTTGAGATTATTCTGCTGTAATGAAATATGAATTTCTTTGAGGTCTTTTTACCCATTATTTTACTAGCGGCGCCTTTAGGCATGGATGGTATTATCTTTACAAGGTAAATGAATATTAAATACTCACAGGAACTGAGTTACTATATCACTTCCATAGATCACTTCGCCTGCTGTTTCAGATACTTTGGTTGTGGGTCCGGTCTTGAAACAACATAAAAGAGTGTGTGAATCTAAACTAAAAACTGAAAGTAGATATTTATTTATCAGTTAAACTTCAGTATTTGCTAAAGGGAGGGAACTTCCAGCTGTGAGGTTGATGCTGCTCCCACACTCAAATCTAGCCCAGGTGTTGGAGCATGTATGACCTAGTTGACTGCAAATCACTGGGATATTTATCCCACTCCTACTGATTTTTTTGTGTCAGTTCATTAACAGACGCTGAAGTACTCTAAATGCACAAATGTGTATCAAACAAAACTCCAGTCTCTCCTTGTTGCTGCCCCCACCCACTAAAACTTACCTTCTCTTATCAGTGTGTGCGCCTGCCAACCCCCACCCACCCTACCTGTAGCGCCAGGCCACATCGCCACGGTTACTCATTAACCAGGACTTCCTTTTATCCAGGCCAGACACCCCCGAGGTCACTGCCCGACCCATGGCGCTAAGTTTCAGGTACTGCTCCTTAACCGACCTGCTAGCATTACTCACAAAAAGCCATTTATGACTGTTTCTTCATAAACAAAATAGTTTTACATCATTACAACCTAAGTGGCACTTTGTTACCAGTTGTATTTATTGATTTTTTACTACCCTCCAAATACCAATAAGTCCTCATAACTTATTTATCTCAAGGTATGTTTTAATTCAAGCCTTAAAAAGTTGTTATGACACTAAGGTAATTACAATAATAAACGCTGTGAACGTGCTGGTGGGAGTCATTCAAACACAACACACAGTGTGAGGAAGAGTGTCCTCTCATAGGCTGTTTTTCTATTTTTGCGTTTTATCACCCACATGCTTCAAAATATCAAACATGTTTTAACATTAAATCAAGATAACCTGAGAAAACATAAAAGCAGTTTTCAAATAATCTTATTTATCATGGGAGCTATTGAAACCAACCTGGTCCAACATTGAAACAGCCAATGCCCCTAAACCTAAGAACTGATAAAAAAACTGAAGGGATTTTGGACCTCTGTTCTTTTCTGTATAGTTATAATTCTGCCACAGACATGGTGACATATCAACAGCCAAGAGCCAAGAACCAGGAGATCAGATGGCTGAGAAAAATTCAGGGCTGAATCCAGAGATGTAGTTAAAATGGCATAAAACACAAACGGGTCTGACAGGGGTTCAGGGAGGCTCAGAGTATCAGATGGCAGTCGTGTCAGAAAGAGGCAGTCAGGCAAAAGGCACGCTGGACAAAACTCACTAAAGACTTGTAATAATCTGGTACCAGCGACTGGTCTGAGGCAGGCTTATAAAGGCAGAGATGCAGGTGGATCTGATGAGAATTGATTAGGAGCAGAGCAACGAGCAGGTGGTGATGATGTGATGATTAGACCAGAGCTAGTGCTCAGAATCATGAAAGGCAAGTGTACTCCTGAGTAGGTTCAGCATTTCTTACTCAATGTATAAAGTTCATCATTCTCATTTAACCCTGAAATTAAATAATGTGAGCAATGATGTGCTGTTTTTTGTGTTGTGTTTGCCTACTTCATGTTATTGAAAATAATGCTTTTTATGAAACTCTTGATTCTAAAGGTCAGTAGTTAATTGCAAATGGTGGGCAAACAAAAAAACCCCCTATATTTTCTAACGAGGTCAGGTTGGTTTGGATAACTTTTTCCTCTCAATCAATTAGTTCATCATTTGTGAAAGTCAATGACTGGATCCAGTTTGCTGGGTTTCCTAGATTGAAAACTTTTTAATTTGTCTACTTGATTTTATTGTGTTGACTCTGCGAAAGAGTGACATTTGTTGCACATTGGTGTTAAGTATATAAATGGAATTGAAATTCAGTAGTTATTCTACTTCCAATAGTCTGGCATTAAGATGTGTCTGATTTTTAACCTAAAGGTGAGAAAAAAAAAAGAAATGAAAAGATTTGAAATGAAACAAATATTTTTCACTATGTTCTGATAAACTATCCTATAGTATTGGATTGACCATAATATAGGATATTGACCATGCTTGCCTTTATCCACACAGTTGACTGCAATGATCAGTAACTATTTTAAGGGTGCAGGAATATGTTTCAGATTACATTTCTTAGCATAAGGCTCAAACTGGAGTGCTTGAACTGGCATGAGGCCAATTCTGCGAAAACAAAAAAGAGAATGCTGGGAGCAGAGTGAGATAAAGTATCCAGTGTAAAAATAGAAAGTGAGTCCCTTTTAGTATTTAAGATGAATAACATTGAATGAGCAAATTTAAATGTAAGACTAGTTTTATATTTGATAATTTCACCTCAATTTCAAAGGAAACAATTAAGCCTGACCAGAAACGCAGTAATTTTATGACAAAATTGACCAAGCCAATGGAACTAGAAAGAACGTTAAACTCTAGATGAGGGGAAATGGGCAGAAGCCAGATAAAAAAAAGAAAAAAAAAAGCAGTTTAGTTCTTTCTCCCTTCTCTTTCTATATTCATTATTCTTTTTATTAAGACAGACTTATTTCTAGCATCATTAGAGTCAGAAAACTAAAATGTCAAGGACTAAGTATGATCTGTGTTTCAGAACAAATACATATATCTGACTCCTCAGGAAATTTCACACTTTGTGCCCTTTTTAAAAACACCAAAATAATGTCTGCATTGCAATCAGTCTAATGAACATTTTTAAGGAAATCAATCAGTAATTAACAGTAAAAACTAGCAAGCTTATATACTGAGGAAAAAGTGGAGAATAACCTTAGATCGAGGTAAGCTTATTCAGGAGGATTTGGAACAGCTGTAGCAAACAAAGAGTATCAAGGAAGGGGATTAATAAACAAATGAAGCTAGACTAGCCATGGGAAACTAACTCATATTTAAGATGATAAACTCAAGTATGCAGAAAACAGCATGAGAAACAAAAAAATAAGAATATATGGCAACACTTTGGCAATACTAAACAACTTAGTATGGCAAAACATTGTAACAACAATTAAAACAACACTGTGTACCATTAACCCAATTGCTAGCTTAACATGAGATATATTCAATTACTGTATTTTCCAAATCAATGTACAGCATGTGGTGCATATCAATGCTCTATGCAGGTTGCCCTTTTGAAAACTCAGCTATGAGGGTCGGATCCATCACTGAACGGGTCATGTGACATCTTAGATATGTAAGATAATCACCCAACATATAAAATCATGATATTTTGACAATAGTCCAACTTGAGGGGCTTGCAGATAATACAGAGACCATGTCTACAAGGAAATTTAGATTTGATCTGTTTTTTCTTAATGGAAACTGCACAACACAGCTATTCTGTGTCTTATAAACCTTACTTAATGCGATCAAGTTGTCATATAAAATATCTGTGCGGGTCATCTGATCGTCTGCTGACCTGCACTTTGTTTTGTTTGTAAGGCTCACTGTCAGGTGTTGAAGCAACTGCCAGAAGTACTGGCAATCCACTGTAGCTCGAAATCAACAATAGCAACATCCATCCGTCCGTCCATCTTCTCCTACTTCTTCCATCAGGGTCGTGGTGGGACTGGTGTAGTATTCTATGGTTTAGAGGCACGTTACACCCTGGACAGGTCAGCAGTCCATCAAAGGGCAACACAGAGACACACAAGCATGCACACACACTTACACATTAGGACAATTTAGAGACACCAATTAACCTCAACAGTCATATTTTTGGGCTGTTGGAGGAAGTCGGAGTACCTGGAGAGAACCCACACATGCATGGGGAGAACATGCAAACTCTATGCAAAAAGACCAACATGCAGCCCACTGCTACAACATCTTAGGGATTATTGTTTAACTTTTGTATTAGGGGAATATATTATCACATGCATTAAGAAATGGATCTGCAAAACATTTACTGTTTGAATCAATAGATTAGGCTGTTTTGCCTTGTATGTTGTGTAATTGCATGATATTTGCAATATTTTCTGTGAAATATAAAAAACTCCCACAGCCATCAGTGCAGATTACCTGCTTCTAACCTGCAGTGATACATCAGAATCCAGGTAGCATTTAATAGGAGTCAATCAGAATGTTAGTCCAGCAGTTTCAGCTCACCAAAGTTTTAGACACAAGGAGGTGGACTGCAGCTGAGACGGCGTGCTCTTGAACTGTGCCGTACGAGTGACTTCAATTGCAAATTCAGGTAGTTAGGTGTGCAGTGATGTGCAACATGCTGTGGTCAGATGCTACTTAGGATAAAAACCTTTTCTTCATTACTGCTTGATGCTGTCACTGTCCACTGAACTCCTTTTGATCTTAATGAGAACACGCTTGACCTCACCATGTGTGGCTGTATACTCTGATTCCCCTGCCCTGTTAACACAGCAGCAGGACAATTTATAGCAGATTTTTTTTTAAAAATCACCCGCTTTAAAGGAAGAATAGATAACATTTCTTCTGCCTTACCCAGCTGCATATACTGCTGCTAAATAAAAATTTGTATTAAAGGTCGCAACAACCTCCTCTTTTTATGTTCCTGTTTGTAAAGCACTGCTTGACTGATGAAGAAATATGATGAAATATGGAAGCTGGCTGAGGGCAGGAGGCAGGGCTGACCAATCATTAATGCAGAAAGTATGCCCCACATTGTTTTCCACTGGCAGACAGCCAGGTCCAAGTTGAAAAACAATACTCACACTCATGCATACAGTATACATCATTACACCAAAGAGTGAACCAAGAAAACTCTGATTTGAGTCTTAAATACTAAGATCAACTGATATGTTGTAAAATAAGGGGAATTTATTTTTACAGTTAACTTCTCAAGGGGAAAAGATAACATGGAAAAATAATCCAAACATTAGAATTATTAAACATTTAAAAGCAGAATCTTTATAAAACTGAATGTCTAGCTGAATAAAAGGTCTATTTTTTTAGAAGAGACAACTGTCGAGGTGTAAGGGGAGTTCATTCAACAGCATGTAAATCTACCTATTAGCGTTTTCTGGTTGGATTCCCTGAACTGAGAGACACCAATAAATCAGAAGCAGGTGTTTAAGGCTCCTAAAAAGTCTAATTGGTTCTGGTTAAAAAGAAACAGACAACTAAACAAAAGCTTTATCCAGAATTCAGTAGACAATTCGGCAATTTTTTGTTAACAATTTTCAAAATAATTAGATAGCTGTAAAAGTTTTGAGTAAATTACAGTTGTAAATAACAACGTTTAACTTCCATCCTTTTATACTGGATATTTTCTAAATCTCCAACAGAGTTCATACAATTATGATGATCCTTTACTCGAAATAACTTTTACTCCAAATAAAGATTTGACATATTTTTCCCCTTTCCTTAGTGTCTTCCCTCCTCTTCTCCAAACTGGGATATTAACACACTACCACCTCTGCCATTATCTCTATGCTTTGATGTTTACTCAGCATAGTATTTCTATACCAAACCAACTTTTAAAAGCATTTTCAGACTTAGATAATGAGGTTTGTAAAAACTTGTATAACACGCCTTTTTTACTCTGGTATTTAGGTGTGGGGACTGAGTTAGCCATAGAAGTAGGTTGGTCCTTGTGTCATTTGAACCATTTCTGTTTCAGGTTTTGGATACATTTCCCCCCATTAGACCTGATTATAACACGTTTAGTTTTCTGGTATTTTTGCGAATTCACTATATAATTGCCTCCACCACTGCTGAGGCCTTTATAGGATAAACAACCCCACAGCATAACAGGTACAACACCATACTTAACAACATAATTAGCTTTTTTCTTTCTGTTTCCTTTTTTTTTAAACTAATCTTATTGGACCCATCTTCATTTGTTTAGAACTAAATTTTAGCCTTGTCCAACTGAATTACACCACACTAGTTAAAGTACCAGATGAGTTAAGCAAACTGCATACATTTACATTGCATTGCAATCAAATAGGAAGACTTTCTTTATGGTAACCTTCCCCAACATGTAGTCAGTGCCAAGTTTTTTCACTTCTCTCCTCATTGATCCAACTATTCTTAAGGGCAACTTGACTCCTTGTCAAGTTTATGTTTGTAACAAGTCAATTTGTTTAAAATTTAGTAATTACTGTGGTAGATATGGGCAGGTTTAGGCAAGAAGCTATTTGTTGCTTACAATTTCCTGAATTATGCAGAACATATTTCTGCTCTACTTAAACTGTACTAGGCTGTGGCTAAAGGAAGCAGGCCTCTGTTTTCACATCAAATTTCTGCCCTAATGGGACAGGAATTAACTATTGATTCAAGTTAGATGATTAAATTAATTAAAAGTAAAACATAAACAAAACAATTAGGGTTGCCAATCACTGGGGATCTGCTGTATTTGTGATCTTCTTAAATTAAAGTTAGCAGTTTACACAATTTGTGGCAGTGAGATTACCCTTTTTTAACTTTGCCAATGGAATTAGTTTTTTTTTGTGAGTTATATAAACTGTACTGTGAGGCTTTAATGCATTGTGATAAATGTGTTAGAGCCACATAATCATTAGAGGATGATGAGAAAAGACAGACAAAGGATATTAGGGATGGACACCTGTGTTTAACCAATCACAATACATTTGTGGCCTATTCAACAATACAAAACATCAAATAAACTTCTCTTCTCTCCTGACTCTGACTCTCTCAAACATGGGAGGGTTGCTGTGAGGCTTCCAACTGATCCCACCAAAACCCATCAAATGTGGCTGGTGTGTCTGTTTGCACAGTAGTAAAAACCTAAAAGAACCCCACCCCCTTTGTCCCACCCCTCATTCTCCACCATAAACCCTCCTTGTTTTACACAGGATTTCTCAAAAGAAAAAAAAAAAATCTAAAAAAATAACACATAAAATGCGCCATCCTTTTATTTTGCTTTAAAGCATTATTTTATCAGTGTGAACCTTTGTAAAGACTCATCCAAAACTGCGTATAGCTCTTTGTGTCTCCCTGTGACTGTGTGTGGGCCCAGACCCTTGTCCACAGCAATGACATATAGAGCCGGTGCTATTAGCTCAGTGCCAGGTGAGTCTGTGAGCAAACAGAGCAAACAATAGCTGCAGCCCATCTCCTCCTGTCAGACCAGCTCTCTCAAAGCCAGCCATTGTTCTCTTCACACACTCTGCATGCATGTGTGTGTAATCTCACTGCGAAGATAGCCTCACTGTATACAGGTAGAGACGCACACCAACATGTACAAAACATGCACGGATTCAGTGAGACGTGTATTCAGGTGCAGTTGTTGTTCAGCATCTGTCCTTGCAATAACATTGATCAAATGTCCTGATTTTTTTGTTCTCTAATGCATTTCTTTACTCTACCATGGTACAAAAAATAATGCTGTCCAACCATTTGTACTCTTCTCTTGACAGATATACTTTGTATAAGAAGATTCCTGTGATTCTTGGTTCATTTACAGCAAATCTTGAGTTTAGGTAAAATATAAAAATGCAGAAAGATCATCAGGATCCAGGTTGACACTTGGCCGATTTATTTTAATTGATGGTAAGTGTGAACTCAAGTAGACTGAGAGCTGAAACTGCACCAGATGGTGCCTATGAGCAAAAATAAACACACTTGTGTGAACCAGTTATTGTAGCTTTTGATATTTTATTTTTATTTCCTTGCAGATTCAATTCTCCATTTGATTTGCTTGTTATATGTTTGATGTCAAATACATTTTTGAAATAATTTATCAACTTTTGTCATACTTATACTTTCTTAATATTACACAAACCTACCATTTTGATAAGGCTAAGTAGTGCTACTATAGCTTATACACATTTCCTACCTGGCAAAATCCTTCCTCCAACCAATACCTTTGTCCCTGTTGGAGTATCTAGGTCTCCAGTTCTAGACTTCAAACACTTGCAGTCATCTCATAGTGATTTTAACTGCAATAACTAGGAGCACCTGCTAAAAATAACACACTATAACACAACTTCTGTGATATAGACTGCAAATAAGCTTCAGTCATGGAAACTTGCTGATAAATGTTTTTTTCACTACCCTCCTAAGGTCCCAGCTCAGTATTTGGGGTTGGCTTCTGGACTTTGGCCTGTTGCACCATCTTAATGTCACAACTTTTTATTTTAGTCATTCTGTAGAAGATTTGCAGTTACCTTTGAGATAAATGCAGCACCGCGCTGTTGGGTGTGGTTGAAAGTTTTTACTTTCAGACATAGAACCATCTGACTGTGAAATACTTTAGTGTGCAGAGGAGTTCTTGGTCAACATATCTCTACTTTTGTCTCAAAATTGCTGAAGTCTGGTGGTTTCTCTTGGCAACCTTTCCAAAAAGGCAAAACCTTGCCTTTTTTCTCTGATGGAACACATTAAATATTTACATTAAATGTGTCAAAATCTGCTCTTGGGTGTTTGCATATTGTCTGATATGCATAGTCTGACCCAAAGGTGAATTATTTTCAACTTTATTTAAGACTTGGAATTTATACTGCTTCTGATAACTAAAAAAATGTTAAGAAACACCCTACTTTAATTGACGAAGAACCAACAGTTCTTAGAGATCTTAAATAGTAAATCTTTGCTTTTTAAAGGTCAATGCATCTAGTAAAAATCGGTAAATTAAAGGATAAAGTTTGGCATCACAGAAGGGATAAAAGTTGAATGATTCTTTCAGATGCTGATCTGACATTTAGGCATTGTTTTAATTAAGTATTTTTTCAGGAGTTCTAACTTTTAAAAGCTTGCATTTAATTACAGACATTTAGCACTACATAAATATCTTCAAAATATGTTCTTACATTTTTAAATGTCAAGCAAAAGCTGTCATATGTTAGTATCACACAGAAATGTCAGAAATGTTTCCTGTAGATTCAAATTTATAAATGCTTAATTTAAATAAAATAGAATAACCAATGGTGGGAGTGATTTTCTAAGGAGGTAAAATGAAATACATTAATTAAAGAAACAAATGAAATGTAAAAGATTGAAATATTTTCTACCGGAATCAACAGCAGACACGTCTTTGGTCAGGGCTGTCTGTCAGTGTGGTATAAACCTTTTACCCTCTTTGGGTCAAAAATAGTTTAGAACACAAAAGTCATAATGGTAGTTTTTTATTTTTCCTTAACACATCAAACTTAAAGTAATATTAACCTGTGTGTTACAGAATAAATATGTTACAGAATACTTTAGAAAGGGAGCAAAGCAGCAGTTGTGTACATACTAGCAGCAGTGAATGGAAGCAACTCAAAGTCTCATCTTCTGCACATAATTAGTCCATGTTTTACTTGTTATTTTAACTACACACCAAAAGTGTAGCAGCCAATATGTTATTTGAAAGACATACAAAGCTGCCAATCATCACCAATACATGTTTTAAGGTTACTTTTCTCACAGCACCATGCAGAGAGAACCAAAATACTCACATGCAATATGTTGTCATTCTGATTGGACTCCATAATGTATGAGAGACTTTTGCACCACTGCAGAGAGCAGTTACTGGGTTGTTTAATCATGTACTGTTCTGACTTGTTGTGTGTTGCTAGAAAATGAACCGACTCTGAAAGCAGAGTTTTTTTAGTGAGCAAAAAGACCCGACTACCAACAAGGATATCAGAGTCTTTAGTGACAATAGCTCTGCTCAAAGCATTGTTGGAAAAATTGTCAAATCCATTCCTACAAAGAGGGACATTTTAATTTCCCAGGAAAGTTTTGAGCTAAGTCTTTCATTTGAAATGCAGATGTTGACATCAGAGGACAGTTTAAACAATGCTTCACTTAAAATGAAAAAGAACAGAACTTTGGTAAAGCAGAGAGAAAAAAAACTAAGTGAAGCAGGGAAGATGAACCTAAAATCAATTGCATGAACCTATTAAAACTCTAATTAATTAGAAGTACTAATGAAAAAAGTTTAAATCTTTCCTCCTCTATGTAGTAAAAACACAAGTGTATTTGTACAAAGGAGTCATATTAAAAAGCATGTGTTGGGAAAGTGAAGAAAAGTTGGAATATTTTAAAAAATATTAAGCAGTAATGGCTGAATTTAGTCGTCATATTTTGTAACAAATGGCTTATTTACCTCCAAACAATTTATAAAGGCAAATCTGGATAAAATGTAAGCCTTCAGATTATGTTAAACAAATTGTCCTTTGGGGAGTAGCAGAGATATTCTAAGTGGATGATGTGGAATTATCTGTAATAGAAATAACAAAAAAAAAAAATGCAAAAACAAAATTATTTTCTAGCTGTTCACCTTGATG
>JAUZNJ010000694.1:0-18807 GCA_034780135.1 Jordanella pulchra
ACTTATTGGAAACTCAAGACAGCCATGACATTATGTTTTTTACAAGTGTATGTAAACTTTTGACCATAACTGTAAGTTATCATGTGCTTGATTGGTAAAAAAAAATAATTTTTAACCGTCTTAAGTTGACCTATTTATAACTTTTTCATTATGCTAACAGATTTGATATTGTCAACATTTTTAAATAATTAGTATATTTGTTTAATGTCCATCTGCCTTTGTGGAAATAACATGAATGTTTAATATTCCCTCCTTCATACAGTATAAATCATTTTTATATCACTGCAGATTCCAACACAAAGCGCAAGAAATGATGAAAGCTCTCTTTGTCTGAGCCAATGAAGAAGACAGTAAAACGTTGTATAAATGATACTCATAGTGAATCAGCTGGTCATCACAACTAAAACCTTTGACTTAACCAGTTACTTTTCCTAAAAACAATATTAATAAAGCATGGGAACTACATGAGAAACAAAAAAAACAAAAAAACAAAAAACAAAATGAAGAGAAACAGAAGGAACAACCAACCCTTTATTTTTGATCTCAGGGGTTTTTTCCCTGAAGCCTACTTGTTTGAATCCTGCACATATCAATAGAACTGCTTTCCTTGGAAGTGCAGTGACCTGCAAGTGTAAAGCCTTATCCTTCTCATCCTGGATGATATCTACACATTTTCCCAGTAAAGATTTGGTGTTAAAAATGGAAATATTAAGGGCACAAGGAGGTGCTACAGCTGCCTGTTCAGTTGTGCATGAGATAATACACATTGGGAGGCTTTCATCTGAGCGCTTTTCTCAGAAATCTTCTCCCACATGGATGAGCAGAGAACAAGTATGATACTTTGTACCAGGCTAGATTCCACTCCCCCCTCACGAAAAGACCCACATGACTTCTCTCCATTATTCTCAGAGCACTCTAGGGGGGGTTGTTGCAACTGCTCAGAGGACTTTGGCACGTCCTTTCTAAATTTCCTACCCGATGCACGAATATTAATGCTCCACTTATATTTTGTGTTTGATAAAAAGTAATCAATGTGTCAAAACTTACTCAAAAGCTCATTATTTCCTGGGATTAGTTTGTTATTAAAATTCATTTTGGCAAAAAAAAAAGAAACAACAACATAGGAAAACAAACAAGTTATATTTTACTGCTGATACCTGCCTCCCCACACAAGCAGAAATAAATGACTATCCTGACTCACGCATACAACACACACTAGCTGAATCGATTCATTATGCCATCAGAGATATGCATGATGGGGAGTTATCTGGAGGATGGGCCAATGTGCTGCTTGTGGCTTTCAGGCTCATTGTGTGCATTCCTACTTCTGTGGAGCACTGATAGCAGCATATGAAGCACGTGAAGCTCCAGCTGTTGCAGTTTAGAGATTTGAGATTCAGATACTAAAACTAACTGGATCTGTCATCGGCGGTACAGCTTCTATGTTTTTTATCTTCTACAAAAAAAGAAAAAAATTAAAGATAAATAATACTTAACCTGTTGAGGAAAGGAGGATAAATTATCAGCAGAAGGTACAGTAAAATTTTTTTTATGTTTGAAATGCCAGTATTCATGCAAAACAGGTGTGAGTGTTAATTTGTAAAAACTAAAACATTCTTTTGAGTATTGAGACTTTTTCCAGCGAGAAATAGGAGTTGTAGAGGATGCATTGAAAAGCTATTGTATCAAACGTGCTGACAAAATACTCAATTAAATAGATGCAGCAGCATTAAGTAAATTTTATTTGATAACTAAGCTCTCCATCTCCATACAAGCCATCTGATTAAGGCTCCAAAAATAACTGTAAATAGACACGTGTGCATAGTATAGATAATATCACACTTTTACTTGGTTCCTTGAAGTCTTTTCCAAGTAAAACAGCAATACCACTGCTTATTTTCTAACATGGACATTTGATTCAGTTGGTTAGCTCCAGCTGAGTCTTTCAAACTGAAAGAATCTAATAGGTGTATGCACTGGACGGATTAGAAAAGATCTATATTATTGTAATTTATATACTTTATCCAGTTAGATCATCTCATTATGATAAAAGTGTTTTTTCCGTGGTGAATCTTTGTAACCATAGTCCAGCCAAAATGTATCACCTATACTATGTCAAAGTTTTATTGGTGTTTATTCTGCAATATAAAAACATCAGCATTGAAAATAACCATTTTTTTTAAAAATCTAACTATCTCAGATTCAGATAAAATATGAACCAACTAGACACTGGTTTGACTGCATGGTTGGGTTGTGGGTTTGGTTTTCTACCAATAAAACAGAATAAATCAAACTATATTCTGCTCTGGAAGGTGAAGCTGGTGCACTATTTATTAATAGGACGACACTTTTAAACTACTTAAATGTTTGGACGATACACAATGTGATGTAGTATAAACAAACAAATCATAGGGCGAAAATACTTACCCATGACCTGGATTTCTGAAGATGTTATATTTGGTCTGAAATTAGGGAATTCAGTTTTTTAGTTCTGCATGAAACATGAACAAAACTTCCAATAAGATCTTTACTGACAAACAGATGAATTCTGTTAGCATTTAATTTCCCATATATGGCAATATACTATCCAGATAAACGGGTCAGTGTTATGATGTGTGAAAAAACTGTTTCTCTAGTTGTAAATTTAGTCATTAACACCTCTCACAGGCTCACAGGCTCTCTCTCTAACCCAAAAAAATGGGGGCACAGTTTTTTTTTTATCAAAACAAGGTAAATCTAGCATAAAAAGATATTGCCACACAAAAAATAGCCTTTCTGAATAGTTGAACACACATAGATTTGTATGCAACAATGTGTGCAAACGCTTGCTTCTGTTGCCCCACTCTTACAAAAATACTTCTAATGTTGTTGCTTATCAGAAATCAAGTGTAGACTGAAATGCAGAGTATAATCTATCTGATGCTTTCTTCTTGTATATCAGCTACAGATCGTGTACAGTCTTTCTATTGCAGTGTAAACAACATGCGGTGCTCCCTCTTCCTTTTAATAGACACACGCGTAATGGAAAGAGCAATATAACGTGTACTAAAATTATAATTTCATGAGCCATATCTCTGCATAAAGACACTAAAGACTGTGGCCCACTTTTACGGTGTGACATTAACCTTCTAGGTATTGAATTTAAGAGGAAGTAAGGGTTGATTGTGACTATCTCTGACAGAGAAAAGCTCAATAAGCACAGCAAGAATCTCAAACAGGTTCAGGCACCGTGCTCCCTGTGCAGTAGGACCAGCTGCTTTACATTAACATCTATCATTATCTACCATTATATATACACTATAAAGCTCAAACTCCATTCAAAAATCTGATACTAGAAATATGGCTTTGTTTCTTATAGCCTCGATGCTGTATGTAATTATCTGGGAGATGCAGGACATTTTCCAGCTTCTCTTATACTAATGAAGCAAAAGCTTTCTAACTCCTGTCACTAACTTTGATGTTTCTCTGTGCTTTAAAAACATTAATCTTGAACCGTATCAACAAAACATGCCCTTATAATCATTTCCATGGCTGTCAATTGAACCAGTTGATATTCAGTAACAATTCATGTTTTCAAATGGCTCTTATATTATAAAGAAAAGCCACAGAGGGTAAGAAGTACTTTTTAAATTGATGCCACAACTTGTTGATGCTCACCAGGTCAGTAATACTGAGGCAGCATCTCTTCTCTGATCAGAAAAAGCACCGCAGTGTCCACCTCTGTTCAACCTTTCTCGTGATAATTATTCACCTGCCCCATTTTATTGTCCGGAAGCCTTATTAATTGATATTAAAATGTTCTGACTTTCGTAATACCCTTGATTAAATAACCTATAACACCTGTATTTACTTACTTACCTCTAAAGCTCACTCATAATCCATCACGGTATGTCAGCATAAGAGAGACTTTATGGAGGTTTTAAATATATCAAAGAAATCCTTCGTGATGCTGCATCAATTTCAAAACTCGGTCTTGCTGAAGAGAATCCAGAATTTACCGGTAGGTAGGTTTGTATTTTTTCATTATTATGTGTTCAAGAATGGGGTTTGTATAATGAAAATGTTAGAATAAGTTATTAATAGACTCATCTAATCGGTGCTAACATTTATTGATGTTAAGCAGCTGGAATATTTTCTATATCAACAAAAATGGTTTTGTGGTAAGATGGTGTTCTTATTATCTTTGAGTTTATTAAATCAGGAATAGATAAGACACAATTTGAAATCATTTATATACATATCTATATATATAGATATATATATATAGATATGTATAATGTCTTTCCAGATGCAAATTGTATTGTTGAAAAAGAAAGCCCCCCTTAATATGAAGGTTTCTAGCTGATAGTTGAAATATATATACGTATGTACATCTAATATTTGGAACTTTTATAGATTTATTCACACACACAAAAAATGAAACACATTCTTGTTGATTCTGATGTAAAACCATCTAAAAGTGTGATGCTGCCACCATGTTTTATTTTAGGTTAGACGTTCTTTGGGTGATTTATGTTGAAATATCAGTGCCAAACATGCCTGCTTGTTTTAATCTCAGTAGATATTTCATCCAGGCATTAATGCTTCCTATGAAAGAAAGCCTCACATTTCAGTGTAGACATGCAAACATAACAGGGGATAGTTTTCACATTTTGCATTAAAATAGGGATTTCCAGAAAATCAGCTCCTGTGTGACACATATCTCATAATAATTTGTCTAGTTTTTGTAATGTTTTACTCTCCTGTTTACTGACCATTCATTGACATTTGTTTAATGTTTTGATACTTTCAGTCCTCTTAAAATTTGCTAAAAGCTGCATCCAAATAAAAAACCCTTCTAGGTTTTTGAACCTTATTGCAGGTTAACTGGACTCACTGTAACACACGATGGGTGTGGTTTTAAGATATACAGGTGAATATGATTATTTACACTTATAGTTCATTTTAATGTAATTTTTTTCTCCCTCTAATGTACATTTTTATGTTAGAGGTAAAAGTTTCATGATAAGTTAAACTGGACCTCCTTTTCAAACTTCACTTTTGCTTTTTTTTTACCCCTTGAACATTGACCTTGGTGCTTTGTGTTTGGTTTCTTCATCAGGTGTAGATACTGAAAAGTAAAATTCATGACAAACCTTATGATGCAGAAGTTGAGCACCATCATTATATGTCTTTGATTTTAACAATGGGGCTTATTATTATCTCTTCCAGCTCATTAATTTTGGACAACATTTTGGAATTTCCTGTTTTCCTATGTGGAAATTCACTGTTCGTGTGACCTGAACAGGCACATGTCCAAAAGTTTTAGTAACAATGAGAACATTTCATGTGACCATGAGGAAAGCAACTCTTGAATGACTTTGTTACACAATGCAACAAAGTTCAGCAGGTTATGTGGGAAAAATCTGCTGGACTCTTCAAGTTTTACAAATTTACAAAATATCAGTTTGTTTGTATCGCAGGTATGGCTGTAGAACCTGGATTTTATCGGCATGTGGACGTCCCGGACCATGTTCACTACATTGTTGCCTTCTTCGTCTTAGTGATTGGAGCAGTGGGAGTAACTGGGAATGCTTTGGTCATGTATGCTTTCTCCTGGTAAGCATGTTGATTCATTTCAAGATTAAATTATAATTATTATTATTAATAATCTGTACTTTTTTTTCTATGCTACATTATTAACTAAAAAAAGTTTTGCATTGCCTTTCATCATCAACTCTATAATGCTAAAAAAAGATAAAAACTTAAGTACAAATTTGTTCAACAGTTTATAAATTGTGGGACTTTTAATGATTTATTTCAACTGTGTTTCTTAATCGTAGGAAGTTCACATAATAAACACTTTTAATGAATTTTAGGACTAAGAAATAGGTGGAAACGTGTGATTTTAAACATGATTGGTTAAACATCTGAAACATACAAGCTAACACACATTTACAAAGGAATCCAACACCTTTAGCAAACATAATAATTTAACACATTCAAACATAGGGATATATAGAGTAAAAATTAAAGTAAAAATAATTTGATGTAATCTCACCACAACTTTAAAAAGCTTTATTAAAAAAATGATTTCTAAAAAGGAACCAATGAAAACACCCCATTTTCTTTTCACATATAAAATGACTGAAAACACACAGTAGTACCACATCAATGTTACATGAAAAAAAATAAATAAAACACAAAATTTGCTTCTCAACTTCTGTAGGAGCTTAGTCTAGTGTGCAGGATAAGAACAGAGGAACCGTTGGATGTCTGCAGAGGTAAGATTTTAGTAGCTTATGAGTCTGGAAGAGAAGTCAAAAAGAACTGTAAATCTGCCATTCATCAGTAGGGAAAACAGTCTACAAGTTGGAGGCATTTAGACTAGCCAGCACCATGTCTAGGTCTACTCGTCTTAAGGGATCAGCCATAAAAGCAGACCACAAGATCCTAAAGAAAATCTCCGGAAAAACCTAAATGTCATCACTCGTTCAACTTTTAATTTGAAGGTGCCTGCCTGTATATCTGAAAGAGACTAACCATTGTTAATCTGCATTAAAGGTTGGCAAGAATTACCCTTTTGCTCTTTAAGACAAACAATAACTTCTGAAATAATGTTCTTAGGACAAAATAGTCTAAAATTGAATTATTATAAAAACAGAGGGCATGTTTGCTTTGAACCACCAGTGTACAGTAACAGAAGAAGGACCCGATCCCAACTATGAAGTAGCTTTGCTGCAGCCGTCCAGATTTATGCCTCCTAAAGTCTGTCAGAGGTTTACTGGAGAAAAAAAACAGATAAATAAATCTCTGATGATTAAAGTCAAAAGATTCTTGATTTTTTTATGGGATAAATATTCCTGCAGCATTTCCACAATATACACTTTATGTTGTAACTGAAATAATTTTTAGGCTAATAAAAACATGCACAGGTACAGTTTACTGTACAATATACCAACTGAAGCACCAAAACCCTGGTGCCTGACTTGTCTCTTGCATTAGTGTTACAGCTTGCCATGTCCGTCTCCTTCAAATGATGCATCACTCAATTGCATCTCATGTCACACTTGTTTAGTACACACAAACTCACTCTATCCTATCTGCCTGAACTGTGTTTACCACTATTGATATTTCATCTCGGTAAGAGGGCGCCTCAGTCAACAGAAGGCAGAAATAAGTATATAGAAAAGAAATATTAGATGTCTGACCAACAAATATATAATATAATATATATATATATATATGTCGGGGAAGTATAGTGAAGCTTATTTCTATCAGATTTGAACCTCTTTCATGTTACATAGCTGTTCTATACTAATACTACAATAAAAGAAAAATACATCATTTGTTTGATCAAAGCTAAAAGCCAATTTTAAAAAAGAGAAGAATTTAGGGACTGATATAAATAATTAATGGTCCGTGCAGCTTGTATGTTTTCAAGTAGTCTTTTAAAGGAGTTCAAAAAGGGTTCTCTATTTTTCTTTGTCAGACTGACAGTTTGTTTTACCACTATCAGTCCAGTCTGTGCAATTGTTTATCCTATACACGTGTTAATAAAAACCCGCTACCCTTAAAAGTCAAAGAATGTATCATATAATCGTGGCCATAAAAGATTAACGATGTTGTTTCCTAGAAGAGGAAACATATTCTGTTAAACAAATTCCTCCAGTAAAAGGCTGTGTCACCTTTGTTTTTACATATTTTGATCTGATAGTGATCAGATCAGTACTTTTTACTTTCTCGTAAACATGGCTCTAAATATTGTATAATAATAAATATGTATAAATAATAACAATGTTTAACCTTACACATCAAAGAAATGTCATGTGAGGGTAAATAACTCTTGTATAACCTATTTGAATCATACACTGTGGAGATATAAACACCTGAGGATAATGATCTTAAAAATTAATTTAGAGAAGAATTTTTTTATTGCATGCATTTATATACACTTTCAGCAAATCAAAGGGATTTATTAATGAGAGGATTGAGGTTTTCTGCAACACTTCAGGTGAGTGCAAAATTTTAAAGGATCTGTGATGTTTTGTGCCCGTCTCTCTTTCTAAATTATCCCTGGGAACTTCTTTTTGAACGGTATGTGGTATTGTGAGGAAAGGGGGAGGGGAAGAGTTATCTTTCACATGGAGAGTTGAAAGTTCGTTTCCATCTTTGTGTGACATGTTGTTGTGCCCCTGGGAGGCACTTAACCACAAATTTCCAACCGATCTGCATATCATCATGTGTATTGATGGGTGAATGTGGCCCTAATGTAAAGTACTTTGAGTGATTAGTATGACTAGAGCAGTGCTATATACAGTAAATCCAAGCCCTTTGAGGACTAATAACCCCTTTCACAACACTATCCTCAGTCCCTAAGCTTATTATGATTTAAAAGTCCATGCTATGGGAAACATGTTAAAAAAACAAAACATTTTAAATAAAGAGCTAGTAGACGCTGTCGAAATGAATTAAAATTTGTCCCTTCACTCTGCAGCATAGCGCTCTAAAATATTAGGGAAAATCTAAAAACCTGCAAAAAAAAAGTTAAGTAGCTAATCCAACTGAATGGTTTTAAACCAGTTTTACAATCTACCGACTAAAACATCTGATGCTATTTCTTCATGTAGTTCATTTTTTATATGATGCAGCATTAATCTAACTAAGCACAAATAGATTAATAGACACTTTAAAATTGCATTTTTTAAAATTCGATCTTTAAGAGTTATAATGTCACATAAAATGTATTTTTTTATGTGACTTATATCAATTGCTATGTTTTAGTTCTTAATTTTATCTCTGTTTTGTGATAAATGCATTTTTTTGGAAACTAATAAGGACATTTTATGTTAAAATGTTTAACACTAATGTCTTTCAGTGATAAAAAGCTTCGAACTCCTCCCAACTTCTTCATCATGAACCTGGCCATCAGTGACTTCTTAATGGCAATCACACAGTCACCAATCTTTTTTGTTAACTCTCTCTATAAAGGATGGATTTTTGGGGAAACAGGTATATTTTCCTTATTTTAATTATGGCTTCGCATGTTATTATTCTTATAAACAGGATATCTTACATAAAAACTGCTTTAAATTCATAAGTGTTATCTTTTTTTGCAGATGAGTAAAATGTGATGTTGTGACAATGTTGTCTCTAAGTTCTTTCAGATCGTTTGTGCTCATGTTGTAAAAAACTGTTTCTCTCTGTATTTACCCCTTACAGGCTGTAAAATGTATGCCTTCTGTGGAGCTTTATTTGGAATCACCTCCATGATAAACCTCTTGGCCATTTCTATAGACCGCTATATAGTCATCACTAAGCCTTTGCAGTCCATGGTGTGGACCTCATCAAGACGAACCTGCCTCATAATTGCTCTGGTGTGGCTTTATTCACTTGCCTGGAGTCTTGCACCACTTTTGGGGTGGAGTAAGTTGTTCCATTAATTAAGCAATATTTTCAGACCCTCTTTGCTTATGCTGCTTTGTACTTTCTTCATGCAATTTTTTTTTTCAAAGGTTCCTACATACCTGAAGGCCTGATGACCTCATGTACATGGGACTATGTGACGTCGACTCCAGCCAATAAAAGTTACACTTTGATGTTGTGCTGTTTCGTATTCTTCATCCCTCTGGGCATCATATCCTATTGTTATTTGTGCATGTTCCTGGCAATCCGCCATGCAAGCAGGTAAAAGCACTCTAACACCAAAAATTTTTCCCTGTTCGTTTACAATATAGCTAAAAATTTCAAGTTTTGCCAAAGACGTCTAATTATATTTAGGCTGGATATTTTACTGAACCATGACACATAATCATGTTTGATCTAAACTACGGTAGTCCATTGTAGCTCTGGCTACATTTTTAGGGTCACTGTCCAACAGGGAGATGTAATTTTATTCCTGTTTTAAATGTTTGCAGCTTCTAAACACTTTTCTTCTATTATTGACCTGAATTTAGCTCTATCCATCATTCCTCTTGTCAGCTTCCCTGTGCTTGCTAATTCAAAACCTTCCCACGGGACAGTTTTATCACATCAAGCTGTCACCATAGGGAGGATTTTCTCAGCTTTCCATGTCAACCAAAACATTAGGATTGGGTCTTTTCTGAGCAGAGGACCTTTTCCCAGATGTTTGTTATAACTCTTATTTGGCTTGTAGAAAACAATAAATATTTTAAGAGTTTTACATATTTTGTTTCTACTATAACTTTTGAAGCGCTATATTTAGCTGTAGATCCCTGCATTACTTCACAAAACTGAGGTGGGTTTAATTTGCTTTTCACTTCTAAAGGCATTCTGTGTTCTGTTTAGAGATGTGTTGGAGGATTTTTTTTTTCTTTCTTTTTTGGACATCATGTGTCATGCAGTTGTTGGTATGTGCCATATAACTCAAGCAACACAGAGAACGTTTATTTTTAACATGAAAAATTATTGTATGAATGTTTAACATGAAAATGTTAAGTTAAAAAAACTAGAGCTGAGACAACTATGATGCTGGGAAGATGACAAGAAAGATGGATAAACAACTCTAAAGCTCACTCCTAGAAAAATGCAGCGATCTTTAAAAATTTGTTAATCTTATGGAGGTTAAGGAGTGCCACAATGCAATAAATAATTAACTTGTGAAATAGTTATTTAAATATGTCACTGATTTCTTAAATCTGGGAATGCATAGATATTTTATCTATTTAGTAAATATATAGTTAAATATATTGACCTACAAAAAAATATACAGATTTTCTTTTAAGATGTGAGAATATTAATTAATGAATAATTCAATAATTGCATTTTCCTGTGCTGAAGCACACCATGAAGTGATTTAAACTGTCACACATCCATCAAAGTCAAGGAGGCAGGACGCTATGGAAACCCTGACATTTAACTGGATGCTTCTCACTAAGCAAGATAATACCACTTTTAGTGCTTTTCTTTTATTCTAAAGGCAATAGTATCTCTGGAAAAGTTGTAAATGGTTTTCTAAAACAAAAATTTATATAGATATATTTCAGACCAAAGTAGGGATGTAGAGGCTGGAGCTGCTCACCCAATGTGCTGTAAATTGCAACACATTTTTGGAGGCATTTCAGATTTTTTTCAGCGATAACAAGAACTTTAAGGTAAATTAAAACCAGGAAGTGGATGTTTCTATGGCAGCAGCTCTAGTCCCACCTCCCCTCCCATTAGTTTAAGAGTTTAAATGTATTCATGGCGTGCCTGCCCTCAGAAAAATTGAATAATTTTCCAAATTTAGGAAATAATTATATTTAGTTCTCAAAATAAAATCCATATATTTAATCGAGGTCCATACAATTAGTTATATACGTATTATATTAGTTTTTATTTTTTTCTAGTTTTAAAAAAATAAACATTTTTGTTTTTATTGTATTGTGGCACTCATCACTCTGCAGATTTTGATTCATACTTGCCAGGATTACAAATAAATATGAGATTTGCTGTGTATTTTCATTCTAGAACATGTTTGTATTCTTTACATTTTGATACTGTCTCATATGTTTATTGGATTTTGTGTCTTTTTAATCTGCACCTTTCCACTTTTTGCAATCAGAGATGTGGAGCAATTGGGGTCCCAGGTGAGAAAGTCAACCCTGATCCAACAGCAGTCTATCAGGGCTGAATGGAAGTTAGCAAAAATTGCCTTCGTGGTCATCATAGTGTTTGTACTCTCCTGGTCACCCTATGCATGCGTCACTCTCACCGCCTGGGCTGGGTAAATATAAAACTGTTATCTTTATAGCAAATTTATATATTTTTATATTGTAAGGTCATTTTTATGCACTTTGGTCATTAATCATTAATCACTTTTGATCTGTATGGAATATAAGTGCCTGGAAATTATTAAATAATAACTGTCTTTTACATTTGTCTCCACACCCTGCCTTTCAGATATGCAAACCTTCTTAACCCATACTCCAAAGCTGTCCCTGCTGTTATAGCAAAGGCATCTGCCATCTACAACCCTTTCATTTATGCCATCACTCACTCGAAATACAGGTGAGAACAGATTTCAAGATAACTGCTAACTAAATGACCAAATACAAAGGACATCATTTCAGCCAATGATCAGAAATATTTCAAAAGGGACATCCTAGCAGAGAGGGTCCCCTGTCTTCACTTCCTGGTCCATGCCCCTAAAAGGAACTGCATATCAGTGTCAAACACCAAGTGCTTCGTCAGGGACTCGGGGCTTAGCCGACAGTCATCAGCCTCCAAATCACAGTTTCAGAGAGTTTCCTCCTTGTCTACAACAGACACAGTGAGTATGCGTGCTCCCTGTTGGCTTTCAGAATGCCAAAATAGACAAACATTCTGTATGAATTGATAAGAAACAAAATACAATTACTAACTTGGCAAAAAAGGTTAATAACTTAATAGCTTTAGCGGTAGAATAAAAACTATATTGAATAAAAAAAATTTGATTCTCTCACTACTTTAGAAACACTAATACTTGATCTGAGACAGGACCGTTCTGAAGTAAAAAAAAAGACTGCTAAGGTTTCATTTAGTATTAAGCCATAATGCACACTGTAGAAATTGACAACAAATCTACTTATTTTCTACTCTGTTCACTTGTTATTGGTATTCTGATGAAGACACATATAGCACTAAATTGTTAATCTACTGACTTTGCAAAGTAAAGCTCTCCGTCATCAGAGCTCTGTTTTATTTCAGTCTGTAGTTTGCATATTAGATGAAACTGCCATTAGAATAAAAAGAACTCATCTCAATGTGGATAAGAAGCGAGCCTCTCCCAGCTAAACAAGCTCCTCAACCTATCTCTAAGGGAGTGCCCTGCCCCCCTGTGGAGAAAGCTCATTTCAACCACTTGTGTCGTGACCCAGATTTCATGGTGAGGGTAGGAACATAGACTGGTCGGTAAATCAAAAACAATGCCTTTTCGTTCAGCTCTCTCGTCACCAAAACAGGCCGGTGCAGCATCCTCAATATGGCAGTTGCACTTATTTTTCTGTCAATCTCCCATACAACTTCCCTTTACTTGTGAACAGGAACCCAAGATACTTGGACTCCTCCACTTCAGACAGGAACTTTCCTCCATCCGAAGGGGATAAGCTACCTTTTTACGGTCGGGAACCACAGCCTCAGACTTGAAGGATCTGATCTCATCCCAGTCTGTAAACTTCTGCTGTGCATGCTGTAGGTCTTGGCAAGAAGGAGCCAGCAAAACCATGTCACCCAAAAAAAAAAAACAGGGGAAAAAAATCTGCTGGTACTTGAATCAGACTACCTTTGACCTTTGGCTGTGCTTAGAAATCCTGTCCATAAGGGCTACGAATAGGACCAGCGACAAAGGGCAGCCCTACTTGAGTCTAACATGCACCGGGAACAGGTCCAACTTAATGCCCCAGACTGACAGTCCAGGAGCAGAGTTCATGTAATATTGGAGAGGCGTGTTAGCCATGACAGCCCTATAATATCCAGAGAGCTAAGATACTCAGGGTGGACCTCATTAATCCCTGATGCTTTGCCACCATTGAGTTTTTTGACCACCTCGGTGACTTCAGCCTGTGTGACAAATCCAGCCCTGATCAACCCTTTGCTTGTGCCAAGAAAGGCATGTCAGCCAGGATGATGAGATCCTCAAAGTATTTCTTCCAACATCCACCAGTATCCTCATTCAAGGACAGCAGCTTCTCAATAAAAACATTATTAGCAAAGCACAGCTTTCCCCTCCAGTGGCACCTGACAGTTTGCCAGAATCACTTTGAAGCCGACTGTTTTTCTATAGTCTTTCTCTATAGTCTCTCCAAACTTGTCCCAGACACAGGTTTTTGCCTCTGCAACCACCAGGGCAGCTGCACGCTTGCCTTTGTGAAACCTGCTTGCTGTCTCTGGAGTCCCACAAGCCAAACCGGTTTAATAGGACTCCTTCATCTTCACAGCATCCCTTAGAAAATCTAAAAGAGCACAATGAAAATGGAACTTCTTAAGAACATGTATCACTATGTTTTACCTTGCCTAAAGGACATTTTACGTTTTTTTTCTGAATCTTTATCTTGTTTTAATGATGTTTATTTATATTTTCCTTCCCACATATAATATTCAACACTTGTAGCAGGTTTGCAGTGATGTGGAGATGGACTCCGTGGATCAGAGTCATTGTCTAAAGATCAGTTATTCCCCTGGAGGTCAAAATGGAAAAGAAGACAATTCTTTTCCTAAACAGCCAAAGGAACAGGAAAGTCCAAGTAGGGAAACGGTAATGATAGTGCTCATCAATGTAGATAAAATTTTAGAATTAGGAAGGGGTGCGGAAAGGTAGTCAAAACTATTGATCTATGTTCTTTTTCTCTTATTATTTCATAGACTGATTTTCCAGAGCAAACTTCACTGAAAAATATATCCGAAGTATATCACATCAAGCTATCAACAGAATAGATGTTCTTGTCTTGGGGGAGGAAAACTTTGGAAGCTGAACCACAGAAAACTCAGGAGCAGAGAAAGCAGGAAGATAAATGAAGCATTTCAGAGTGAAGAAATGTAGGCACAGGAGCTACGGAAAGAGAAAAACACAAGGATTAGACACGGGTCTTAAATGTTTGGAAGGCGTTGTATGTGTCTGTTTCTCCTGAGTGGTCAATGTGATTCAAAGAAAAGCCTGCAGTACTATGGAAATAGGAGGATTGAACAGAAAGCTAAAAGAAGAACCTGATAGTTTGTTTACAAGCTCTGGACTGCTTTGTGCAGCAAGTAAAGACTTCGAATATTTCTGAAGCACAAATTTGGACTCAACAGCTTATTCCAAACTGACTGGATCCATGTTGACTTGGACTACAAGTGATACCGAAACACAAAGGAGAAAACAATAAAACTATTTTCACCAAAGAAATTGAATCTATCTTAATCTGGATCTGTAAAACCTTGATTGTATCATTTTATTTGTGTGTTTATTTAAAAAATGTGTTCTTTGTAAAATCATGTACACTACAAAAAATAAAAAAAGTATATATATTTTTTTACATTTACCATGTTGTCACATCATACAAAAAAGCACATGGAAAACTACATTTTTTATCGATTCAAAAGATCTAGGCTCGAAATCGTATATCACATTTATTTCTAATTTATACAAAAAAACAGTGTTTACTTTTTTTCAACCTAGACTTAGCCTGTAGAAACACATGCATTCCTTTTTTAATTCATAGCCACAATCAGGTCTAAGGAAAACTCCCTTGCCTATCAGCATTGCTTGATAAGGATGTGTGAAAGGTCGAAAAGAAATTCAGTCATCTTTTATTGATTTTGGCTCATATGACATAAAAAATTTGCAGCGGTTATTTTTCTGTGAGTTTTGGAGTCTAGCCATTGTTATTACACAGCATTTTTTGGTGGAATAAACATTATTCTAAATAAATCTGTAATAAAAAAAACAAAACAAAATCTGTGGACAAACCATCCTTCTGCAGGAAAAATAATAAAATTAGTTTTCAAAGTACCTGTACTATGGTGCCAATAACTCTGGAAGACTCTCTATCTCTGATCCCTATCTAATTTTGACTAAAACTACAATGAACCTGTGTTCATGCAGTAATTGCTGTGTGGTTTTAATGATTAATAGTTTCTAATTTACTGCTACTTTGCAATGTACCATAGTGAAGCTATGTTTTCAGGCACTAAAGCCGTTAAAGGAAAGACTGTGTGTCTTTATTAGCCATTTGGCCATTTAATTGCAACTCTAAAAATACTGAGAAATACAACCATAATTTTGATGAAAAGTAAAAAGGGAAAAAAAGAATTCATTCCCTGGATTGAAATTCACATTTTTGTTGTTAAGAGTTGTAGTAAAATTTTTAATTTAATCCTTTAGATTATTTTTGACATCAGTGTATCAGACGTTTCCAAGACAAAACAGAATATTCCTTATCGTGTCCTCTATTGTCTCCTGGAAAAATGTAAACCATATGCGATAAAACCATAAAAGATCCCCTTGATGTTGATGTCTGACTATCACTGTAGCCACAGTCAGTGTAATAGTGGATGTTGTGGTTTGAAGTTTGTGTGAAAAGTTGTTTTTGAACTATATCACACTCAAAATATAATAAGGAAGTAAACATACTGAATTGCAGCACCTGATATAATAAATATGAACATAAGATACTCATTCAAATTCTCAGAATGTCCCCATCCTGAAAAACAACTCTGTTACAGCAGCAACATGCTCTGACAAAGCTGTGCACTGTTCTCTGAATTTCATTTGAACCTTTATAGTCTCACATTCCCTTTGTTTGCTCAAATTAAATCTAACAAAGAAGTTTAATCAAAATTGGTGTTCTTTTAAAAAAAAAGTATTTAGCAAGTTTGAAATTTCAGACATATAAGAATTATGTCCCGGATCCTTTGTGTGTTGAAACAGCTTCATGCTAAACATGGGTACACCGGTGAATAAAAAGACCAAATGTTTTCTAGGATCCGTTATTTTCAAAGTATTATTATTTACCTGAAAATACTTTAGAAGTTGATTACCTTAAATCGCTTTGGTATAGATCGTTCTTGTTGTAGGAGGTGGAGAATGACATCTGACTGAGACGATGTTTGCTGTTATTGTCCACTGACACCTATTTGTTCTTAGCCTTTAATTTCCAGGGTAAAATTCACAGATGTTGCTGCAGTAGTTCCACATAACTTTCCTTTTTTTAAATCACGTTATCTCATTTGGAAATTGCATCAATCTCTCCTGCAGCAAAACATGTACCGGTACACACAAGATTGCACTCTGTCCATTCTGCATTCCTCATACTTCATTTCGGTAAAACATGAGTTTCATTTCATCAGATCATAAAACACTACTCCAGTTATCAAACAATATATCTCTGCATGCATTTCCAGACCGCAATCTGACTTTTCATGTTGATTTTAGAAATAATGACTTCGTCTTGACCGAGTAGCCTTTCAGTCCCTGTTGGTGAAAGACTTGTTACACTGCTGATAAACCAAACAGCTTTGAACGATTTTTTTTTTTGCTTTTGTTTTAGGATCATTTCAAACATCTCTCAAAAATACAAAACAAGGAAAACAATATTCATCTTTCTGCCAAAGAACCTATTTACCTTATAACAATATGACAGCTGGGACCTGTGTATTTTTAGATGTATTAAGGTTTTTCAACGGATGAACATGGGATTTGTGGAGTTCCACTGCTCTGTTACTGACAGGTAAAAATGATATTCAAATGTGTGTTAACAAATCTGAACCTATATAAAAAAGAATAAAAGCTGGTAAACTGGGCCCTAAAAGCTTCAACTTCTCCACACCCTAATGTAAATCTCAACACACCCCTGTTTGGAGAATTGGTAACATTTAATGTAATCTTTATTGCATTGAAATCCCAGCTTGGAAACTCTCCTCTGATTGTTCTACTTTGATCTATGAGTCATAATGATTTGTATTCTAGTTAATGTACTTATTCAGTATACTCTTTTATGTTTCGAAGCATTGTTAAAAAGGGTTTCAATATTTGTGAGCATAAAATCTATTTATTTAATTTATTATCAGTCTTAGAGGGATTTATTCTCTTTAGAAGATCTGCTTGTTTCTATATGTACTTTAGCTGCTTGAAGTGCAAAAAGGGGGGATAACTTTTGCAGCATTTTTAAAATCATCTACCAACAGTGAAATCTAAGAGAATGCATTGATAATGTCTAACACTGGATTTGACAAAGAAAAAAATGTACACTCTGAGCTACCATGGTGGGAAGAAATATCAATAATATCGACCCACTGAATGGACGATTCAGTTATAATGGAGTTAATGTACTTGTGACACACTGAGGTCTTCTGATTCAGACGCACATGCAACATTTCTGAACCAACCTCCAATGTTAACAATAGGAATTATCAAGCAGTGTGTTTGCTCAGTTTGGTATAATATTCTAAAGGTATGTTCCAGAGCCTCAGATGAATGAACTGTACTGCTGAGTGATTTAAAAGCATTACACGGGGGGATTGAGCTGCTGGACTCCCAGTAAATCTATGGTTCATATCTACTTTGGATTAAAAAGCTAAAATAAAAACAAAAAGCATTATATTAGAAATGTTAAAAATAAAAAGAATATTGTAAATTTTCCTTGTCTCTCTCTCTTCTTATTTGTGTCACAGTATTGTATTTTTGTTGTGTATTGTGGGAAAAGATGTGCTAACTGTTCTGCTCCTGTGTCTCTCTCTTCCTTGTTGGTCTTACTTTAAATAAGAATTGGTCCTTGATAACTTACTTGGTTAAATAAAGGTTAGATAATAAAAACTTTTGGAGAGGATAGAAAGAAAAGAAAACAAACAAAAACAGTATGATTCTTAGTTGAAATGTTAGCAGATTAATCTACATGAAACATTATATCTTAACATTGACAGATTTATTTTCCTAAGAAAATGAACGCAATAAAGGTTTCACACTGATATGTTTTCTGTCAAGAGCCTAGAAACTTCTATCCTAAGCAGTAAAACGTTATAAGTAGAACATGAGATGTGACATTTTGACCACTAGAGGGCGTAAAAGCGCAGTATTAACAAGGTTACAGTGACACAAAAACCTTAAAAAAAACAGAAAATAGATTTTACTTTAGATATTTACAAACACTGTATTACACACGCATTTCTTAAAATTAAACTTACCTTTTCAATGTTTTCGGTCAGTAAGTATTACCAAAAGTATTTCTATTGATAGCTGCTAAAGTAACAGGAGAGAGGGTTATTTATCCTGTCACTCTTTATGCTGCGGGTGGCTGGGAAGATGGATGGATGGATGGATGGATGGATGGATGGATGGATGGATGGATGGATGGATGGATGGATGGATGGATG
>JAUZNJ010000705.1:4958-18807 GCA_034780135.1 Jordanella pulchra
AGTCTGTTTGCCAACAAGTCATTTTTATACTATCTTTTTAAAAACAACCTTAAATATGTAGCTCATCTTTTTTTTTTGTTTGTTTTTGAAGATTTTATAAGCAGGCAAACTTTTTTTAACAGTTAGTGAAACAGAAAGGAGGTGAGAGCAGAAAGGAGGTCAGATTTAAGAGGAGCTACCAGTCCAAGATCCTGAGACAGTGTCGTTAGTGGAGGGAGGGGTCAAAACCAGAAGATCAGATGACTGCAGAAATCCAAATCCGAATCCAGGAACGTAGTCTGGGGCAGAAAGGGGTCAGAGGCAACAGGCAACCAATATCTGACAGGGGCTAAGCTAAGATCAAGGTCAAGAGGCAAGCAGATATTTTACAGGCAGGCAGGCAGGCAGGAAAAAGGATAGCTGGATATGTCTCAATAAAGGACTCGAACGATAATCTGGCGTCAGTCATAGACCTTGAGCAGGTTAATAAAGGCAGATGAACAGGTGCAGCTGATGAGAGTAGATGAGAGTGAAGCAGCGAAGGCAGGTGGAGATAATCAGATCAGACTAGAGCTGATGCACAGAACCATGACAACTTTATGTTCACCTCAAACTGCAAAGTTCTTGGATTGCATTTGACACCATAATTATTTAGAAACATTTTATTCGTATAGATTGTCCACAGGTGCTGTGTCCCTGGGGAAGACTCTTCACCCACCATGTCTGCTGTTGGCCCAGTGGTGCTGAATGTATGGCAGCCCTGCTTCTGTCAGTCTGCAGCTGTGTCTACAATATACGTTACCGCCATCAGTATGTGAATGTGTGTATGAATGACTGGCGTGCTTTATAGTTCTCCTACGTGATAAAGTTCTATAAAACTACATTCCATTCACCAATATATTCTTTACGAAATTTACCTTTAGATTGGTAAGATTGAAGGAAACAAAGATGGCCTAAGAATTTTCTTTTTTAATAATTGTATATTGTATATTTTAAGAAACAAATCTCGGTTTACTTTTTACATCGTGAGATCAAATACATTCAAAGTTTTATAGGTAAGAAACAAAATATGTTAAAAAATGTCAATCAGTTCTTTTGTTTAAACTCATCTTCATGGTTACTGTCCTTTTAGATGGGCTTTTTTATAATTGTAATGGAGTCTTGCCCCTGCTTCTAAAATTTTTCTAAAAATTTAATTTCTGCTATAGGAGAATAATAAAATGATCTTATCTTAAATAGTTGAATTTTGAAATATTTTGCCATTATTAAAGGCATGTTTTTTGTTTTCTCCTCTCAATCAAAACAATACTTTCAAACTCGATGGGAGACCTGTTTCAGCCCCACACACCAGCAAAGGTTTATGCTAATGTTTTAACACAGACCCTCTCCAAATAAATGAATTCATGCATGGATGAGTGTGAACTGACACCCTGGATATCATCACATCAGGCAACAGGGGCTAAGTAACATCCGCATGTTGAAGTACTCAGACGCTGTTGGGTGGGTGCTATAATAGAGACTGAAAGACCAGTTTAAGGTGCATCGTTCATCATTATTACAGCTTCATCTCACCCAGCACTGTCTTAGACCGACAGGTCTCTTTAACACGTTTCTAAAGAGCCATTTCTCAGAGGTTGTAATGTTCAGCAACCAATAAGTGCTGCTATTAAGCGGCCAGGGGCACACTTGTCACATCTATAAACACACTGATGTTCTTCCCAAAATATCCAGACACAGCCAGTGGGTAGGAAGAAGGGAGCTTTGAAAACAATTCCACTTTAAAACCCCTGATATCATGTGCGTGTAATATAATGGTCCTCATATGACAACCTAGCAGTGAATTGAACAAGTCTTTCTATGCAGCTAATAAACCTGAAGCCATAATATATAGAAATTGTCTGCACTGTATACTTTAGAGACTGGCTCCAGCCTGTATACAGGCTGGCTCCAGCCTTAGCATCAACAAGAATAGTCAAGAATGATTTTTTTTTTTTTTTTTTTTTTTACTTTTCCAAATAATTGTTTCATGTTTGATGTGTGGATTTAAGTAATTGATGAGTAAATTGCTTGAATTAAAACCTTAGATTAAAACTATTTTTTTAATTCAAAAAAAGGACTTTTAAAATAGACAACTGGACAAAGACATGACAACTAGAAGAGTCAACCTACGTTTAACTTAGTGAAATCTAAAAAGATGAATTTAGTCAAATCCCCATAGACAGTGCTAAAATAATATATCTACACAAGACATAAAAAAAGAAAAAAATGCCTTCAATAAAAGTAACAATTTATAAAAGCCCAGATAATTTTTTTTTTTTCTTTTATGATTCTAGTTTATTTAATGCAAAATCCAAAACATTTGGGATTTATTTTGAGATACACAAACAACACAATTTTTCCTCATTTGCACAGTGGGACATCTTTTAAAATAATTAGATTTTTTTCTAGATTACACATTAAGCACCAGTCACCATAGATTTAGTAAAGACACTGGTTCGCTGTTCCAGAGATATGCATGTTTTTACAGTATGCATAATGTGCAAGACAGCAACAAAAGCCTTTGTGAAGGGGCTGAGTGAAGCAGTAATGACCCAAAGCCGTCAGAATGGCCACGTGTACAATCAAGGCAGCCAATTAACTTGATTGGGTTACACCAGATTTGTCAATAGAAAAGGGTCAAAACCAAGTTACACAATAAAAAAAATTAAACAACCTTAAAGAAACGCCTCTGTGATTCAATTGTCATTTAGAAAAATACAAATAGTTAGTCTGATTTCATGTCAGCCTTTTCATACAGTACATGCAAACATTAGATTTTAACAGCATGTCATACAATAGCAATATGGATAAAATGGATATCAAAATAGCTGTTGAAAGCAGAGAAAAAACGTTTCTTGCATTATTTAAATCATTCAACGCAGTGAAGACCTGCATCATTTTAGTTCACTTTTATAGGTCAAACATTCAATTTAAGTTGTTCAATAATTCATTCAATTTATTTATTGCCATGTTACTTTGTTACCAAAAACATAAGTACAACTACAGAACACAAAAGGTAAATTAGAGAAAATTAGGTTAAGAAAAGAAAAAAGTGGAAAAATGATGAAGGTGAAGAAGGAGAGAAGGAGACACTGATGTGCCCCACAAAGCCTAGAGGGCAGAAACTGCAAACAGACTCACAGGAGGGTTAAGACAAAGCATGAGCTGAGCTTTCACATCAGATAAGGAGGAAAGACAGCTTCTATAATTCCACTCCGACTCTATTGAGGTGTTACATTTCATAAAGCAAAAACAAGTGATTCCCCTCCCCCCAGAGTCTGCAGGCACAAAGAATTCATATTCTGGGAGGGGTAAAGAAGACAAACAAGCAACCAATATGTATGATTGAGATCATTTACAGCTCATCATTATTTCATGCCTGTTCTCTCTAAACCCTCTCTTCTCACAGATCCTCCCCCTCTACACGGGTGGTGATAAGTCATTATGTCACACTGCACTCATAACTGGGTCGAGGAAAGGAGAATAACATTTCAAAAAGGAAGAGGTGACAATGACCTGCATTGCTTTCCATGCCTTGTAGTCCACTATGTTAAGGTTTTACCACTTTAAACAGCACAATAACTCCTAGATTCAAGAAATACAGATTCTTAATATTAATACAACAGTACCACTACCCTGTCAGTAAAGTGTTCTTGGAGAAATAGAATCCAAGGTTTTCTTGCACGCTGATTATATTCTTCTTCACGTATCAAGGAAAAAGTTTTGACAGTTTTAATCTTTTCTTCAGCAGTTTACTCCAGCTGTTCCTGCATATGTTGAACAATATGCTATGCTAGATTTGTGGAAGTATTTAGTCTGGTATGCCTTCCTCAAGTTATATCAAAATAAGACTTTGATCCACCAAAGTATTAACAGATTTTAAAGGTAATAAATATTATATTTTGCCATTTATATTTATCAACTATCTTTGAAATCTAAATGTAGCTTCTCCAATGTGATACAATATAAGAACATAACTCAAAGTATTTCTTCCGTCTTTTCTGACATGAACTGCCATATTCTTTGTATTTAAGCAAAGATTCATCCCATGACACTGAAATAGTGGCTTCAATAAAACTGGTTGAAAAAAACAAAAAAAAAGCACCACAGAGTTGACATCTCAGTGGGCTTTTGCTACTTTAGCAATTATCATGATTATCTTGACTAACATTATAAAAACATCAGTTTCTATAAGCCTAATTAAGTAGAAATTTATCTTAATCCCAGGATTTCTGAAAGGCACTTACAATGTACAACTCCAGCATTTTTCATGACAACTTAAAAGCATATAGCTAAAGCAGAACATATTTGCTGACCTTCCTGTTATCTCCAAAAAGTATTGCTCTCTCATTCAGCCTCTTTCTGTTTAAAAATAGATGGCTTATTTCATCTTATTGATGGTGAACAGGACTTATATTTAAACTATTCACAAAAATGTACTAATGTCAGGTCAGCCTTTGAAAGGAATGTGCTGGATCTATTTACAGGAGGGAGACAGATTAGTGAATTTGTTACCAGTTAGTTATCAGTCAGAAGTGATCAGTGTAAAAAGGTTTGGATAATCAGCGTATTTCTGTGTGCATCTTAAAATCCATCTAATTACCAGTCTGTCAAGCTAAACTAGCAACCAAAAGATCCTTTTTAAAGCAGCAGCTGCCAGTTTGTGGTCTATGTTTTGCAAAGTTCAGTTAATTTTCACACCCAATACCTAGATTTATACGCATGTGTCTAATGTGGTACCATTTGCTTTTTTAGTCAGTTTGACATATTCAAATTGAGTCATGTTATTCTAGGAAGTGTAATTATTTCAGGCAGCAAGTGCTTAACAGTAATCCTACAAATGTTAGACAATGACTAAAACTATAAGAAGAAGAGAAAGGTTTGAAATAGACCTTTTCTAAATATTATAGCTGTATTATGTGGCTTGTGTACAAATTGATTATCAGATAGTGATACAGCCAAACCCCCAGGTGGGAAGAAAGATAAAATGATGAGAAATAAAGGAATTGTAGCAGATGAGGCTACAGCATGTCTCATCTTCAGGACATTTATTTATACCCTGACACACAAAACCATTAAAACAGTGGGCAACAAATTATAAAGTCCAGCTCACTGGTTAAGTAACCCATTCAGTGCATTGCACATATTGCACTGTCATGTTTAACCTGCCTAAGAAATCTTGTATCAATTAAAGGCAGAATGAACAGACAAGACCACATAAAGATAGCCTTATAAACTTCAGTGTTTAAGCTTTCTTTGTGGTCTATTATGTCACAATCTCTTCTTTTTCCCTCCTACATTTTACACTTTAGGCTATACTGTTATAATTTGCCCCATTCTGAAATCCAAATTACTGAAAACCTTAAGTCTTGAGCACAGCCCATAACATCACTTCTTCAGAATAATGCACTGGTTACCTTTTGGTTTAAACCTCAAATATATTAACCTGACTCCCTACACTAATATTGTTCTCACACTTAATTGATACAGATTTATGATAAATGCATGCATACAGATTACCTTACGCATGCGTGCTTTGGGGCGTTAAAACTGCTTACAAACAAATCTCTTACTCCACTCCACCTCATTCATCCCCTTCAAACATACACACACACACACACACCCACACACACAGATGCAGTGCAGGCATATGATCCCAGCTTAATTTAATACATTAGTCCTATTAAGCAGATGCGATAGAAGGCATGGACCAAGCCTCCCTATCTGCAACCAGCAGATGTTGAGCTCCCTGACTAAAAACAAGAGGCAATGCATATTATTTTTATCTATCATTTATCATCATGACTCTACTTGCTGTAGATTATAGTGATATCAGCATAACATCTTATTAGGAATCCTCCCACGATGCAGAATTTTTTGCCACTTTTTGTGTCTGTGTGCATGTCTGTGTGGTAATATGTGACTGTGACTTTCAGCAGCCAGATGAGTAGCTGCGGTGGGCATCAGGCCTGAGACAGCTGGTGTAATGACATTTTCACAGCGAGCAACAGAACAGCGTGTTATTCCCTCCATGAACAGTGATCCCACAGGTTTAGAAACTCAAATAGTCAGTCCCCATTCAAATCAATATTCTCAACAGCAGCCATTTGGCTGGTGCATTTAAATATGATGATAGGATACAGGAGATTGTCAGAAAGAGAGAAACTCCCCCATATATCTAAAACCCTGTGTTTAAAATGTTGCTCAGAATTTGTTCAGATCATGATCTATCATTAAATAAGCATTTTTTTCTCAATGTTTTTTTATAATTAACACCTGAAAAACTCCCTTTTCTATGTGTGACATATGCAGGCTGTGTTGTTTTCATGGATGAACGTTCAGAGATTTACCCACCCACATCTAAACAGCAGCTGGGTCACATGTGTTTGGCAGCACTTGAGCCAAATTTCAGACTCAGAAATCCACTTAATTCGGTAGTCTGATGCAAATAGCTGGTAACATATTTATATGTGTATACAAATCTTCAGTAACATTATGATCAAAATGTAAAAACAACAAAGAAACAGAGTCCATAAACGATAGTTTGAATGGACAGAAAATGAATCCTAGGTTGTTTCGGTAACTGAACAATTGTTATGACTTTTTACTCTCTATGGGTAACGATCAGCAAGTGGGATTTCAAGACAGGCTGTAAAAAGATGGGAATTGATTTTAGTAATTTTCAGCTCTGGATAAGTAAAATATAAAAAGAATATGGAATTTTTTTATATTTCCAACCATACCACCATCCCTTCATCTAAACATCTGCATAATTTCTCAGGATCTTCCTTTTTTGTGTTCATCTTTTCCTTGTGTCCTTCCTCTTTGTCTCTACATATCCTTGTGCTCATTCTTTCTTCTGGTCATTCTTTACTTCCTTTCTTTTTGCAGTGTAGTCCTGTTCTTCCTTGCTTGTGTCCTTCTCTAGTTCCTGCCTCATGCTTCCTTTGTTTCAGTCTTACATGCTTAGCATCATACTTTAATTCCTTTTGCCTTAGCTTATCTGTCCTTTATTTCCACTCTGTTTTTTGTTTCTTTTGTCTACTTTTCCTTATTTGTGTCAGTTTTTTCTTTGCTTCCTTCCTTTACCGTGTTAGACATACTTAGTTTTCTTTAATTTGTTACTTTGCCTCTCCTTCATTTATTCTCTATGTCCAATTATCATTTTTCTCAGCTTACTCCCAGTATCTCTTATCTTCAGGTTCCTTAATGAAACCCAGCACAGTGTAGAAATATCTAAAAAATAATTAAAAAATGTCTTTTGAAGTGATTAGAGATGCATGGAAAGGGAAGAAAAATTGCTCTGAAAGGTCTTTTATTTTTACATGGAAAATATGTTGGAATACATTTTATTGTTTAGACTTAATTCCCAATATTCAATTATATAGCCTCATATTGAAGACTATTGGGATTGAAAGCCAATTGGCCTTGACAGACTCATTATTCTGTTATTTGTTTTACTATATTTTCATTTAAAACTTTCATCTCAATATGAGGCACTGGAGAAACAAATGGGAAAAGAGACCATAAAAGAAAACCCTGTATTCAAAAGCGGTGGGAAGAAGACAATGCATTTTTGCTTTTGTTTATTTTTTATACCTAAAATAAATATTTCCAATATACAGAAATGTAACTGTATTATAGCAGAAATGAATCTTTAGGTAGCTAAATAAAGTCAATAATTGTCAAATTAACCTTCTATTGCACACGATTGCATCTCTCTACCTGCCAGAGGTCACATTGTTATGCACGACTGGGGCATGTTTAATATTCTGTAAGTAAGTGGCCAATAAATTTAATAGGTTCTTATTTTTCTCATGCATCCAATGTAAGTCAAATTTTATGAAAATGTCCTGGCAACATTTGCATAATTATGAGGATAGATAAACAGCACTGACTACATAATTTAGTCTCCATTCTCCTTTTGAGAATATAAGACAGATCCTTTTTTCATATATATTTTGTACAGTGGTACTCTGTGGTGGACTGAACTAAACAAAATAGCACAATAAAATTATAGAACCGCTAAATAGTTAGCATCATCACATCAAAATCTTTCTTTGGAATACTAGGCTAGATTGAAAACTGCCTGATGAATACAACAAAATCCATTCCTAGCTACATATAACTCTGATCTCGGCTCCGATACTAATTAGCTGGATCGGATATCAGAGATGCAATCTAATGTACTCTACATGGAACTGTAGTTTCTTTCATTTTTGCTGCTTATTTGTTAATAAATAATATAAAGTACATTTATATATGTTTATTTGTTCACTTTTTTACCATTGTTTATGTAGTAGCAAAAGCATTTACTCACATTTATTAAACAGTTGAATCCGATCGTGTTGGATATTGGCCGATGCACTCAGCCTAGATATCGGTATCAGACTGAATTGGAAAAAAATGGATTGGTTCAAGCTTGCAAATAATCTCTGCAATTTTATCCCAGTCATGCAATTTTTTGAGCATAATCAACTAAATTTGATGTTATAATTAGATCACTATCTGACTATATAAATAGGTTGTATTGGGATTATTGATTCAAACTTCATTGGGAATAACTGGATTCTCTATACTTGGATATGAATTGAATTTGCAATTAAAAGCTTAGACAATAGACGATAAAAAGACATAGACGATTACAAGTACAGACAATAAACGAGGATTACAACACCTGACATCCCTCCCACCTAAAACTTTCACATCTTTCTCTATCACACAAGGCTTATTTGCAATGTCTACATTGATTTCCTTAAGGGAATCAAAACATACTGGGAGTCATATGCTGAGAAAGCTGACAGGTGTCTTTGTAGCCAACACTCCCTTTATTTCAGTGGTATACATCTTTTTGATTTCTTTCATGTCAAGGTTCAGCAGAGATGTTCTAAGACAGGAATCAATCAATGATCAGTAAAAAACTGATACCTAACTTTAAATTTGAGGAGATATTTGTATTAAAAGTTTTTTAAGGGCAGATTAAACATATCTACTTCATTTTATTCAGTTAATGAAGCAAACATAAAACATAACTGGCATAATAGCTAAAACTAAATATCTAAAAAAGTGTTTAACAGTAATTGGTAAAACATAACTGAAAGATGGCATTTTTCCCCATCTGAGCTCTTTTAAGCATTTATAGAATATTCCATTTGACTGAGCCATTGACCATAATTCAAGTATGATAATACATTCTGAAGTGAGATAGGATGCACTTAAACAAAGAGTTGTAGTGTCACCGAATTTAAATTTGGGGTGGATCCCTACTCCCAAAGTCATCCATTCATTCATCAAGGGTAGGAATAATTGGATTTTGAAGAGGCAGGGGACAAATATGAGCCAAACATAGAGCATGAAGGTGTTTAGTCATGCAGCAGAGGTAGGAGACCAACAATGCTGACCTTGACTGATCACCTCCTCAGACTAGCAGAGTAGGCGCACTGGTTGGTTCTGCAGGAGTCAGCACAATAAAAATCATGCAGGAAGACTATAAGCAGGAAGCCAAAATGAACTTAATACTTACTTCTGATCTGTTTTTTTTTCTGTAACCACTATCTTAGTGTTGCTAGGAAGCCTGGAACTGATTTATTAGTTAATAATAAATGCTCACACAAATAATCACACTTTTTTTTCACAACTTCACCAAGATTTTCACTACATTTTTAATGGTTACCCCAGTTATTATAAAATAGCCTAATTATTTGATAATAACAAGGTATTTATTTCTTTCCTGACTGGTGATCATTTTTAAAAATTCAGGTTGTTTAAACCTCTTTCTTCAAACAGAGGACTGATGCACCTTTAGTTGTCTGAAAATTATAAGAAGGATAAACCAGATTATAGAGGTGTACATTTCTTTTTCTCATTTTTTGCCCGATTTCTTTTGACTTTACACAATTTCACACCAAAAGGATGTGCCCTCAATAAAGGCTACCTCCATTCAAATTACAGGTCAATTACAGGCATTAATCTGAATAAATGAATCATAATTCAGACTTTCTCTGATGTAATTTCATGAATCTAAAAAGTGGGTAATAAAAACATTTTAGTATAACAGAAATAATTTCATTTATCCAAAATGGCCGATAAAGGGAAGTTTATTTTAGTGTTAATGTCAAACAGAATGAAAACAATAATTATGTTTCCCTCAATCAGATGTCACTTCGGCACATGGCATCATTTCTGCACAGCAAAATTAACTACAAAAGCTGTAAGAAAAGAAATACAGTTCGGTTCACATGAAAAGATTACTTCAGGATCCTCCTCGGCATTACCAGGGGCTTGGCAAATTTACACCCAGTGTTTCATAGTATCACTAGGAATGATCTGCTGGAGTGATCTAATGAAATCTTGCACACCCAACCTTTCCCACCTGCAACCCCTGGTCTGACCTCCTCAATGGTTTTCAGTGGCCAATAAGCTAAGGTTGATCTAAAATTAGCAGGGAGAGAGGTGCGTCCTGCATTAGGGGCCTTGTGGTTTGTCTGAGCTGATAAGGTTCAGCAGGGACAGTTTGTAGCGACACATTGATCCTGCACAATGAGCAATAGATGACAAACTGGAACTCCAAGTTAGATTAAGACTTGATGAAACCAAATCAGACCAAGAAAGAGAGAGAAAGAGAGAAAATAGATCAAGAGGAAAAGATAACAGAAGCATGTTAGGGAGGGCAGCCTGAAGAGAGGTCTCCTCTGAACCATAGATAAAGTTAGATGTGGGGAATCGTGGGAGCTGAGAGCACAGGATGGGTTTAACATCATGTGATTGCTTGTATAAAAGGAAAGGGGATTAAGTGTCTAAAAGAGAAGGGAAAGTAGTTGAGAAATACAGTTTAGAGTGGAATAGAATCTCCTTTAGGACAGAGTTTGCTAAAGGTTGAGTGGAAATCTATACAATCCTGTTTCTTTCTAGGGCTGCTTTCACAAAACTGATGTTAACCTTAAGGCAACACACTGAAAAATAGTTTGACATTTAACAAAAAATACATCCGAGGCCAAATACAGAAGCACTGTTCTTTTCTTCTTAGTTGCTGTTAAATAAATAATGACAGCAAAGACCGTGCAGTTGGCTGCTTTCCTTCTGATTTCTATTTATCCAGTTCTTGAGCCAGGTAAATCTTTAAAGATAAAAACATTATAGGAGATGGTTTCTGGTAGAGTCAAGAAAGAAATACTAGCCATATTTATGGGTGTTGAGACATTATGTGACAAATTCATGAAGTCAAAATAAATACATTTTTCTATGCAAAACTCTGTGTATGCTGTGAACAATACACAGAATAGGAGTGAGCACTTGTGTTGAAAACGGTTTTAAAGATGTTTATCAAGATCCAAAAATATGAAAAATTTGTTTGTTTTTTTTTATCTCTGCCAACTGGAAATAATATTAACATTTAAGAGTTTAAGTTCCCAGAGTTTCAACTAGAATCTGCTGGAGAATCTGTGTAGGAAGCTTAAGATTAGAGTTAAAACATGGAGGACTTGTTATCTAAAACCCTCACAATTCATCAAAGATAAACAATCAAAACACCAGTGGAAACATGAAGCAATAATAGTAAAGGACTAACTTCTGATTTTTTCATTAAAACATTGATCAAGTTATAAGTAAGTAAGTAAGTAAATGCCATCTTTTATCAAAATAAATCCTTTTTCACCCAAATAAATAGCTTCACATAGCTTGTCTCATAACCCATCACAAGCTAACGTCTCAGGCCTCAATTTTACTTTTCCTACATCAAGTCTGAAAAAGCAAAGAATGAGAATAAATGTGTTAGTTTTTCTTATTCATGATTTTTTTTACAATCCAAGTTAGCCCCCACTGCACTTATTTCCAGAGTACCCTGACATTTAAAACACAATGTTCGACAAGCAGAGCTACATGGCGCTTTAGAAATGACAAGAGGAGCTGATTGGGTTCTCTTCATGTTAATGAGGTGACAGCCACACAGTGAAGGATGAGTGTTTTCTCATCAGCAGTATAATACAGATTTGGGCATGTTTAGATGGAGGTCACTAAGCTTTTAATAAGAGAGTACATGGTCTGCTGGCTTCAAACCCTGCATCCGCTTAGAGCAGTGAAAACAGCTGTGTGTGTGTGAGAACATGTGAGTAACAGAGACATCATGCTGCTTGGATGGTTTAAATCATCAATTTATAAAAGGTCCCCTTCAAACTTATTACGACACCAATTATAATTTGGTTTAAAGCCTTTAAGTGATTTCGCTATTGAAGAAATAGCCTTAAAATTAGATAAGAAAAAATATACTTCGGAGTGAGTGTGAGAGAAATAATCCCAAGCCATGGTTTGACAAAATCCCTTAATTTTCTTATTTATAATTGAAATAGCTTGTGGCATAACTTAGGGATCTTTAACTATTTTTCCACATCCTCTCTACATTTCTAGGTTCTCTTCTATACAAAACCCACAGGTCTACTGTTGGATTTAGATCTGGGACTTAAGATAGTCATGCAAAAAGGTTGATTTTATTTCTAGTGGTCCCTTTCTGTGAGGATTCCACTTTTGGATGAAAAATGGGCCCACAGCATCAAAGCTGCTGCTCCATACATAAAAGCCAGCATGAAGTATGGTTGCACATATTTATCCATTATTTATCCCAGTCCAACCTATAACATCAGTTGCCGAAGGGCTTGGTTTTTGTCACGTCTGACCAAAGCACCAGATTCCAGCAGAAGCCCTGCTAGATTCAAGCAAACATCACAATGTCAGCAACGTTGGATATTTTTTTTTGCCTTAACTCTCACACAGCTTGTTAGTATGTTGATAGTGTCTAACTAGTGTATACTGTAGACTTGCAAAGCCTACATTACCCTTTGATGCCTTTATCTAACAGTGATTGCTAAAGACAACAAAATTATAGCATTGGCCAAAAGATGCAAAAAAATCAAATATCAAAGAAGCAAACACCTTACTACACCCTTGACAGAAAAACGAAAACGCATACACGGTATTTGTTACTACTAGGCTACTTTATCTTTAATTCAGACAAAGCTGGAATCTTGGCTGCATGTTATAGTCTTGCATTGCTTCACTGCTTGTGCACTCAAACGGTGGGATAATCAACCATTTCCCTTTTCCCAGCATGAGCCTTCATGTGTGTGGATCTTACCCTGCTTGTTTAAACGGCACCTCTATTCTCTGTGACAGATGGGCTCCCACAATGGTAGCTCACATGCGGGTGGCCGAAAGTCACTTTTGGATGGAATAACCTTCACACCACCCAAGATTTTACAGGAGGGATGGAAGAGTCCCCTGTTAAACAGAACAGACTAGGTCTGTGCTTTGGCAGGATCTGGCCGTGTCTTAGAGGACCAAAGCAAGCCAACATGCCCGAAAGCTTCAGAGAAATAGGCTCCACAGGGAATTTGTTTTAAATAACATGTAAATGGCTCTGATAAATATGGCTTATTGCACTATCCAGATACATAGAGTGGAGAACTACCAATGAATCTAAATCATCTATCAAATTGGAAAATGAGATGGAAAGGAAAGACAAACAGATTGGAAATGAAAGGACGGTGAGAACCAACACCCTGTTTTTCAGTTGCACTTCTGCAGCTAGACGATTGGCTCTCAGCATTTTATTGAAGCCAGTTTGATACTGTGCTTGTCTCAAAGTTTATTTGAAGCACTGAAATGAGGCAGGAAGCTCTGGACTGTTAAATGTTTTTGGTCAAATTTATTCATTGGCAAGAGATTTTTGCATCTGATTAGCCAGTGTATCTTACTGAATACTCTGGATGGATGGATGGATGGATGGATGGATGGATGCATGGATGGATGGATGGATGGATGGATGGATGGATGGATGGAT
>JAUZNJ010000727.1:0-18805 GCA_034780135.1 Jordanella pulchra
CCACACAGCAAAAAAACAAAAAAAAAAAAAAAAAAAAAAAAAAAAAAAAAAAAAAAAAGAAATCAGCCAATTGATCAATTGAAGAATGGCAGATATCTACAAGTTTGGTGTATCCCTGTGTAAAAGTTCTAGATTCTGGAGTGGGCCATGTTCATCAGTTTTAATAATTATATTAAATATAAACAACATTATGTTCAGCCATCATACTGCTCAGGAAGGAGACAGATGAGGATCATTATCCACAGTGAAATGAGTTCTGTACTGGCATTGTGTAACCACCGTACTGACTTCCCTAATCAAATAGGAAGGTTTATTTCATCTATCAGAGTCTAAGTTCTGAAAAAGCCAAATATTATACTAGGATGCTACTGAGCGAAAACACAAGTTTTGAGGAAAAATGAATTACATTTAAACTGTAAACAATAAATTAAATTATTAAAAACAAATCTACAATTTGATTTAAAAACTACCATTAAATGTTGTTATAACTTATAATATTCCAGTTTCTTTGAAGTGTTCTTGTAGATGGATTGAATCATATAAGGTCTTTAAGTTTACTTTTTTTTTCCCAGGATCAGTCCAAATCAAATCTCTTTTAAAAGTAAAAGTCAATGAAAGCTATCCTTGGAGAATTAGAAATCCATGGTTTCTACCAACTCAGCAGGAATGGATGGTTTTTCATAAAAAAGGCTTCAAGGGGAGACTGAAACATGGGGAGATCAGAGATTTCACAAAAAATGAAGTTAGAAAAACCTGGCCTCTAAAAGTGCCAAATTACGTATCAAAATTCCATTTGAGTGTACAAAGCAAATTTAAATAAACTTAGCTTAAATTAGCTGTTTTCTTAGATACAGCTTAAATGTTTTTTCTCAAATAACAGCAAAAAAAAAAAAAAAAAAAACACAAAACACAACACCAAGAATAAATATGTCGATGTAGCAATTTATTTAACTTTAAAACTTCTAGGCTGAATTGTTAGTATGAGCAAAACCAGTAGCCTTTTTTCAACACTTTTGTTATTTTTTTATATCAAAGTCCATTTACAATATTAACCAATGTTTCCTCCAAGCATGAAGCAGCCAGCTTGCTTAGACTCGCAATGAATCACAGGATACCCAAGGCTACGGAGCATACACCAGACCCATCCTTCAGAACGGGCAAAAAGAAGGCTGCATTTGTTGGCCGCATACGAAGGAGTCTTCCAATCTGAACAGGCCACGACGCTGCCGGACAAATCTGGCCAGAATCCGAACATAGTGTTTCTAGTTGCTTAAAATAATTTTGGTTGGAATTAACAATTTATTGGTCAGAAAATGACCAAACTGTTGATTTCAGCTGCACTAGTAGCATTAAGTAGTATTACATTTCTAATACGTTTTAGCAAGCTCAATGTGGCAGTGTCATCAGCCGAAGGAGTATGCCTTTCAGATGAAGGGTTATAGGTTCGAGCTCCAGGCTTGGCTTTTCAAAGTTGTTGTTGTACTTGTTGTTGTTGAATCTTATAAAATGTATTATACACCTCAATAATGAACAATTTTTAAGGGACTTAAATAAAAAAAAAGAAAAACATTTGCAAACGTCACAAATTATATTGCTAACTATAGTTATGCATTAAGCCAGTACTTGGTGTCATGTTCATTTCAAGCTCCATGAACTGAATCATTTGTAGAAGCAATTTGGCGAAACGGTTCAATGCCTCATGAGGCTTTGTCTCACCATCACGTTTCTTGCAAATTTAATGAAGAGGTAGATGGGAACAGAAGCATTAATCCAGAAAATAAAGGCAAGGAAGTCAGGAACCAAAACTAGGAAATGCGCTGGAGAAATAAATATAAAAATGAAGAGAATCCAGCACTAAGTAACTGCAGAGAAGGACCATATACTGGAGGCAGAACAATGAGTGGAGAAATCCCCTTAATTGGGAGCAGGTGTGGACAAAAGCAGCTAGAAATGGGCACTAGGGGGCAAAAACCAGGAACCAGGGAAAAAAGCAGGGTTTAACTGTAACTTGAAAATAACTTGAATAAAACTAAAGGGTAATAAAAAAAAGAATGACAAAAGGGTAAAACAAGATGATAAGGGAAGGGACTGGAGATAACTTAAGATAACTACAAAGCCATGGAAAACATAACCTAAAGATAAAAGAATAACTGAAACTAGAAAAATGAATAAATAATATCAAAAATGATAAAAAGAGATAGCTGAAAGAAATAACAAGGAAGAGTTAAGAATTCAAAAATGATATAAATCTTGACAACAATACAGAACAACATAAATTAAAGCTTATCATAACATATATTCATAGTTCAGCAGCTTTTCAATAGACGCTTTATATCACACTGAGAAAGAAACATGAGGTCACATGACTTGCTGTAACTCCTCATACACAACGTAAAAAAGCAAAAATCGATGCAACTGGTAACAGGTACAGGTGCTAACCCTGTGTTGCAGAAGGCTATAATAACACTTGATGTGAAAGACGCCTTAAGTGTTAGGAAACTTTAAAAGCCAGGCAACAGTTTGCATGCAGGATTAAGACCCTAATTTTGTGAACTGATTAAATGAAGTTTGAAGTTTCTGACTACAATATTTTTTATTAAGTTTCAAAGAAAATTGGGAAATCTTTTAAGGCTGATTACACAACCCCAACTGCAGCATTAAATTTTGTGGTTGCTTTGATGCAGGAAGGATTGGTGTACTTCATAAAATAGCTTGTGTTATAAGGAGACCGGCTCATGTGGAAATATTGAAGCAACTTCTCAATACATCAACCAGAGAGCTTAACATGAAAACAAACAGTTGTCAGAGTGGAAGTGACTTTAACCATTACACAAAATCTGTAATAAACTAGAAAAAGTTGCATTTCCTGCAAAAATGCAGCGTGAAAGCTGTATGCTAAGCTGTAAGCTGAAAATCGCAGAAACAAGCAGTTAAAAGCAGAACCTGCTAAATAGTATGAACGATAAGAAAACAAAAAATGCTTAATTTCTTTCATGAACAATAGCAGAAGGAAGCTGAAACCAAAAGGAGAAACACTGCGGATATGTTATGAATCGGGAGTAAACAGAAAAGGTTAATGCCTGCCCAGAAAGAGATCAGAATCAAGCCAAAGTTGACAGTATAGACTGAAAGGGAATAAAATAGCAGAATCAGAAAATAAATTAGCACAAAAAACTTGAATCTTCTGTGGTTGAAGAAAAAAGGGGAGGCTTAAAAATAGAGATGTTGAAGAATATTGTACCGAATGAGGAGCTTAGTGTTAAATCGTTTGTTGAAATGTCAGGAATCAGCATAACAGTTGGAAACTAATTCAAACTTTTGTGTTGATCGACATACAGAAAATAGTGTAATCCTAAGTCAAAGCCAAAGCCCCCAAAGCCAAGACTGAAAAGCAGACAAATGGGAGAGGGAGAGACAGACAGAAAGACAGCTGATACCATTTAACAAGCTGAAGTGAGCTTAACAATGCAAGGACTGAAAAAGCATAAAGAAGCACAGAGTCTTGAAGCAAGTGACATAAAATGATGAACTCATTGTTCAAACTGTTGTTGAGATGTAAGATCACTTTAGAAATACTGAAATATTTTTTGGATTGTAGGAATCAGCAGGCTTTGATGAACAAATATGCTAACTTTCATCTTGCTACAACAAATTATGTGGCCATGGTAATGGTGTAAAAATGCGGTTGATTTTAAAGATCTTTGTATGAGGCTTTTTCAGTAAAACGGTGATGTGTTCGAACAAACCAACTGAACGGCGAAAAAACAAATGATAGAGAAAAAATTCCTTTAATGTGATTCCAAGGTCGGTCTGAAGATGGTCTGGACCACTTTTAATGTTTATACATCAAACGGTTTAGGAGAGGCAGCGATTCAAAAACATGAGTGTCCTTTTGGATTTTCATTGCTAATCTCATTAGTTAGTTTTTCTCCTGCCCAAATGCATTACATATTGGGGACTTTAGGCCAAACAAATGCTAATAAATCTGGCATAATAAGTCATATCAGTGTCATTCTTGGACCGTTTAATTCAGGAAGAATAGGGGAACAATGTGTTAAGGGTCTTTTAGTTAAAATTATTTTAAAATTGACACAACACCCTGTGAAAAAAGAGGTACATTGGAAAAATGGGCGAAACTTTGTGTTGAAACATGATTACTAAATCAAAAAGGTATAATAGATACAGAAATTATTTTTAGATTGTAGGAATCAGCAGGCTTTGATGGACAGTTGAACCAAAACCATAATTTGTAATCGCTAAAGAGACCATTTGTTAATGATTAACAGATAATTAATGTTTAATTTCTAAACTGTATCTAAACCATTTATATAAGGTTAATAGATCATTTATTAAGGTTTAATGCCCAGCAATGTTATCATAAGGTTAAGTCCAACATGAGAGTTGAAGTTAAATTTAAAAAAATAAATCTAGGTACAGGTCTTAAATTCACTGATAAGTTGTAGAAAGTAGTAATCACTAGTGTTTTGATTCGGTTTGTAATCCAAACTAACTGAAAACAAGAATAGTCTGGTCTGATTAAATGATATTTACTGAAAATAAGATACATATGTCTTTTAGTAACATCTGGATCAATTTATTTGTTATGAAGAGAATACCAAATATTTACCAGGTGCTATTTGGGTCCATCCACTGATTAAGTTAATTACTCTGAGCATTATTATCGAATTTATGAATGACGTTAGTAAGCGGTAACAGACAAAGAAAAACAAACCACTTCAAAGTTGTGAAACTCATTATCACTAAAATAGATTGCATTCCAGATGCTTCAGCTTCACAATCATTTTAACTGGAGTTGTTCTTTCAAGCCACAAAAAGCTGGGCAGGTGAACATACAACAGCTGCCAATTAGACTGATGCTGTCAGTCTACGGTGAACTAAACAGAAGACTGAAATATTCATTTCAGGAATCATCCATGGTTCTGTTGGTAATCTGAGAAGCGTCAGTATTTAGCTGTGTTTCACAGTTGAAGGGTTTTGTTGCTGGTGTGCATGGAAGACAGGGAGAAGTGGGTTAACAGTAGGACAGAAACTGAGATTCTGGAGGTGAGGGATAATATCAAAGAGCTGAGAGGAGTGAAGTCCTGGAGCTGTCGTCAGGTGCAAATCCCTGTGGAGGGTGAAGTCTCAGACTGACAGCTTTCAATTGCGACAGTATGTGAGTAGCTGTAGATGTGTGTGTAGATGTGTGAGAAAGTGTGCATATTACCTGTCAGTACTTTGGGCTTCACTGGCTATGTTTTATTATTGAAGTATCAAAATGTGCTCACCTACACAAAAATATCCACAACCACAAAGAAACTCTTTCTTTTTTTTCATTTTTTTTTCTCTCACTGGTACATGAGTTATATTCTCATGTGATTTGAACTGTTTGACCAAAACCGAACAGTAAAAAAGGAACAGATTTTAATCTTTAGAATTCAATAGATTTATTTAATTTTGCCTACAGGATTCTGTGCTAATGAGTTTTTGGTATGTAAACCCATCTACCATCGAATTGCAGTTGTCACATTTTATTTTCTCTTGCAAGAACAGAAAACAAAGTAGCTTGAGAGTATAAGAAAAATGAAGCACTTCCATTCGCCTGAGTGTAGCTTTCAGGTTGCTTCTGCCTGCTGTCCTCCCAACAGCATCAAATAGTTTTCTATAAAAACTCTGGCATGTCTGAACTTCGCACCAGGTGTTCTTCACCGGTGGGGGTGTGACCTACTAGCAGCTGAAATAATTCTCACTCTGGGCAAAAAAACTATGGAGGTTCGTGTTGGAATACATTTTACAGTTATTTACGTCTACAGTTTTTTTTTTGTCATTTATAGTAAAAGTGATGTTTCAACGCTTAATATACCTTGGAGGCTTATTTTACAGCAACATCTATATTTATTGGCACTCCTGTGAAGATGTGTGCAAAGTGCGTTAGAAAAAAAAATCTGCTTTTACAGTAGATTAATGACCTGAAAAGGGTTGAAAAATCCCTCTTTAGTATTTTAGAACAGTTTTACTTAGGTCAACGAAAACTCCTGAATGTTCCTGGCCAACACTTTTAAATTCTGACGTGCAGTGGATTTTTCCCCCCTAATGATCACAACTTTTTTGTGTTTTTCTAAAGTCTCTAATACAGAAAACATATATATTATACTTTAACAGATGGTATGGATTTAAATCCAATGTAAACATTTTGAAATTCTAAGGTTTTTATTGATGTGTTTGTCACATTTATATTTGCATCATATATTTTTTCAACTCAAAAGGGTGATTTTAAGCATGGGTAATTACTGTGTTGACAAATACAGTGAGAGTTTGTTACTCTTAGGAATTCTTTTTTAAAGGTCTTTTTGTGTTTTTAAACACATTAAATAAGAGCATATACTTAAAACACCCTTATAATATAAAAAATAGAAAATTCTTTTATGGTTATACAGGACATGCGGCTCATAAAGTTGGTATGCTTTCAAAAAAGGGTATCAAACATAATTAAATACATCTCAAGGATGTATGTTAGTATTTTTAAAATTTATTTATTATTTTTAGACTTGTGGACTTAATTTCAAAAGTTGACAACCAGAAAACTAAAGGATAGAGAGAAGGAGGAATGACATCTTCAGGTTCGGATCAAAATTCAGGACTGATAACTCAAGGACTGAGATCTTAAAAACATGGGTTGCCTGCGCTACACTGGTGCATTTTCAATATACAATAATGTTGACACCTTTCAGCTATTATTTGATATGTTGAAGGGCTAACGAGAATTGAAAGCAGCACTCCACCCTCCACCTCCTGCCTCCATACAAAGTTAGGCCCTCCTCTCGTAAACTCAACCACGCAGCAGAACTTAGTAAATTAGAGGGGAGCCGACTCAGCCATTTCTTTCAAAACGTTATGTCACCTTGTGTCTCATTCGCCTGTAAATAAACTATATTATTATTGGAGCTTCCAAGGTAATAAGTTTAGCAATACTAACCATACAAGTTTTACCATGTTATTTTTAGCAATGTTGTCATGGGTTTTGCAAAGAGGTATTACGAATAATTCTGGTAACAGCCAAATCTGATGAGCTGAATGGCAGGGATTCGTCAGAGTTTTTAGAGACTAGCAGCTCTCACAGATTCATTCATTCTTCTGAAAACATAAGGTATTGACTAATCTCAGGATGGAAGGACCATTTAATGCAATATAAAAAAGTGTTTCTGAACAGGATTACCAATTATATCTTTAAAGAGCCACAACAGAGTTTTCTAATGGTACTGCCTCCTGTGGCCAAAAAACAGAAGTGCAGCACTCTTCTGCTTGTTCTCTTATAATGCATTTCTATTTGACAAGTTTTTTAATAAAAAGAAAAAAATAAACATTTTTCATCTTATGTGGAGTTGCCATTGGTGTCTGATTAGTGCTTGATGTCGATCGCTTCTGATTATTCACAAAATCCATCTTGAATATAACTTCATTCTTTACTAGGTTGGACCAATTTAACATAGTCATGGTTGACCACAGAAAACAAAAACAGGTGAAAGGCTTATAGATGCATCGGTGCTGAACCACTGATGTCTCAGTCTGCTCATCAAACATTTTTTTAATTTTAAAGGATCAAATAAAAAAGAAATTTTGCAGTAAAAACGTATGTAACGCATCTTTAAGGAAAAATGTTAATAAAATGGTTTGTACTTCATTGCTTTACTTCACAAAACTAAGGCTAGTGTTGAAAAACTACTTTATTTAAGTATATTCGACCAAATCTGGTACCAAGGAAAGGAAGCTTACGTTTCCCTCACTGAAACAAATAAACAAACAAAAAGACATGCTTATTTTGCAGATGTTTCAGCACGTGTACACCACAAATGTCCTATTAAAGTAGGAGAATGTTTGACCAAGCCTAAATCATAACTGGAATGACTGAATTTTTATATCTAATTCTATTACTAAAGTAGCCACAGTGTGGCAGTAAGGAAGCGTTATTTTTTGCTGCAGCTCAGTGAGTGACTCATCGAAGGAGAGGAGCTGCAGCCTCTCAGACAGACATACAGACGGGGAAGATAAAATAGCCAAACCCGCTGCGTTGATCCCAGTCTCTAAGCCATTGCTCTTCTGCTAACCTTTCTAAACAAAAAGCACACAGTGGTTGCAGAGGCATCCAGGATTCCTTGTTAAATATAAACAGGGCAGACCATGGGACAAAAGCGTCTCTAACACAGCAAACACTGAGGTCTGACACGCAGCAATGCTCCAAAGCTGTTGAGTAGTCTGCAGCTTTGTTTAGACACTTTTTAGCTTGCCCTTTCCACGGACCTGGTATAAGTAAAAATCAATGATCTAACACTGACTGACTGAAAAGTGCTTACTTCAAGTCAGCCATCCACTGCTAAATCTGCGAATGTGAAAAACACAGGAGATGCCTCTCGTTGATACTGAACAAGTTCACTCGCTGTGAGGTGGCATGTGAGGCATCGTTATGTAAGACTGCACAGGCAGTCAAGGATGGAGGAGAGTTTTTTGTTGTTGAAGCAGTTTTTTCGTCTATTCTGTACTTCACTGCAGAGATAATTGAGTAGATTCTTTTTAAAAAGGCTTAGAAATGTCAGAAAATTATTATATTTCGCTGTCGTCAGTGGGAAGCTGCCGAATGCCATAGTAAATTACATGTTTGATAAATTCAGTCAGTATTTTTCTAAAGACATCAGCTTAGACACAGTGCTCCTGAAGGTTACTAATGATCTTCATATCAGTTTGGATCATCATCAAACTTCTATTTTAGTTCAGCTTTATCTGTAAGTGGTTCTCCAGTGTTTATTCTGTTGATTTAAGTGACAACTGGGTAAACTGATTATCACTTAGCATCCCTGACTTGTGGGTTGAAACAAAGTTTGATACTTATACAAGTTAAACTGTTAGATAAACCTTCTACTGATGATCAGTAAAGCTACACATCTATGAAGACTTTTACAAACCTTACAAATCTACACCAATAAAAGCAATGATTATTAACTGTACGGTTCTTAAATTTTGTATGTTTTTCTCACAATAGAAACAATGCTATATCTAAATGTGCTACAGCTTCACAGACAGTTAAAATCCTCCAGGAATTTACAGCAATTAATAATTTTGCTTACTCTTAAATCAGTGACTTGGTAATTCCAGATAGCTCATTTGGATCAATGCAATGTTCTTCTAAATCAATGTGATTTAATTGTCTCTGAAAACATGTGAGGACTCTCCAAGTAATATGTATGCCCCCTTCAACTTTTTCATTTGTCACAAACTCAAAATACATTCATCTGCAATTCCATGCGAAACACCAGCACCATAGTTTTGTATTCAGTTCACCTGAGTCAGTACTTCATAGAAACTACTTTGACAAAGGAATTGACAGTTTAAATAGTTTGTGTCCAAATGTATGGGGTCTGCTGAGATTCTAGTTGTCCTTTTCCTGACCCATAGACCTGATAAAGACTGTGATGGGGGGGAAGGTCAGACCTGATGATCCTCCCTGCACACCTAATTTGTTGCAGTTGGACCTGTCCTGTTTTGTAGATGAGCCAAACCACAGAGTGATGGATGTGTACAGGACAGACTAAATCATTGGCAGTATTGGAGATGACCAGAAGTTCCTGTGAAAGGTTGGCAGTTTGAGGTGCAGCTGGAAGAACAGTCTGCTGAGCATTCTATAGACCAGGCCTCCTCAAATCTGCGCCTTTAGGTCCAGTGTCCTACACCTTTTAAATGTGTTTCTGCTTTAACACACCCGAGTCAAACAATCAGCAGGACTAGAGAACTTGAGAAATAGTGATTGTCCAGGAACTATAAGTGATCCATAGACGATATGGGATTATTGAGAATAGTGAGAGGAGGGTGTGTGGCGCTGTCTAGCAGGTTAAGTTCAAGGTGGTTCTGGGCGTATAGTGGCCCAACTGATTTATGGTATGTCTTTTTCAGCTTTGCACATCTAGAGACTTGATTATTTCCATAAAATTGGATCAGCAACTGTGACCATTTAACTCACAAGTTCTGCAGGTATGATGCACCCTGTAAACGGTTTTCATCCAACATTGCTCTGTCTGTGGCCTCATTTTCTAATTGGACTTTACAAGAATCTAAATAGCATGATCCAACCAACATCATATTTTGCTGTGGGATGTGTTTTCCAGTATTTTGAAGGGTTGCAATTGTGCCAAACTTGATTTTTTTTTTAGTGATGAATTAGAGAATACTACAGTTATTGTCTAACAAACCAACCCTGCTTTAAACTTTACAAGCTTATTACTGAGCTGGCTTCTGTTTGTTGAACAGTGTTGGCAAACAGACCTCCAAGCTCTTCGTAGTGCTTTTATACTCTGATTAAAGAACACACAGGTGGGTTCTTTACAAAATGAGGTGACTTCTAAATTTTATTGCTTTGTCTTGGGGTAAATACAATTGTACATCACAGGCTTTAGATTTTCATTTAATAAAAGAAACCTGAAATACTTGGATCCTGTTTTTTCTATCGTTTTACAATTATTATGTGTAGGTCTATCACATAAAAACGTAACAATATGCAATGATTAATTGGATGAAGAGTGAAAAAAAATCAAGATAATATAAACACTTTAACATGTTTTGAAATTCAGAAATAAAGCTTTTTTTAAAAAAAGATATATCTATAGATATATATATATATAAACTATGTTTTTTGTTGCTGTAAATATGAACCCACTTCATCCAAAATCACAGTCCTTCTATCTAACACCCTGTGTGTCTTAAGCACATGGATTTACAGGTTAGTGTGTCATGTTGTTGTGTGGCTCTCCCCTGGGGGCTGTGGGATAGCCTGGTGAAACGAGTGTTTGCTGTCCAAACCCTGCAGGAGTGAGCTAATCCTTATTCCTGATGCTAATCTGAGTATTGAACCCCTGAACGGGGGGGCTATGCTTGCACCTCCTGATGCGGGGGTCAAAGCGATGTCTGTGTGTTTGTGCACACTTTATGTGAGGGATGCTGCTCCTGCCCTTTAAAAATGTCACAGAAGGGCCAACTCCTGAGGAGCGGGGCCCATAATGTGTGCCCTCACACATGTATGTTTGTTTATGTGTATGGAATACAATCCCCTAGCATTAAAGGAAAAACTCAGATCTTTTGAAGTGACATTCTGTGAAGCTATCATCAGATAGTCTTTTACCTGTATTGAAAAGATGTTATGTGGTGGGGAATTTTTAGAAAAGCAAGTGTAGCATTATATCTGGGGGAGGCTAATAACTAACATAATAGATGTTTAAAATAACTTACAAATCAAACATTTACTCCTGTGGTAAAAAAAACATTGCAGAAAAGCATTATCAGGAGATTAAACTTGACGACCTTTCACCTTTCAATTTGACGACCTTTCACAAATTCTGAAAGTTTACTTCCTTCTTGGTAGATTTACAAGAATCATCATCACTATAGAGTGCCTTTGGCAACCTCAGCAGAATCACTCAGCCCTAATGAAAATATAGCAGAATGATAAAACTCATGGGTGTTATGAAACATTTACTCACATGTTGATACAAGGATAAGTCACTTAAAATATGTTTGTTTATTTTTAAACCAAGTTTTTAAAATCAGATATATGAATGATTTATGCATGTCCCCTACAGCGCTCTACTAATGATGTGCATCAATGATACTAAATACAAAAAGAAAATGTATAGGTATGATTTTTTTGTCCACAACAACCCATCTGATAAAAATGGTTATTTTAACTACATTTATTCTAATTTAATAAATATGTTTAACAATTAGAAGGTTCCGAAAATTGCTGTCCATCTTGTCATAATAGGTGAGCCGCTCCTATATGGAACCCTGTGATGTTTTCAGTGACATTACTGCATGATATCAGTAATCACAATGTTAAATGAAGCAAATGAGCTAAACAAAGATCAACTGTCAAAACACTCCACAATGAAATATTGTAAAAACACAGCTATTTAATAGAAAATGTAGTCGCCAGGTAAGACGTAATGTTAAAAGGGGGGCTAAAAAACTTTCTGACATATTTATTCTACTTTAAATTTAAAAGGGAAATTAATTGCAAATTTACTAGCACAACTACAAAGAATATAAAGTTCAATCAAAAATATGTGCTTTTTATCTTTAAAAATGGAAATTTCTCAAAGGCACCTTATGTTGATATTGACTAAGGACATTCCAATGGGTTGCTGCTAATCAAGGGAACTGACACAGCTAAAGGACTCTATCAACAAAAGCAATTTCACAATTCTAGGGGAAAACTATGATTATATTCCTACCAGTCTTTGTGAGCTTTACAAACTCATCCATGAAAGATATACACCTGATGTGGACATTAAACGAAGTAAGAGTCCATTCAACCAACTGATCTTTTCAGCTGGCTGAATACGCTCTATTTAGCCAGACATGTTGACAGCAACAACTTTGAAAGTGAGTTTTTTTTCTTTTTTGCTACATCGATCTAAACATTTAAGTTTGAATTTAGTGGTTCTTTAATAATAATAATAATGTGAAAAATAGGGCAGATATTTATATAAAGAATATGTTGCCTTTATTGGAAGGGTTGCCTTTGAGGCTCCAAGCAGATTTCAGTTGGCTGGTTTGTGGACATTAAATGGGGCATGGATTCTAAAGGATCCTGACCCCTTGCTTTAAGCTTTTAGAAACTGTTTTTCCCATCTCAGATCTTCATCAATGTGTGTGGACAACAAAGGGCTCTATCGGTTTGTACATATCTCTCTTGTGCCTCTCGTTTTCCATCTTTAAAAAAGCCACCATCACACAGCCACCACTTCAAAAAGTCTTCATAACATCAATTCACAATAAAATTTCAAAAAAGATTTTCATATAGCCTTCCCAAGCGGTTTGAAGCTAAGTCTTCCTTCATGTTCATGAAAGTTAGAGGTACATCAAAAGAGAATTCACTGTGTGAGTGGTCGAGTGGTGCCCCAGTTTCCCATAACATAGCTGCAATTATCCAAGCCTACATTTTACAAGGCTTTGTGAAACATAACTGAGGCCGTTGTGGAATAATTAATCCATACATGTATAAAACAGAAAAAAAATCTTCTGCGTTTTACGAGTCTGGCAAGGCTTCATATATTCCCATTTATTCGTTGACTCAATTGTAGTCCCATCCCATGTGACTAATGTGGGTGCAAACAAAACTGAGTGCTGGATCCAGGCAGGCATTGTCCGCCCACAGTCTGTCACCACTTGGTCCGCATCTATTCCATATAGCTTATAAAAAATAATGATAAAACAATTACCACAGCAACAGCGCTTGCTTGAAAATTGTTGACCATCCTTGGCAGTGACAAACATACAGTGAATGCATCAAGCGTTGCTTTATGATGCTAATGTTTGTTTTTAGACTTTAGAGCAGCATACCAATTTTACCCTGGGAGACTAAAAAAAAAAAAAAACTGACAAAAAAAAAAGAATACAAGAATGACCAACTGCAAAACAAATTTTGATGTGTTTGCTTTTCTGGTCTTCACAGTTTTCTCTTTTCCTTTCTTCACTCATCGTTTTTATCCAAAGGGAAAAATTGTTTGTGTTACAAACACTCATTTAGCTGTCCAGAATTACCCACAGAATGCAGAATTGATTTTCCCTTTAACCAATTCACATAAATAACAGCTTTTGCCGAGTTTCAGCGTGGAGGATTCAAGTCGGGGAGCAGCTCAAACTCCCATTTCAAACTAAGAAGCGCCTGAGGTGTGTTTAAAAGGTATTATTTGCGACAGAACATAACAGTAAGTTTTAGTGTCCCACACAGAAAAAGAATGTATACTTACAGCTATTAAAGTCAAACTCTATGGGAGGCTGGGGGAGCTAGTGGCTCTTATTCTGGTGATTGGAGGGGGTTATTTTTCTCAAATGCATGCATTTATAATAAATGACAGAAAATGAAGATAATTTGCTTTAATAAATTACCTTTTGAGTTAATTAATCAAAGAAACAAAGCATCTAATGTAAAATCTAAGTCTCTGAAAAGTAGGTATTTTTACAAGGCTACCCCTACAATCTAGTTTATAACAGCTTAAGGACACCAAAAAATTGTAAATGACTACTATTGGTAACTTCACATAACTTGATAAATTTACACCCGAGGTGATGTGCTAGACAGTAACATACATGGGTGGTGTTCTCACTTTGCCACCTGCATTTAGAACACTGTTAACTCATGGATGCTCACTTTTTTACTCTAAAAATGAAGGAACTTAAGGTTAAAAATAGAAACATTATTGTCTTTTACAGTCTTTGCTAAATGATGAGAAGCAACATTTCTGTTCTTACTCTGACTTGCCATTTTCAATCAACCTTAAGCTATTTTAATAAGCGACTGACAACAACTCTTTTATTGGTAAGAAAAAAACATTGACTATAAACAGTTTTTTTTTGTCTTCTTGTCTCTGTGGTTCTTTCTCTTTTGCCACTCAGATTTATTTTAAACCTGCTGCTATAGAGAATGGCTTGTAATTTTTTTTCTTTGACTTAGACAATTTTGATTACACAGTGAAGATAATTTTATACGTTTTTTTAACCAGTCACTAACAGGTGTCTGGGGCTGTTGCTCTGAAAAAAAATGTTCACAAACCGGCCACTTTATGCAGCGTATCTTGTCAGGTTGGACCTATTTTGCCTTAAGGATTTCTGGAATTATTTGCATCGTATAGTTAACAATCTCTAAATCTCCTCATAAACTATGGTCCATAATGATGTGATAGCATCACTCAGAGGATGCATATTTGTTGAGTTCACATTCATTTTGCAAATCTCTCACCAAAGTGCTGTATTGTGCAAAATATTTGTATTTTAATAGAAAATGGCATGCTGGGTAATGCTTTCGTGTTTAAATGCACTTCATTAGCACATAAGTTTAAACAGTGCTCTGAGAGCAACCAAAGCATCGGTTCAAAGGTGCTGCAGCAGCACAAACTATCTGCCAGCACTGATAATTGCTGGAAACAGAGAGCCAAAGAAAATAGTCTTGATAGCATGTTAGTAAAACAATGATAGTTAGTAACATGATAGCTTCCTGTTTTATTATATCCTCTGAATATGTCTTGTTTAATAATCTGTAAGAAAGTATTTTTTGTTGATCCAGTAAAACTGTTTTAGTAAACGGTTAAGATATAATCATGTACTACTTGTATTATATCACTCTACTGTAAAAAACATTTAGCCCCTCTCGTTAATGGAAAGATCCTCCTGATACTTCGGTTTTCTCTATAGGACCCTTATCAATCCATCATTAGTAGATTGATAAGATTAATCAAGTTTGACTTGCATCTCTATTTCAAACCAGTCTGATGCTTTTCCCAGAACAATGGTATTGACTGTATCAAATGTAATGCTGAGATCTAACAAGAAAACTGTAGAAACAAGTTTGTTATCTGAGGCCATGACTTTTACCATCAAGTTTAGAGCTATGATGAGCTCTAAAATTTTAGAAAAACTCATTTAACAGCTCATAACTAAAAATGCTCAAACACTTTACTAGCAATTATTTTCCCAAAATGTTAGAAAAGAAAAAAAAACAGTTGTATGTTTTGTTTATGATCCGTCTTATTCAAAACTCTGTGCTTCAAAGTCATACAAAATTCAGATTAGCATCAAACACAATGCTCTCTTTTCTTTGTGTAATTTTGTTCCAACTCGTCCCTTGTGGAGTTTAAATAGGTCTAAGTTTTGCTTACAGCTGATTATTTACCACCGATTCCCATAAAACTAATCTCACTTTTATTAATTCCTGCTTTAGAGCTGCTGCTGGAGATGAGAGCTCAGCTGATAATGATTGTAATGCATTTACATACACTGTTTGTGTATGAAAAAAAGTAAATAAATGAGGGCAGTAATATTTAGGCATTGTTTTTGTGGAAATATTGGAAAAAATAATCTAAACTTTGAGCTTAAGGTGTCTTCAGTTAGTAAAGTAATTTACAAAAAAAGAGAACAAAATGGGTTGTATCAAACATTATCTGAATTAGATATTTATAATGACCCAATGGTCATTATAAAGTTAGTATGATCATTATATTTATATAATTATATATTTATCCAGAATAGGGTAGTTTCTACCTTCTACATTACATGTTTATATTGTACGGAACCTTGTTTGCTTTCTTTTAATAGAACAAACTCAAAATCATATTTTTATACAAGCCCTTAATTCTAAATCTTGTGCAAGAAAAAAATCTCTAACCTGCTTTCCTAATCTTTCAATGATTCAATTCTAGAGAACACTGTGGATCTGCATATACTAAATCTTGTTTCTTTGTTCTGTTCTTTTGCTTGCTCTTTGTTATTCAAGCATTTTTGGATGTTGAGACAATATTTTTCTAATTTGAAGCTTTTGTGTACGTTTTCCTGATCCGATCCAGTTTTCACAACTTCATCAAAAGTTTTCAATGCATTAGCCAATGGGATAGAGAATAATATCCATCAATCACATTGCTTTAATGTCATTAAAGAAGAGAAATTCACAAATTCTTTACAATTTACACTGAAACCTTCTTTTTTAAAACATTTGTTACATACCTTCCCTCCCCAAAGTAATTTTAGTACATGCAGAGTAATAAAAAATAACTCAAATAAATTGTCCTAAGGCTGAATGCTGAAAACAAAAACAAGCAAACAAAAAAAAACCACAAAAAAAGGATGCTGGTTTTTTTCTTAAAAATGAATGTGTTAGTGCAAGGGAAAAAATAAAGGAGAGTCCTTTTGCCTGTTTTTAATAAGAAAATTATCTTTGCAGTAATATAAAATATTTTTTTACTGGAGGTCCCAGTATTTCAGTAATAAAAGTGCTCCTGACAACCCATCAATAAACTGGAGAAAAAAAAAGATTTGCACTCAACTATTTCTGTACTTGTGTATTCCTCCAGTATCCTAGTATAGCTTATTGTGTCTTTTCTGCTCATCCAACTGGACGCGGTAGTAGCAGATGTCGTGGGAACACTGTGGGTCAGCCATTTGTCTGCTTAATTGTGTGTGTTTGTATGTGTACACATCTATATTTGTCTGTAATTGTGAGCTTAATTTATTCAGGAATTCCCCAGATATCTTCTGGCACACAGTACTTTCCCAGACCCCCCTTATAATCCTGTTTTTTCGTAAGTGTTTTCCCACACTAAAGTGGAAAAAACAATTGAATAATGATGTATAATCTGATACAAATGCTTCATGTTTTCTTTCTCATCATCTTCTCTAATGAAGCAAACAGGGTAGTCTAACAAGCTGTGTTGCAGATAGTGAAAGCCATCCCTTAAGAAAACAACAGAGGAGGCACTTTAATATGTTACCCAGTATAGATAAATAATGTTTAGATGTATGTTTTATTACATTTAAAGAAAGAAATTTAAATTCATAATTTGTACTTAATTCTTAGGTTGACTCTAAATATATGTTTCAGGATTTTGCAAGTTTATCGCCAATAAAAATTAAACATGTTTAATATTCTGAAAGCAGAAGAGAGTATAATGCATTTTGTTACTTTGTTGCTGAAATCCATAATTATATTTGCTCCATACACGTTCTATCAACAACTGCAGCTCATGAAAAGCTTTGTCAAACAAACATGAGGCTCTGATTACTTGATGCACTGAATCTAGAACTAGAATGTACAGTGGAATGAGCAATCCTGCATTGATCTGCTGCTAAATCAAACTTCTTAAGGGATAATCTAAGATTTAAATCTGTGAAAAGAGAAAAATCATAACCATTGTTATGCCTGATAATCAACTTTTGATTTACATTACTTTGCTACTGGAGGGCTTAGGCCATTGTTTGCTTTGTCTTTGTTATGGTTTTGCTCCTTACCTCCTTTCATCCATCAAATAAGAATAAGGCGTGCATTTTTATTGTCCTCTTCTGGTTGAATTGACTGATATTCTAGGCCAAACAGGGGCAGAAGAACAAGTTGTAAACACAATTTGACATCATTACCTTAGGGTCGCCGGGGCATCTGAGTAGCATTAGCATTCATTTGAAGTGCTTTTCTGTCTACCTGATGAATGCAAGGCCAATACGAGCACTCCTTTGCTGCAATTTTCACCAATTACTGAGAAAAATTGTTTATTTCTGACTTTATCTCCACATATAGTCTTATAAGTGGTTGCTAAAATCGCTGTTAGTACAATAATATTTTGAAGCGATGCTATCACAGCTGAACATGGAAGAAAAAGATGCTCAACAATGACTGTTTTTTCTGAAAACTTTTCCAGCTAACATAAAAACAGAGCGTAGGGGAGCTTTCTATTCCCTTAAAACTAGTAACAAACCTTAATCGTGACACCTATATCCTATTTCAATTTCCTAGAGTTTTCTCTTAATCTCATGTTTACCTCAACCTAATGTTGTGCTTTCTCTCATGTCATGAACTTTTTATGCTGATACACCAATATTGTTCACACAATGTATCTGTTATGGGTTATAATATGTTTGAAGGAGCTTTAAACCTATATCTCTTTTCATGTATCTATTATAGCAGCATAAACTAATCTCTAGGTACGGGAGATTCTTTGGATTTTGGCAGAAAATTCTGTCACTGGCATTATACCTCAAAAACAAAAAGTGATATTTAATAAGTTAGAGCACAAATGAAAGGTTATTATTTTAGTAACTGAATTTACTATGTGAAAAATCTTAAGAGAGATAACAAACGAGAATTTCTAAGCTTTAATTTTACAATTTTATTTATTTATTTATTTATTTATTTATTTTTTTTATTTTTTTTTTTTGCAGTGTCCTGTCTGGCAATGTGACAATAAGAATAATTATCTTGGTGCCATCTACAGCCCAACAG
>JAUZNJ010000738.1:0-18803 GCA_034780135.1 Jordanella pulchra
GACATTGTATTTGGTCATTCTCAACACAATGTTTTGGTGTTGTCCGTTAATTGAGCGTTTCATGTGTCAGTCTGGTTCGATCTCTAAATTACTCAAAGCTCCATCCACCAGGTTCACCTTTTGCACTTTTCTCTTTAATACACACACAGAGACACACACCGACACACACACGTGCATATATCAGAGATAGTTTTTATATTATACCCTTTAAGTGTCAAATGACCTGGAACACTCAGTGTCAGATTGCCACTCCACATAATTTGCAACAAGAAAATGTACAAATATATATACCATGATTTTTTTTAGATGCAGCTTAAAATCATATATTCTTTGTATCAATAATGTGTACATTGCATTAGCTATACAGTTCATTTGGTATCATAAAATCCAATGGCATCACGTGCTTTTTGTCTTACAAATTGCAGCAATCAGCTTTAAACCTGAGTACATTTTAAACTTCTATATTGGATATTTTGAATCATAAAACAATTATGTAAGTGATTACATCTCAAATAATTTGTTGCTTATGAAATATATAATTGGCCCCTTAAATATGTTGTCTTTCTTTCTGTCCAGATTTTGACATTTTTGTGTAAACTGATTTAATCCTGCAATAATGAGATGAAACCAGGCTGTTCCAGTTAATTTTCCTATTGCTTAAAACGGTACATGATTACGTCACAGCCCTGCATGATGGTCTTCCAGCTTCCTGCTTGTGGATGCTGATATTCTCCATTGTTTTGTGTTTGGCCACTATGGCCACTTTTGCAGAAATAACAACCATTAAAACACAATTTTAAACCTGATCACATCCCTGCTTAACCCCCTCTGCTCATCTCCACACTTGGCCATCCCTGCACAGCCCAATTCAGTGGCAGCTTTCAAAATCTGTCTAGAAGTGGGGTTATACATTAATTCACACTTTGAACACAGATCAGAATTTTCAGCAGATTTCTGTTTTTGTAAAGCTGTGCTGATTCTATTTTTTTCTAATTCTTACTTATCTTTTAAAGCATTGCTTTGAATATTTGACTGTAGAAGACTCAAATACGGTTTTAGAAACTTAAAGGAAAGAAAACATTAATGTAGTTTTTGCAATGTATATTAGACGTTAGCATAGTTACCTTAGTAAGACATTAGACTTCATGTTATTCCCTTAAAAAAAAAAACACGTGCAAGATATTAAATGACAGACAGTTGTTAAAACATAAAAAAATAAAAATAATAATAAAGCATTTATGCTTTACTACATTAAGCCCACTATACCCACCAGAAGGTTTTTCTTAAATGCTGAATGAACCAAATACATGTCTCATAATGGTGTAGAAAACACTTCTTTTTTTAGATAGCTTCTTACATGGCTATGGTACCCATGGCTTCACATGAAATGCTTTAAAATGCTGAAAATAGCCTACTTTCTTTTTCACTAAAAGCACAAAAGAAGTGCAGAAGAGCTTTGCTTTTTAGCCTTCTTTTAGTCTGGTAGGTTTGCAGATCTGGTTTTCATGTGTCTGACCTACAAGTAACCATTCAGGGTTGACCAAGATGAAAATCAGAAAACCAGTTTTCTCAACTTTCCTCCTCAAGTTGGTTTCTTATTAAGTTTAGGTAATCTGTAGTCCATTTAGCCTCTATGTTAAACCTGGGACTGCTTACTGTGCATTCTAATTTAACATTCCTGTCCTTATGTCAGAGAATTAGAAACTACATCCCTACTGTAGTCAAATTATTGTCTCAAGGTTGCATAAAGCAATGTATCAAATATCTATATAACTTCATCAAGTTCACTCTGCTTCAATAGGTTAGCAGAGACAGTTTTTGCTTCCTCTGGCAAACATGCTCATGTCTTTGCATGTGCACAGGTGTGTTTGTGTGAAACAGTCAGACAAAGCTCTGTTGACTGGGGTAAGCCCTCACAAGCAACATGCTCAGAAACCAAGGGATTAATATGCTGTTATGTGAGGTATGATTTTCCTCCTCCAATCCCATAGAGGGTAAGATGAGCTGGAAGCAAGAGGTCAGTGGGACATCCTTGCATCCACTTGCTCGGAATGCCGGTGTTCCAATACTGCCAATCAGTGATAACTTGGAAGATTGTACCCTTACTTAACAATGTTTTAGTAAGAGGATGGACACTGTTGCAATGAAATACTATATTTGAACTGTTTCTTGTTAATTTTGCTACTTAAAATCTGTTCACTGATCATGTTTTTAAATCACTCTAAGTTTATTATCAGCACTTTAAACCATCAATGTTTTCCTTTAAGTAATAGTTTGTAGGAGGGGTTTGCAACCTTTACAATCCAGAGAGCCATTTTTGACTTCAGTCAGGCTAATAAAACACATTTAGAGCCACAATTACTTGACCTTCAAATAAAAAAAAAACAAAACAAAAAAATTGTATTTAATTAATATCTATCACAGGAGATTTGTCATTTCTAAAGAACCACCATCTTTCTTCATTTTCTTTTGTTTTTAAAATAATAATAAAAAAAAATCCTGTAAAGAGAACAAATGCATTTTAAACAGGCCACTGAAATTTGTGGAAATTGTTAGAACAGCATTTTTCTTTTTAAAAAGGATTTGAAAATATATTTCTGCTATATTTAGGCTCATTTCATTTTGGAATTGAGTGCAGTTAGTAAATGTCGAAAATGCTCAAGCTGGCATTTGTGAGAATATCTATATCCATCTATCTATCTGCTGAGTACAATAAATGTAAATATGAAGAAATCCTACTGTACATCAACTTACAAAAATTAAATTATCAAAGCATGTTAAACATGCAGCTTAAAGGTAAGAGGGTCATTCCTTGGCTCGGATGGACTACTATACGGTTTAGTTATTAATGGTTCCACTGACATGTGTATACTCTCTAAAGCTTGTGCTATTAAGTTTATCATCCATTTTTTTTTATTATAGATTTACTTCTTAATCATATATAGCTTGAACATGATTAAATGGCCTGAGCTCACACAAATGCTTACACACACACAAACACACACACACGTACATAGTTTTCTGCATACCACATGCTTATGTCAGAAAAAACAATACATGCATGAGTGCATTTGTTGCTGCTAGCAGCAGGCCAAGTGTGTGCCCATCTGATGTTTGTACATGTGTGAGTGTCTATGGTGCAGGCACTGGGATTTAGCTTGGCAGATGTAAGTAATCAGTCCCTGAGCAGAGTCTTTTTATCCCTTCATCCCCTGTCAGTGGAGCCACCGGTAGACTGAGCAGGCCCAGTCCATTTCCCCTGATGGTGCGGAACTGGGTGGTGGTGCTGGTGATGCTGAAGGGGAGGCTCTCCGGGGTTGTTCAGTGGTGAAAGGCCTGAGAGCAGAGGTTAGTTAGAGCTAGGAGGAGGCGGAAAGTACTGTAGAGGAAAATGGGCTGTAGATACAAATCTTTGGAGATAGTGTGAAACTATTGTGATCAGACTGACGAGTCACTCCTTGAATGTATCAGTAATTTAGGCATTTTAGACTCAAAGCGCAGACACCAATGCCTCTTTGGTTTAAGACCAGAATGTTTTGAGGTGGAAAAGAAGCAAGAAGGATTATATCAACTGAGAGGCTTAACAGTGAGGCACACGTTGGTCCTCTGTTGCAACTCTAGATGTGTGAGCTTGGGTTTTAGTGTTAACCAAGGACTGATACTGAAGCTCTGTGGGCTTAGACGATCAAAGCTTTGGGAGGAATGGGAAGCACTGGAAGACGAAGGAGACGTTTAACTTTTGGTGTTAAACGGGTGCAAAGCTATTTCCTCAGCTTATGGAATGAGTGATATCAACCTGTCAGTGGAGGAAACATCACCCTATAAGGAAAGAGATAATGTGTCTTGCAAACAGAATCATACCCCTCAACCTTTTTACAGGTTATGCTGCAGCTGCAGAGATCGTTCTATTTTGTTTAGGTTTTTAGCAGAGTTGCTAATTTTTTTTTCTTAATATTTTGTATCATTTAAAATCTGAAAAGTGTGTGACATTGTAATATTTGGTCATTTTCGTTCTATTTAATAGAAGTCAGCGGAACCAAATAATTTTAAAAGTATTCCAACTGTGTATAATTTATTCAGGTATCAGTTGTTTTTTTTTTATTGCATAAATATCAACACAAAGAACAGGGAAGACAGCAAACTGGTCAGTGATAAAGTTGTGAAGTTTAAAGCAGGTTATAAAACAATATTAAGTGTTTTTCGTATTTTCAGAGCTTGGCTTCATTTGAAAACAGAAGGTATGTAGCACAACTGACCAGGCATGGATTTATAAAACAAAGGGAATAAAATGCTTCTAACTTGAGAGGAGCTGCTGAGAATCACAGCTCAGGTGGGAGAATTCATATTTTTTATGGAAGAGAGCAATTAAATATCCAAAGAAAAGCACAATAGGTCATGATCTAATTTAGCTTTAAGCCAAGTAGAAGACACAGTAAAATTAAAAGAAGGTGCTTTCTTCAGATGATACCAAATTTCACTTCTTTGTATGTTGCTCAAGGCAAGCTACAGATCTCAATTTGACAAAGAATCCCCGAAAGACTTAATAATTACTATTCACAGATCCCCTCCATATAATCTGACTGCATGAGCTAAATCTCATAAGTCTCTATATGTGCAAATCCATTACAGACATACTTCCAAAGACTGTAACTGTATAAAATGTTTCTCTGTAACATACTAAAACAGATGTGCCAAAAACAAAAACAAAGCACATTTTGAATATCTTGAAAACTATACAACTATCCCTCCTCATATTTCAGTTGAACACTTCCTACTGTCTGCCATTAAATAAAATCCCAGTGAGAAAATAAAATGATAAAAATTAAAATGTTTGAGGCATAAAGATACTTTAGTAACCACTGTATCTGCTATCTTTATTCTCATAAACATTAAGACTTTTTACGTTGTTTATTCAAAACATTTTGTGGATTGTAAAGCTCAGTGACTTTAGGACATTTTTACATTTGATTATAATGACAGCTGGGAGTGAAGCAAAGGCACAAAGTCAGCTTAAGAATGTTGAGATGGATTTGATATTAGGACAATTAAACTATAATTATCTCAATGAGGCATTTAATAAAAAATCATTTTATTCAAACAAATGAGCTAAAAAACACCCAGAGAGCTTTGTTTGATTAAAAAAGGAGAAAAAAATCCCAGTGCCATGGTCTGTTCATTGTGACATTCTTTCCTCCATTTTGAAATAATGAAGTGTATAATATGTTTTGGTTCCATCTAACAGCAGCAATTGTTGTAAAATCCATGTTCTACAGCAATGAATAAATATACTTTGGATTTAGCAAAATGAAACAATAATCACAAGTTAAATATTTGATTTTCCTTTTGTTCTAAGCAGCTTTATGGTGTTTGTATAAACAGGGCTGTGGTAGTTGTCCATTTACCTTTTTCTCTTCATGCTTTACATGTTTGGAATGATAATAATCTGACTTTAGACAACAAGAAATTCTGTCTAATCTTATCACAATTTCACTCCTGTGAGCACTTTACCATGAATGTTTTTTTTCTATTCTGTAGAAGAGATTGCAAGTTAAACTGGAGCTCTTAAAGGGATTTCACTTTTTATCTCCCATGTTCCTGAAATTCTAGCTTGTCAAAGAAGAGTGATCTCATACATTTTTAAAGGCGAATCAATGAAACCGCTAATACACTGGTCCTGGAAGCTGGAGATACAGTACATCTCCTGCCCTTGTGTGCTACACCAGATGCATTTATAGCTTGTATTTATTTATAGTATATGTCTGGATACGATGGACCCCCTGAGATTGTGATGGCGGTGACCTATGTTCAGAGATACTGCGGGCAGATATAAGCTGCCCGCTCCGTTCCTCCTCAAAGGGCTAGATGCGACAAGTCATGTTTGTGCACATGTTGGTAAGCCTGAAACCACTGTACAGTACACTTGTTCACAGGAGGCTGAACAGCCCCCCTGAGCGTATGTAAGGCTTTCTGTCATTTTGTCGGAAGAAGTTAGGTTTTTAGTGAAACGGCATTACCATAATGGAGGTCACTCTGCTGCTAAACATAGGTCTCAAGTCAAAGCAAGCCAGTTCAGAGTTGTTGGCCCTCTTGTGGCTTTGAAGAAATCATTTTGGCAAAGTGGCAAAGCTGTTTACTTTTCCAAAAAAGTGCATCACAAACTAACCTTTGAACTTTTTGATTCAATTCAACTCAGTTTTGGCCCTTTGCATAAAAGAGTATGACGTGTCTAAACGAAGCAATGTCGCATATGTCAGGATTGGTTATCACATGCCACACGTTATCTACATATCTGACATCTCCTTAGTGCTGCGTTGTGACCCAGAAAGATCAGCAAAGATCGCTTGCCACCACTCTTAGGGCAGCTTTAACATTCCAGAATAGTAGGAGACAGCAGCATGTGACAGTTAGGGTGCTCTCAAGGCGTGCAGAAAGTGCTGAGCGTGGCTGTATCTGCTGACCCGACACAGATAGTGGGGATCAATGTGGAGCAGCCTTTCTCATAGAATGAACAGGATCTCAGGGGAGATCAGACAGTAGAGAGAGAGTAGTGAGAGAGAGATGCGTGGAGCTATTAGATGGAAATCCCGAAATAGGGTTATGTCATCCTTAGCGCAGGAAAGAGGAAATGACCAGCTCTCCTAATTCTTATTGGCTCATAATGTAATACCATTTGCATTGTTTCTCTAGGGCAAAAGAGTTTAATGGCTGCTTAAAAAACTCAATGAGGTATGCAAAAGCTTACGAGATCACATGTTTTAAATCGGATTTATAACTTTGCATGTTTATCATGGTACAGTGCCATGCAAAAGTTCATTTTTATTGTATTTTGTGCCATTTGATCAATTTATGACCAAAAACCTCAGTTTTGTTGGGATTTGATCTGAAAGACCAAAAAAAGATGTACATCTCTGTGTAGCCACAAAGTGTTGAAATGATACACTATGAAAAATTATATACAAATAAATATTGTGTGCATAGAACAACTATTAACATCAAATGTAACCTTAAGCCTTTTGGGTTATGGCTGTAGAACTTTGCACAGTTGTACACCAAAGTTTTGTCCTTTTTAGTTATATAATAATTCATGCTTGGTCAGAATAAATGAAGAATAAATGGAATTTGTAATTTTTCTCAATTCTGTTGAATTTATATGTAACTTTGACTTATTCCAAACAAATACATTTCTATGGTTTGATCTAAACTACTGATTGCTAATGTTTGCTATTAGGTTTTCCCCTAGAACATTTTGAATGTAGCTGAATTTTTCTTAGCATAAACTCAGATATGCTTCCCTGTTTTGCCTAAGCCATATCCACGGCATCATGTTGCCATCATGATACTTCATCACAGGAATACTATGTTCCTGGCTAATGTGCAGGATTGCATCTACAGTATATGTCTATATGCATCTATATTCTTTTAGGTGGACAATTTTGGTTTCATCTGCCATATCATTTTTTTCCAGTGTTTGTTATTTCCTTCACATGGCATCGGGTATATTACAAAAAAAAAAAAAGGTTCTATTAGATTTCTTCAACAATGCATTTATGCGTACTACTTTTCCATAAAGACACGGTTTTAGCTGTGCTGTGGCGTATTCAAAAATGATGTCTAACATTGGTTTGTTCATTATTTGCAGTATGAGGCATTTAAAGCATTAGAAGGAAGGCTTGCAGCCGTATCATGTTATTTTTGGTTGTTCAATGATGGATGGAACAGTTCTTCACTAGATATTGAAGCTTGAACTGTAGATCATAATCTAACCCCTTATGTTTTGGCCTGATGATGATACTGTTTTTCACTCATGTTGTCTTACAATCTTCTAAGGCCTTCACAGAACAACCATACTTATAACAGGATGGAATTATACACAGGCCAACTCTATTTTCTAATTGGGTGACTACTGAAAGAAATTGGTTGCAATGGTGTTTAACAAAAGGTATTTGAGGAAAGGGTCCCTTACAGTGACACAGCACTATCCAATACCATGTATCAGTTTCTTCCCCTCCTGACATTTGTTATTTGTTGTTCACAAAAATCACAGCTAAATAAAATGAAGGTTGTAGTTAGAATGTCAGAACAGAAGAAAAATCTTATGCAAACCACTGCTTTTTGTGAATTCCCTATTCACTCGCTGATTTGCACACAAGTAAGTATCTTGCCTCACAGTGTAAGGGATTTACTAAATTTAAGCTGTAATTGCTGACCTTTGTTTGAGTCAGGGCAGCCAGTGGCCTGAAGGGCTTGAGCAAGACAACCGAGATAGTAAGCCCTTATGATGAAAGTCTCTTATATGCCCTGAAGCTGGCTTTACAACTGATACTGTGACACACACTCAAACATATAATACTTCACATAATAGAAACACACAGGGATGCAGCACATAAACTCGCACATACGGCTATGATTGTTCTCAAGTGGCAACCCTGTAGCAATGCCTAAAGCCAGGGTATTGTGGTTATTAAAGCAGTTATGCATGAATCTTTGTAAAGCTCCAGTAGAAATGGACTTACTGCCCCATCACATCATGCTATACAATATCAGTGCCGCAAACTACCCCCTGCTTAATGATAAGAATTCAAAAATCAAACCTTGTCTTAAAACACATTTTTCTACTCTATTATACAGTAAGAGCAAAATCAAGGAATTAACCTTAAATTTAGGAAATTAATGGTGTTTTCATGGCAACATTGAAAAAAGAGATCAAGCTGTGTCTAAAGGGCACAGTGCTTGACTCTGTCTATTTTATAATCTATGTCATTTTCAAGTCAGTTTGATATCTGCTGTGTCTACGAACATGTTGATGTCCCTGAGAGCATGGAGAAGTACTTACAATAGAGACAACAGGTAAGTTTTGTATAAAAGCTGCTGTTTGTTGCTCACAAATCAGTTAAAATGTGCATTTGTGCAAACTGGATGTTGGAAAAGAATGGGAGATATTCTTTTGAGTGGATGTGTAGGTGGAGGCACTTTTGTGACTATCACAGTGGTTGGTAAATGCAATTCTTCAAGAAGGACTGAATCATCCCACACTGACATCGCTGAACATTAAGGCAATTACTCTGAAGCATTAAAATAGAATAAGAGGGATGATGTTGTTGATGGTGTCATTCTTGCTGATTTGATTCTTTTCTAATGTTTTCCTTTGTCTGATCTGCATCATCACCAAAGCTTTTATCTTTTTAATGTTTAACTCACAGACAAGTGCCTAACTATTTTCCATTCTTATCTAGTGTGATCTATTTAGTGTACGTACTGTATGGTCACACCCCCCTTTAGTGTTTTACAGTATTAATCAAAAGCCGGTGTTTTCCAATGCAAAAAAGACAAGATTGTCCTTTTCTGTTGTTTCGGCAATCAGATGGGTTTACTTTCAGTTCTGTATAGCCACAGTAAAGAAATTAAGTCATATATGAAAAAAAAATCATGATGACTTGTCATAAATTTATGGTGACCGCTAAAGTAAACAAGTTTAATTACATGGGTGACTTGAGTTGTTACATCATCTGCTTGTTAATCAATAATATTTTTTGGCAGAATCTGCAGAGCTGTAGATTCTGTAGCTGTAGGGATAGCAAGTGACCTGTTCTGTCTAATTGGATGCCTTGAATCAAAGTCAAACATTAGTGTCCCAAACCTGATGAGCTACCTTAACATCACCATGTCTGTTTCTGCTGTAGAGCCTATATCATCAGGATATAGTCAACATGCGAGATGGACATTAAGAAAGAGAAAAGTTTTGGTTATTTTTAATGTAGACATTAGGAGTTTTGTAGTTTTTTTTCTTCCATTGAGTTGTTCTAGGTGTTGACAGATGTGGGCAGGAAGGATCTTTTGATCGGTCTGTCTTGCACCGGAAGAAGCTTCTTACTGAAGATACTGTTGTTGTTTAAAAGTTTTTTTGCAGAGGATGCTCTCTATTGTCCATAATCTTCTTCACTTTATGAAGAATCCTTCTTTGTGGAATAATCTCCAGAGGTTCTAGAGGAGTTCCTAGAAAAGAGCCAGCCTTCTTTGTTAGCTTGTTGAGATTTTTTTTTTAAGTAATTTGCTCTGATGCTGTTACCCCAGCAGATAGTGGAGGAAGAGATCACACTCTCCACAGCAGATCAATAGAAGATATGTAGCATCTTGCTGCAACGGCGAATGAACTAAGCTTCCTTAGAAAGTACAGTCTGCTCTGTCCCTTTTGTAGACGGGTTCACAGTTGCGTCTCCAGTCTAGTTTGTTGTCCAGGTGAACACCAAGGTATTTATATTCCTGCACCTCCTCCACTTCTTCTCCCATGATGTAGGTGATGTTTCCATTATGTTTTTTGTTGGTTCTAGAAGATTTTCTGTCATTTTCCTGTGAACAGGAATCAACTTGTTCCTGTTTCTTCTGAAATCTACAATCATCTCCCTTGTGTTGTTCACATTCAGGATCAGATCAATGTTCCCATACCATGCCACAAACCTGTTCACCAGATCCCTGTACTCTGCTTCTTGTCCATATTTAATGCAGCCAATGATTGCAGATTCATCCAAGTATTTCTGCAGGTAACAAGACTCTGTCTGGTACTGGAGGTCAGAGGTGTAGAGGGTAAAAAGGAATGGTGAGGGCACTGTTCTTTGCGGTGCTCCCGTGCTACTGACTACTTGATTAGACCGTTGACCATTCAGACTCAGAAACTAGGGTCTGTTTGTCAGGTAGTTTTTGATCCAGGCAATGAGCAAGTTAGGGTGAATGGTGTTAAATGCACTGGAGAAATCAAAGAACATGATCTTCACAGTGCTGTGTGCCTTGTTTAAATGAAAGCAGGTGTATTGTGGCATCTTCAACTGCATGTCCACTGTGATAAGCAAACTGCAGAGGGTCCCGATTGCTGCTTGTTGGCTTTCTCAGTTGAACCAACAGAAGTCTCTCTGGGACCTTCATGATGTGGGATGTCAGGGCAATTACTGACATAATTAAGGAATGCGTTACAGTAACTATGGGAATTTAAAATAAATAAAAGACTAGAGTTAAATAAATTTTAAATGAATAAGGACTAGAGTTTCCTGGCGTAAGCTCACACACAGTGATGTGCAACTTCAGCATGCCTTGAACACAGAGGACAAACAATGGGGTAGAGCCACTGATTTAATAACAGCATTCGTGCAGAAAAAGTGCTAACTGAAGGCTAAATGTTTCTCTGATTTGCTCAATATGTGTGGGAACAAAGACTTTATAAACCTCTGTTAGAAGCTGTAATTTAAAGAAACTCCTCACATCATCTTAACACTAACTGACAGCTGGCTGCCTTTAATCAACATGCTCTTTACTTTTTCAGTGCTATACTGATTTTACCTGCATTGGTACATTTTTTACACTCGTACTAGGATAAATATATATGTTATTTTTTTGAATCGCGTAACCCCAGTTTAATTCTATTACAAAGTTGTTGTTTTTTGTTTAATTTGCCTTGAAATGCATTATCTTTCAGCTTCATACCTATTTTATAACAAATTGAGGGCTGTCAGTGTGCAAAAATATAAAATTCTAAAACACCTTTTTGTTGTTTAATATATTTTATTCTACAATCTTTTATTACATTATGAAAAACAGCATCCCATCTACAAAATTTTATTGCAACTCACTTGTCAAACCACACACCACAAAATAGTACAGATTAGTTTTCAATCTTTTCAGAAGCACAGACCTTTTCAATATATAATTCTTGAATTATTAGAACCTTATATTCCATAATTGAACCTCTAGTTGGGTTAGGAAAATTGGGAAAATCTGGACAACTAGAGTTTAAAAATCCAATTAAAAAAAAGCTTTTCACATTCTTCAACATTTTAAATAATAAAAAGTAATTGCATAGTTGGCTAGTACTGTAACTTCTTATGATCATTGAGCAGTAACTGAGTTACTTATTTTTTTTAGAAGTAAATAACTAGTTACTATAACTAGTAACTTTTCTAAATAATGTTCCCAAAACTGGTTATATGTTACAATAAACTGCCAATTTTATTCATTTCAATAAAAAAGTTAGAGCATATTACCAATGTTTTTCATACTTCTGCGGAGCTAGATAAAATTAGTGGATAAGATTGGTTTAGCGTGGTACTATTAACCGATCACTGCAAATTGGGAAAATCTGGACAACTAGAGTTCATCAGTTCATCCCTACTACAGCGCTACTTGGCTGGTTTATCCTGTAACTGCTTTAAGTGCCTACACAGAGGAAAACCTTTAAAACACTGGATGGACTATATGCATTCATATTCATACAATATAATTACATTTTTATTTTATTTTGATAACTGCATCAGTAATTAAAGTATATTATTACCCAGACTAATTTTTATATATTTATAACCTGTAAATGCCTTAAAAATGTCTGCTGGCATCCATTCTCCCTCATATTTATTTTTTTCCTTTTTTTTTTAACTCTACAGTCATTGTGATGCTTAATGACTCCAGAAGGTGGCAAATCAGGCATCTGGCTGTCATTAGCATTAAACAAATAGTTACTCTCTGCCTCTACTACAGTACTCAGAGGGACAATGACTGGCAAATCAGCAAGGAGATACAAGCAGGTTGGTAGGATGATAAACTCTTAGTGGGGGGGAGAATCGTTGCTCTAGGACAGAAAACATATGATAATAAAGCACAATGTTGAAGATGAGAAAAATGGCTTATTAAAATTTGAATATGAGAAAAAATATCCAGAACATTATTCTGTTTACCACAAATGAAACAAAAAACCAAACAAAAAAGACTTCTGCTTGCTTCTACTTCTAACTATACTACATCTATAAAGTTGTCATTGATCCCCAGCCAAAACATTAGCACTGACAATTAACACACCAAATGCTTATCTGCTGCTGCTTTCTCTTCAAGTTGCTTGAGAAAAACAGAACTCTTGTTCTACTGAATGTTGTATGACTATTGTGTCATTTATTGGATTTCTTTCATCACCGGACAGTGTTTTTGTTATATTTTGGAAGTTCAGAGTTCCTTTTCAGCGAGCAGATGATCAGGTGTTTGTGTGCTTATGGTTACCATCCTCAAGAGAAATATCCTACTGGAGAATTTCCATCACTGCTTTGTCTTGTGTCTCTTGTGAGGATACAGATGGAGAATTATAAAATACTTCTCTTCAATGCAAAGCTGTCCTAGTTTACTGTTATTTTATCTCAAACTTTCCTGTTTTATATGACACTAATCTGCAGGGTTCTGGTCCCATTTCACAGTGTCTCACAAAAAAGGAAAAAAAATAAACAAAACCCTTTAAAATCTCACATCTTGTCTAATTACAAACTACTATGCATTTTCCTGGTTTTTAAAATAACAGAATAACACAAAGGAACACAAATGTTCAAAGGGAAAGGAAACATATTCGTCACATAAAATCCAATAAATTTTTTGGCTGAAAATAAGTTAAAAGATTGTAGATATTTTACACAAGCACCATGTAGGTTCCTACACACGCACACACACACACACACACACACACATAGGTAGATGCCATGTTTACCCCTGGCTGCCTGCTCTCTTGTAAGTAAACAGAAATGAACGGATTACAGTGGGATGGGTGTGCGGCAATCATTAGAGATTGGGCAAAAACTCTCTGTGTGGTCCTGTCTGTCAGGCTCAAGAGGCAAGAGCAGTAAAATTCAATTACATTAAAGCTCCCATAATACTTTTCTATAAAAAAAGAAAACAAAAACAAGCACAGTCAGCTGTTGCATTTAAGCAGACGTGTGCTCATAGGGCCCGTGTCTGCATCATATCTTTTAGTGTCCTTATTATATAAGAAAAGTGACAACCTGTTTGACTCTACCTGTATAAGTGGATATGTTTCGGACTGATCTTTTGCTGGATTATGGCAGCACACGGTGTGTATTACTGTAGCATGTGTGCGCCCTGTTTCAGCGGTCAGAGGCATTTAGCACTCGTTCCCTGGGGAAAACTTGGTTGTTATGGTCACAGCTGGGATGTATAGAGGCTCAGGCAGGTGTCAAAGAAGAAAAATAGCCTCTTTTTCCTCTTTGCTCTTTTTCTCACCATGATGTCAATACTTTAGAAATCCTTTTTAAAGTCATGCACGGAGAAACTTAGCAACAGCTACATTTAAACATACATGTAGCCTTTTATTCTTCTAGCAGTTAAGCTTAACTTCTGTTGTAAAATAATCATTTAATGTTCATAGCAGCAGCACTTTTTACAAGGCAAAATCATTCTTATCAAAGCTTTAGCCTCCCATGTTTTATTTGTGATGTGATCTAAACAACAGCTTTTCTTTATTATTTGCAGAATCTATGTTCGCCCTCTCATTAGCTTAAAGTCATTCCAGTGTTGTTGTTTTTCTTGTTTTGTCATTATTTTCTAACAGGACAACCACTATGTTAATTTTAACTATTCAGCTGTCCAAATTAAGTCAGTCCTTTAGAGTAAAAATAATGTAAACAGAACAAAAACAACCCCTTTCTGACTGACAACACTTCCAAAGACTGCTGAAGATAGGTCCCCTGTAAACCGATAAGTGGTAGAAGATGGATGGATAGATAAAAACAAGACGTTTTTAAATATAGCAATTTTTTTTTACTCAGCTGAAACTTGTGACTGATAACTAAGCATTCTATTCTATTCTATTCTATTCTATTCTATTCTATTCTATTCTATTCTATTCTATTCTATTCTATTCTATTCTATTAGTACAGCACTTGTGACTTATCTGAGCTCTTTGGAAAATCCAGTTTTTTTTTACAAAAGCTTACAAAAGCAGTCAGCCTGCCTGTGTATTAGATTTTATACACCTGTAACCATTTAAAGGAAATTATTTGGATGGTAACACGATGAATTACGAGCATAAACTAAAATGGAATGGATGTGGTGCAATCTTTAGGAGGTAAAGGGGCCTATTATTCATCAACAATGTCAGATACACATCAGAGTATTGCCCCTTTCCTGTTTCCTCGTGATAGGTATAATTTCCTCTTCCCTACAAGGTCCTGTTAGTGGAACACAGACACTAAGGCCATTGTACCCAAAGAGTGATGATAACACTAAAGAGATTCCTAGATGTAACTGGATATATAATGAGCAATTTTCTTTAAATACCTTTGCATGCAGTACTGATAACATTCTGTACTGGATGCAATTGTCATACCTATACCTAGGCAATCATGTCACTTATAATGCTACATAAGCGATCGTTTCTACCTAAGCCCTGTCCTAAGTGACTCAGCTCTAAGCTTTGTAAATGTGTATGTCCCTACTTATGTTGTGCATGTGGATGTGTGTGTCTTAATAGACGGATGACTTGATAAATGGATAGCAGAACAGATTAAATTGTTCTGTCTTATGTTCTATCAGTGGAATTGTGCTCTGCCAGAGCAATTTGTTTTAAGCAATTCCAGCTATTTGGGAAATAAAATCCCAATCCAAAGGCCCAAACTTACGCACACAGTCCAAAACAGACACACACATACACACAAACGTTACTGCTTTAAGAAATCAGTGTAAACAATGCTCTCGGTTTCTTTACAAAATCAAATGTGTGAATTAAGAAATTGTGAAATTAGGTTATACGTACTTAGTTGTTTCATAGGTTTCTGATTGGACAAATCCGACTAGTGAACTGTTAATGGCCATAAGCTGTTGAAAACTATGGAAAATACTTAAAAAAAATTTACATATTCAGAATTAAATGACACATTTCATGCAACTTGACATTTTGTCAACATGTCTATCTTACTTTTTCAGTTGTTCAATTCCTTACAAACTATAATGAGGTGTGGGGAAACCTGACTGGGATCGCTGTCATCATTTACCAAATCAGTACCTGCTCTGTCCCTGCATCAACACTTGTTTTAGCGCTGTGTGGGCGTGTGAATATGCTCTTAAATATGGGGTTTGGTTCGTTTTTTCTCTCAACTATTCTCAACTGCAAAGTTTACAAAAGTTTCAGATTTCTAACATTTGGACCAACAAATCTTGATATGAGCTATACCACTTAGGATAAAGTCGGTGTTGTTACTGTATATTCTAATGAATTTTCCCCCCCGGGAAGAAAAGAAATCTAAAATAGAAAAAAAATCTATTGTGAGATCATGTTGTTCCATTTTTACTTTAAAATTTCTACCATGAGCAGAAAAGGGGCTAATTTTAATAATCATTCTGGGCATTATCCAGCTGATTCTCCTCTTCTGCTTTGGCTCAGATGAGCAAATCATCAGGCAGTCCTGTTTTATTTAAGTCCATCCAAAGTGCCAAACATCTTTTAATAAAGCAGAAGTATATAATTAATCTGAACCATAAATAATCAATGATATATAATGCAGGGGTTCAAACTTAAATCACATTTTAAGTAGACATTAAATAGTGTTTCGTTTTAAGTTTTTCTTTCAGACTATGCTTAGGCACAGTGGGATGCTTGAGGAATGCACTCCTGGGTTTTTTTTTACCACTGCAGCCAAGAAACATTGGCCATCAATATCTCAGCCAGCCATCTTTTATGAGGCACTTTCATTTCGTTTCAAATACCAACCAAAAGCCCATCTGGGCTCACTTTTGTTTAACACATTCTGCCTGTTTAAAATTATACAAGATAGATAAAGCAGTTCAATTATCATGATATGATAAACAATTCACAAGGTTGTGTAAATCCTATGACAAGATCGCTTTTACAGTAATATAAGACTTCTATTTTATTCATAATATATATTTGCTTTTTATATTCTAATGGTTTATTATTATATTTTCCTAGTAACGTGGTTGCAAGCGAGGGATCACTGATGGAACTAACACTTCAAGTTGTGTTAAAGAAGCATGTCTGTCATGTGCGTTTAATTGAAGCAGTAGGATAGTGTGTGAGATTTCGTTTACATTGTGAAAACTCATTCCTAAAACTACCAGGAAATTTGAAGGGCATGCAAAATGATTATCCTTGTTATATTTTTTTTCACAATTTACTGACTATAGTGATTTATTTCTTCCATCTTTTGCTGGTTTTAACGTGTTAATGAAATGGATGCATGGTTGTAACATAGTTTTTAACAGTGACATTCGTCAGACCTGCATCGCATATAATTTAAAGAGTTAGTGCTGATTGAATGCTATAGGTACCCTTTTGATATTCCTCCACTGTCTTCAATGTTTACATTGTGCCTCAAATTTTGTGTGTTGGATGACTAAGTTAAATGCAAATCAAGTTTGTACAACTTTTGAGTGATGTGTAAAGTTTGGGGAGCAGTCTGCAATCTTTCTCCACTATGGCTGTATAAAAAATCCTTGATATGAAAATTATCACACTAGTGATAGTTGGGAGCAAATAAAATAACATCTGTCTTTTGTTTTGGTATGTTGCCACAGAAAATTGCATAAATGATTTCTGCACATTAGAATTCTTCATGTGTTCTGGTCTGAAACAGTACTGTTATTATTCAGCAGATGTGTGCACTGAACCAACTAATATGTGCACAAAAGCACTTCAACAGTAGATATACTGAAAGAAAAAAAAGTGGAAAACACTGCAAACATGAAAAAGTTCTAGTTCAGTATTCTGCAAAGCACTGTAGCTCCTCTATTTTAATTCCCAACTAAATGCTGTTTTGATGGAATTATATTATACTGATCAGCCTGATGTCATATTATCTGTCTTGTATCTGACAGGGGACAGAAGGTGAAGGTCTGCCAAAATGTGACATCCTCTGTGTTACAGTTGAGAATAATGTGTTCCAGTACAGACTAACAATCCAAATGCTAATTTGAACTATCCACTCCCAGCCAGAGATTTCACTTCCTGCTCTTTAAAAGCCAAGTCCGACTCCATTGCACCCTCCGCTACAGTTCATGTTACAGTAATTAGTAGACTTATTAGTATTCTGGTTGAACATAGTAATTAACGTAGCCATTAAAGCTGTAAGATTCTTCTTTGAGAAACATAATTAAAAAAAAACAGGAATATGGCTAACATTTTATCACACTCTGAAGCGACAGTGGGATTTCACTTTTTTGGCTGAGGCAGAAACATGCAAATAACACCTAAAGAGGATAACAATTGGTTAGTGTGGTGCACATGCTGTGGGGTTATTCGTGAGGTTGGTAATTTCGCTAATTGTACATGCAAGAGTTATCCATTAGGAAGGTTGTTGACTAAATTCAAGTGAGCACAGCTACTGAGACAGATGCACATCTGACCTGTTGTTAGATTTATAGTGCCCGCTCAGTCAATATACACATGTACACTTGAATAAATACATTTCTTTTCAACAGTCAGATGGGATCTCAAATCTAAAAAAGAATTTGGAGAAAGTTCAGATAAATATTTAAATGTGGGATACCTACTATTCTCTAATGTAGATGTGTTGCTGGATTATCCTTGAATAAATAAACATCTACCTCCGTTATATTTATGAGGTCACTGCTTTAGGATTTATAAATCAGAATTAAACATGGTCCCTGGTGGTTGCTGGCAGCCTCTCACTACATAAATATTATCTGTGCGTCCTGACTCTGTGCCGCTCTCTGCTCTGTTGACTTGCTCCTACACACAGGAGAGCCTCTATTGATTTCTAGAAGGCCGACATGCCGGCTTCTTTCACTCACTGGAGTCACAGGGAAGGAATGTGCCTTCCACCTCTAACTCTGTGCACACAACTCCTGTCTGTATATGTTGTGTCAAGGTGAACGTTTCAGTCATTCAGCTGTATTTCTTTTATTGTTGAAGAGATTTCCCATAATTCCTTTTTTTATCTATCTATCTATCTATCTATCTATCTATCTATCTATCTATCTATCTATCTATCTGTCTGTCTGTCTGTCTGTCT
>JAUZNJ010000749.1:0-17469 GCA_034780135.1 Jordanella pulchra
GTTGTTTTTGTTCCTTTACCCTGTTTAAATATTTCTACAGGCTTATGCCTGAAAGTCTGTATGAAACCAATTTTCATTCTGACTTCCATAAAATCCTCATAACCAAATTTAAGATTTTAGAAAAGGTCCGGGGGTGTGAATACTATGCAAGCATTTTTGTAGATCCTGTTGGATTTTGTCAAGCAGTAACTTCCTCAACTAAATATGCTTTGAATTTTTTTCTATTTTACTTAAGTTCTAATGTTTTTAAGTAATTTATAGACGTGGAACCTTAAAAGCTTACAGGCACAGAATCTCCACTGGGTAATCTGAAGACCAATGTGTTGCTACTGAACCACAGTCATTGCTGTATGTGTAAACAAATGCTTGCCAACAACTCCAGTGTGCATGTCTGCTACAATGCATCATGGCTGTGAGCTAAAGCTAGATGTTGTTATGCGGCTTCTGCAGCGCAGTACCAGTGCGTGAGGGAAAAAAAATGTTACGTCTCAGGGGCTAAAAAATTATAAATTATACATGACACTAAATTACAGGATGAATTAGCCATGCTGAGTCATTTTTAAAAAGGCTTTCTTTACACTTGGGGAGATGGGAGCAGCATATCCGTGTTGAAACTGTGTAAAAAGCCCGGAAAGAAAAAAATATCAAGCACTGTTTAAATGCTAATCCTTAGAATGACACCCATTGTGGGGCTTATTTTGTTCTGGGGATATTCGTCACACTTTTTAGCTAATGTTGTATTGTTGGCAAACGATACCAAAATTGCTTAAATACAGAAAATAATTAGTTTAAAAAACTGAATTGAGTAATCTGATAATATGTTTGTCTTTTATTATTTATTTTGAAATTTTAATATCTAGTACAGTAGTTAATATTATGAGGGGACCCCATATTTCCCACAATAAACTAAGAGACAGAAGTCACAAAAAAAAAAGCTATTGCGGTGAAACTGGCAGTGAAATCCATCAGTGGTGGGCTGGGTGACTCAGAAATCCTCATTGAGAAACATTTATTTCTGCGCGGCTGCAGGAAGAATCAGTTAGGCACAGATGTCACAAACACCTCTGCAATAAAACGGCATCTATGCAGACACCTTCATTGGTCATGTTACATCTGTTTGGAAACTGTAAACCTTGTAAAGCTTCTAAAAATATTTTTCAGCAACTGACTCTCAGATATTGTCAATGTGTTTACTGATGCCTTTCACTGTTGTAAAACTAATTTTCTTTTGGAACGTTGGCAAGAATCTACATTACGCAATAATTTTATTTAATAATAATAAGAACATAATATGATGAAAGTCTGAGAGTATTGAAAATTTGCATGAATTCTCACAGTTTAAAAAAAATCCGGATTGTTCACAACAGGTCAAAACCTTCTGTTGCTGCTGTTCTGATGCTGCTGGGCCCTTTCTGTTAGCTTTTTGTCCTGGACAGGGATGAACAGGGACCCTACCTGGTCTACAAACAGGCAGACTGTTACCCTACAACCTGTGAACCTTTCTATGGCTGCAGTTACTCCTCTGTTGTAGTGGAGCCTTCATGCCATACTTGGCCTCTGATGAGACTGTAGTTGCTTTATTATTTTTTTTTAATGTGAAATAACCAGTACAGCCCTGGAACACCTGCTAGAGGCTCAGGCCTGTAGTTGCTATGACCCAAGTGTGTCAGCATCACCTTTTGGCTCATTGTCAAACTAACTCAGAGGCTTAAAGGTACATTATGAAGGTTTAGAAGTTTTATAGTGTAACTTTTTCTTTCTCCTACTTGCCCTCATCATTACCCAATGTGCAAAATAAGTTTTCCTCCAATTTCCTTTTTAGTTTGTTTATGAAAGAGTCAATCGTGTCGCACATTGTCTCGTTCTCCTGGCTACTTTGTAAAGTCTCTGCTGCCATTGAAACATTATTGAGGGAATACTGGCTACTGCTTGATGATAGATCATATAAGACCAGTGATAAGTCCACCTCAAACACCATCACAAACTCCTCGAATGAAAAAGAAAAAAACTTTCTCTAGCGTGACAAAAAAACTGCCAAAAATGCAAATCATCCAGTCCAATCCAACTTCATTTATAAATAACTTTAAATAACATACTAACCTTTTTACTTTTGCTTTTCTATTTTTAGGAGAGTTTTATAGTTTTATATATCTATTGCTGCATAGCTCCTTTTGGTTTCTCACAATAAGACAACTTTAGTTTTGTTATTTTAAAGGTTTAAGATGCCCCATGTATAATATTTAGATCTCTCTTGGGATATTCCTTTGACACGTTGCATGTGTCACTCTTGCCGAAGGCTCCATATTATGGGCTAATAACTCTGTTTAACAGCTGCTGTTAAGATAAAATGACAGCAAAATTCAACCATGTGCTAATTAGCTGGTTCCATACCCAATTTTTCGTTTTGTGGGTATTCTCTTTTTATTGCTTTTTTATTTTCTCCAACCTCAGTGTTTTCTCAATATTTGTGTTAATCCAAGGTTAACTTTGATACCAGAATTTGAATTTTGCACAGGCGTTTTTAAAGTAAACTCTTATTGGCTTATAAACTTTGCAGACAAGGCATAAAAGCTATTAAAACCCTGTCCTCTACCTTTTTAAAAAGTCTCATAAAGAGTTTTTGTAGACAAACTTGTGAACAATCAGTGTTCGCAGCAGTGTTGACCTGTAACCACCCTGTCCTCGCTGTTCCCTCACAGCAATAATGTATCTGTGGTCCAATCTTGGCTTGGCTTCTTCTGGCTGCACTTCTGAGGTTCTCCTCTTGCATTGAGGGCATGATTTTGGGTGCCTTGTTTTGCTTCTGCTATTAAAAAAAGATATTAGGTTTAATATGAGTTTGCATATGAATGGGTGTGATTCTCATATGCCCTGCTAGCCTGGCCAGCCAGACTGACTTACACAGGGTGTAAGAGTAACTGTAAGGATCAGTATTCTCCAGTCTTAAACAGATCGAAGCATTAAAAGCACTGGAGGTGGACCCATAATGCAAAGGTGTTGTTTTTTGCAGCTATAACAGTGAAGATTGCAGCTTCAATGGAGTGACATTTTAATGCCCTTCATTATATCCTGATATTATTAACATTTCAACCACTTGCTACTGTAAGAGCTTTCCTCTTAAAAAAAAAAAGACAGACAAAAAATATATATGTTTTTGCTTCACATCATAAATATCTGATTGGTTCTAGACTGTTTCTGCTGACTGATCAAAAACAGACACTACATCCTTTTCTCTACCATAAATGTTGCTTGCCGAGGTCATTCTCCACGTCTTTGGCTCATCACTGATCTCTGCAGAAGAAGTCACGCTGCCAGTCACCATAGGTAGGATTAAACACCAAGAAAAGATTTTTATGCAGAAACCTCCAGTTTTATTGTTATACATCGTAGTTTGAACCTTTTTCTGGCTCAGTGAAGGGTTCATACTAGTGGTAGGTGGTAGAGGTTTCAGCTGGAACTGAAGGGACGTTGAGATTTAAGCCTTAGCTGCTCAATCAGGCTCCTGAATTACTCTGGCATTTTAAACGGGACAATCACTCTTTGTGAGTAAATTTGTTCATGAAACCAAAGAAATCCCCTAAGGACCTAAAATACCTTTAGGCTTAGACACACACTCTGCTCACACACACGGGCCCACTCAAAGGCATCATGTTTTTGCTCGTCTTACTATAAAATGATACAATCTTTTATTAATGTTCAGAGCTGCTGTGTCGACATGGAGACCATTTTAATGATTAATCTCAAAGGAAAGTTCCCATTGTAAGCTTTGAAATCTATGCCTTTTTCACATGGATGTAATGATGATCTTTCTGAGTTTGAGAAATAAGTTAAGTTTGTTTTCTTATCTAGATGTAATATTTTCAACAACCAAAGTAAAGTGCTTATGTTATGAAACAGGAGAACAACTCTTTCTCAAAGGTGCATCTGCACATGATTAATCATATTGATTATTCAAAATCATATTAAGATATTAATATGTTATGAAGCAAAGTTTCACTTCATCAAATGTCAGCCTGGAAAAAGATATTCAGGGAATATGGATTTATTGAGATGTTTGTTGCTGTTGCGTACTAAACAAAAAAAGCTAGATGTTTATAGGTCAAGTGCTAACAGAAGGAAATTATTATGTAATGTTTTCGCAATAGCTGTGAACTGCTATTGTTTTCATAATCTTATTTTGTTCAAATACATCTGGTCAAGAGTTTGAAAAAAAGGTTCTTGTAACCTTTGTAAATATTTTAAAACTTGTACAAGTTAAAAGGTTTTTGATATTAAAATCACTTAATAATAAGAAACAAAACAAGAAAACTGTGTGTTAAACCACGCTAAGTTTTTTCCTCTGAAAGTTTTTGATGTCGCTTTAAATCCAATATACTATTTTTATAGAACCACTGAGTCTCCTAGTGCTGAGAGTACAACAAGAAACACTTGATTAAAACGAATTAGAAATATCAGGACATCTTTTCTCTTTTGCAATCACTTTAACGCGGTAATTAGAGAGAATAGTGGTGAGTAATGCAGCTGGGCTGCCGAGGACGCAACGGGGAGCCAGAGTAGAGGGGGGGTGGAAGCAGGGAGGTTGATTAGAGTGATGCTGAATACTAACAAAGCTTCGGCTTTCTTTGCAACAAAGAAACAGATGCCCTTTCCATGATCAGCATGTCCTCTGTCACAGAATGCTTTGAATGTATGTAGATTTATTGCTTTTGAGGAATAACAAGTTATGGATTTAGTAATTTAATTCCAATAATTACCATGATTAGAAACATCATGGAAAAAAACGCAAATAAAAAAAATACATAAAACATTTTACAAAATATAAGGGTGAGGTCCATAGAGGTGACTTTTTAACATCTTGTGAAACCATCACCAAGGCATGTACTTTTAATTCCTGTGTTTTATCCTACTGCTTTAATAACTACCAGCTTTCAGCAGATGGAACATTTTTAAGTGAAGCCAATGTAGCACTAAAACATTTGTTCTTTAAATTTGCAAAGCTATTTCCTCTCCCTTTCGTGTACAAAAAAATAAATGTTTATCATCCTCTAAATGCATGCAAAATTCATGATTAAAAATTAGGCAGTTAACTGCCTCAGGATATAAAGATGTTCTTTGCTCAGTAGGGCTATTTTAAGAGAAGGTCTGAAGGACATGCAAAGTCAGGTTTGCACACATGAACTTGCCCTTTTGTCCTTATGAAGGAAGGAAGGAAGGAAGGAAGGAAGGAAGGAAGGAAGGAAGGAAGGAAGGAAGGAAGGAAGGAAGGAAGGAAAGGAAGGATATAAAGGTATATATTAAAATAAAATAAGTGAAAAGGCATTCGAAAAAAAAACCTTAAAAACTCTCAGTAAGTCTATTTTATTCTATATTCTTAAAGAAGAATTACAGAGTTTTATAACTGGCCCAAACACCAAACTGCTTTTGTGCACGTTTTAGTCATAAAAAGTCAAATAAAAAGGGTATTTCAAGGATATATTTCAGTAAAAACTAACATAATGTATTTTTACAGATAAGATAGTCTGTCTCCTTAGAAGCAAAATGGCTCACTGATTTTTAGTACATGCAATAAATGGGAATGTTGCAGGCAATATACAAACATTGCCTGACAAACGTTAAGATGTACAGGCCATTTTGGTTCCACCCATTAAAAAAAAGCAAACTTGACCATAAAAAAGATGAGGTTTTTAAAAGCTCTTTCCATCGTCAGGTTTCTACCAATGCCTCCTTTGTGACAACAATTAGAAAATATTTAAGGTAAAATAAGGGATAAGAAAGGACTGTATTTATCTTACATGGAGAAATTCACTTGTTACATAAGCTCTAGTAATCTACACAAAGAAGGTAAAGGTGCATCAAACAGTAAGTGTACAAAGTCAGGCAAAACAAATATGCACTTTATCTATTCACTATATATATTATATCTATCTATCTATATATATCTATATATATCTATATATATACATATACATACAGTGAATAGATAAAAAATATTTAAGGCATCTTATATACAATAAAATGATCTTATATACGATGAGGTACAATCTGTTGCAGTGCAAATACAGTATATTGGTTTTGTTATCGTATTCTATTATTGTGCAAACACTGTATTGTGACAAAGTGTAAACAATGCAAAGTGACTTTTATTGGACAATTTTCCCTATGCTTTGGCTTCTGACTTCAGAAGTACTGAAGTTCGCTGAATTGCAAACAGAAATTACTCTGCACCTTTTTTTTTTTTGAAGATCTGCTCTGCGCATACAAAAATGTTTGCACTTGTTTTAGGACACAAAAACCTTCTGAAGATCAGGATCTGTTTATATATTTATTTTATGCAATGAAAAACAAACATATTTCCTAATCTTTGCATCTTAGAAGGCTTGAACCTCAGGTTTTTAAGGTCTAGGCAGCAAAAGGCATGTCAACTCTGTTAAGAGTTATTATATTTGAGTAATAATCTTGAAGTGACAGCAGCAAGCGCCAATAAAGCCCCTCGATTGCTCTTCAGAAAGGTCAGCTATCCCCAGCCACTGCTCTCCAGTCAGCGTTTGGTCACATATAGTCAGGCTAGTTAAACAGCGTGCCCAGTATTGACAGCCTTTTGTCCTAATGAAGTGCCTGTTATCTGCAGCATGAGATACAGCAGGGAGGAAAGTGCAGCCAGGGGCATTTCACCACCCATCACTTTAAACTAACACTGAGTGAGAGGCAGAGGAGCAGGACAGAGAGACAGATGGAGTGATGGCTTTTCTAATCTTGTCTTTCTTACTTCTGATTAACATAAACTAGGATTTAATTACTAATCTTTTCAAAAATAATGTTATTATAAAAAGGAATAAAGAAAACAGTTTTAGTAAGAATACACCCAAGAAATAAAAGTAAGTTTAACAGAGACAGTTCTGTTTACGTAGATTAGCATTTGAATTAAATAATCGGTTATAAATAGGTTTATGTCTCTTGATATAATTTGAAACGTCCAAGAAAAAGTATTAGTGTTTGTTTGTGTTTTTTTAAACCACTATTTGGTGAAATCTGCAAAATAGTTAAAAGAAAAACGTAACCACATGAAAAACCCCAGAATAATTGGTAGGTTCTTAATGGGAAAAAATATATATATATATATATAACTGGAATTCTAAATGGAGTCTAATGCATGATGAACCTATCCGTTTTTGTTTGGTCAAAAGATTAAATTAGTTAAAAATAACAAAATGCATAAAAACTGTTTTTAAAAATAAGGCTTACTATTTTCTACCTGTTTTATTACTTAACTATTTAAGTGCATGAAAGTGATTTTTTTCTTACACTGTTTTTCTAACACAAATTTCAATGCCATAGAACGATAAAAAGGCTTAAAGCAGTTGAAGATCCTCGAGTATTCCCCTAGACACGGATCCTCTTTGAAGATTCAGAAATTGTCATATTAGCAATACCCCCTAGTGCAGCAAATTTAATCCATCTTTTGTCTTGTCTCTTCTCGTTCAGTTTTAAGGATTTATTTCAGACACATATGATTCTAGCTACGGATTATTTCTATTGAAATCTGACTAAAAGGTGTAGTTTTAAGAATTTAAGTTTGCTTCATCCCTATTTTTGTTGAATCTTTCAAATCATTTGTTTTTCCTGTCCTCTGTTACAGCGGGATGCAAAGGGACAGTATCTGTTTGACCTTATATGCCACCACCTTAATCTACTGGAGAAGGATTACTTTGGCATCAGATATGTGGATCCTGACAAGCAACGGGTGAGCATATGCATGAGGATTTTTGGAGGATTTTTGATTTTGTTCCTGCTAAGATGCTTCTAAGATCCTTAGAAATCTTTTGCAGGAGAGATATTTTTTAATATTATATCATTCAGTATGAATAACCTAAACATCACTTGCTAATATCCATTTTTTGTTGATGTTTTTAAGGGTTACATAGTTTTTGGATTCCATTTGTTCTTAAGTTGTGGTACTTCAAGGAATTTGGTCTTTATTATGTAATAATCATGGGAATTTTGCAATGGAATATCTAGAAGGTAAATAGGACTGGATAACATGCAATAATAAAGAGATTAAAAATAAGAAAAGCATGAGTTGAAGCTCCTTAATCTAAGCTTTGTCAAGACTCTTTTAAGCAGAACTGGTAAAAAGTTATATCTGGGACTGATATAAAGTCACATATATTTTAACCATCCAGTTCATGTTTGTAAACCGGCATGCTTCTTAACAGCTGCTTGAGGGGATTGAGTGAATTGTTATTAGAAACACAAGCTAACTTTATCCACAACCTTCACTACATTCTCTAAAGGAGGTTTTAATTATGAGATGCAAAATGTTAAAAGATCAAATAAACTACTAAGCTGTTACCTACTAAGTATTTGTACAAGTAAAAACCTTATTGGAGTTTAAATTTGCTTTCCTTGAAGAGGGACTGTCTTAATTATTTGTCCAACTTTAAACTTTTACATTTCAACTAATCAATTAGTAACAATTAATAAGAACTTTCTGATCATCTTGTCATTTGACTGTTTTAAAATGTCTGTAAAGCAAATAAGTCTACGTTTAAGCTTTTTCCCAAGTAACTTATATTTGTTTTAAATGAGTTGAAATAGCTGCAAAAGGTCAATGTTGAAGATCTCCTTGCATATTAGTATAAATTATTATTTTCATAGTCATTATTACTATGAATACCTTTTTACACCCATTTGTTGAGCTTTTAATCAGTATTTACTGAGTGCCTATCAAAGACAGAGCCCTCAAAAGAGCTGTACAGAAAAATAGCTAACAAACCATGAAACAACCGTTATAAAATCACACAATAAAATAATACAATGAAAAATAAACATTCAGCAAAAGGCCTGTTTAGACATTATAATTTTTAACTGGCGTTGAGCAGAGTTCACAGAGTCAGGTAAACATAGCTCTAGAGGTAAAAAGAGTGTTATACAGAATAAAAAGCAAATAAAAACGGCCAATTTATCATTTAGATTGAAAATATACTTTTTTACTGTAACCCAACAAGCAGAGATTTTCAGTCGTCAGCTATGCGTGACTTCATATGAACAACGCCGCATTTGTTTGCTTTTGCAAACAAATTAAAGATGTAAGCAGTGGTATTTTGCTTTATGGATAAAAACAGAAGTTATGACATTAGATGACCCATAGTGATGCTACATCCAATACTTCAGCTGACAGTTGCTTTAAGCTGATAAATTAGTTGCTGTGATCTGTGATTAGGTGGGTTATGTTGATGGGAAGGTAACCCAGGAGAAATATGTTAAAGCATCATGGTGTCATTCACAGTTATATAGTTCTGACATGAATGCAAAGAAAATGTAATTGCCTCCATAAACAAGTTAATCTGCTATAAATATGTATGTTTCTCTTACATATAAGGAGCTACTATAGGTGCTAAAGCATCTATAGTATAAACAGCTCTATACTACCACACTTCACATTCAGCTGCTTTAGTTCATCATGTGTGGTATGAATGGGTTTCTCAAAAAAAAACTGTAAGTAGTAACAGCTGAATGTTGAGGCACTTGAGATTGAAAGTGTTAACACAATGTGAGAATTTTCCACTGCTGATGTTTAGGAAATGTTGTTATTTCCGTGTGTCTCTCTTCTTTTATTGCAGCACTGGTTGGAGTTTACCAAATCAATTTCAAAGCAGATGAAATGTAAGTACCATCCGTTCAGGTTTCCTTCCTTTTAATTAACAACATAGAGACTTCCTAAATATGAGGGGCCAATGCTTTGTGGTTCAGGCTGTACTATGTGCAAAAATGTTTATTTAAGCTCAGCATATAGAAAAAATAGATACAATTCTTAAAATCTTTTTTAGATGCTAGTTTTTAGGAAGTTGTTAATTTTACAGATACTAGTTCAAGGGAGTTTCCTTTGCACTTACTGAATATAATTCTAAAAAAATAAAAAAAAACCTCTAAGGTTATTTTGTAAGATGTGGAATAGGTTTTCGGCATTTTTTTTAATAACATTTTACTTGGGGCTTAATCAAACATTTACTTCATATGGACTTCCAAGATCTCCACAGGATCTTGAAGGGATCTTCTTGGGTGCATCAAGAATACTTTGTACTTCCTATTACTCATGATGGAGCGTTAGAGTTTCTCAGCTGTTTTGTACATTCATAAATCTTGGAGCGTGTGATTGCGGATTCTCCTTAGAAAAACAGACTAGCACAGGAGATTGTGGTGAGCAACTGTTGAGAGGAAACGTTGTACCCGAAAAGAGAAGAGTGAAAGCGGGCGGGCACGTTGACCCAGGTAAAGTCAAGGAAGCCACTGGTTCTGACTCTTTCTGGCAAATATCCAGTCTCCAAGTGTTTAAAGGCTAAGTGTTTCTATAGAGATGAAAAACTGTGCAGTTCTTTGGCTAACAGACAAATATATGGCAATCCTTTTAGTACATAATTGTAAGTTTACATAGGCTTTGTAGCTTTGAAAGCTACAAAACCCAACCCTTTTTGTCACTGTATATGCCAGCTTGTAGAGACTTCGCTTTATGTAACCATGTCTGCATGTTCGTTGGTTGGCTTAGAAACTTACGGACACTGGTTTGAGGCATTGACACGCTAGGGTATAGTATTTGTTTGAGGGAAGTTTCCCCATATCACTGCTAGATGACAGTAGTTCTTATATAGTATCCATTATTGTCCCTTTTCCCTAGTGCTCCTTAGTGACAAGCTAGAATGACTCTTGACCCATAGCCTAATCATCAGTAGTCCTGAAGTGCTTTGAGAGGATAGTCATAAGCCAACATGAAGGACTTCATTGACGTCATCACTTGTGGACCCACATCAATATGTCTACAGCAGAAACCAATCCACTGTTGACGCCATCTCATTGGTGGTCCACACAGCCCTCACCGTGATGGAAAGCATAAGCTCCCACATTTATCTGTACTGGCTGGATTTCTCCTCAGCCTTCAACACCATTACCCCATAGACCTTGGTATGGTATCTGTCCTCTTGGACTGAGTCCCATACTAACGACAGGGTACTGGAATCCCTGACCTCAGATGTCAAGATCCACTTCATCGTCCCCACCTAGATCACCTTTAGCACTGGATCACCTCAGGGCTGTGTGCTGAGCCCCCTCCTGTTTACTCTGCTAACATATCACTGCTCAGCAAGACATCCCATGTGTCATATAAATAAGTCACAGTAGTATTGGAACGTATCACAAACAATGATCAATCTAAATGCAGAAAGGAGGCTGAAAACCTAGTGTAGTTGTGCAGAAGCAATAACCTTTGTATCAGTCTGAAGAAGACTAAGGAGACGGTGGTGGATTTTAGAAGGGGCAAGAATTCTCTTATCGCCTGTACCTCAGAGAAGCAGCTGTGGAGTTGGTGTCCATCTACAGGTACCCAAGTGTGCAATTTGTTCAGTGACCTTACCTGGAGTATCAACACTTCTTATTTGGTCATTAAAAGCCTATCAACACCTCTGGACTCAGGAGCTCAGTCCTGAGGAACTTTTATCGCTATATGGTTGGAAGTGTTCTCTCCATGTGGATCACCTTGTGGCACAGCAGCTGCACTCCTGCTGAGAGGATGGCTTTGCGGATGGTAGTTAAGGCTGCAGAGAGGACTATAGGGGGCAGCGTTCCCTCCACCTTGGAACTCTACACATTAAGATGCAGGGGGAAGGCGCACCTCATCAGGAAGGACTCCACCCATCCTGCACAAAGACTGTTCCAGCCTTTCCCCTCAAGCAGGCATCCAGAAAGATTATGTTTTGTAACCATTACTATAATTCATGTATCAGAAAATAACTTCAGCCTTTATTTCCTCAGTGTCATCAGTCTAAAAGCACAAATTAAGTTTTTTTTTACCTTAATAAAGTCCTTATGATGATGTCTATAACAAGACTGAAACTGATGGTTAAGTTCTGAAACCACTTGTGTTTCACAGCGAACCTCTTCCCCTACTTAGGACAACTCCAAGTGCAAATGTGATTCCACTGGTGGTAGCTTTGCGACATAAGGACTAAGACAGCAGCAGGAGAATAAAAACAGGCTAGAAATAAGAGAACAGTAACATAATGCTTGAACTGACCCTGGAATTTACCCTTAAACCAGAAGGCGTTAATTTATTTTTTAGTAGCCTTTAAAGAGCAGGTACCAATACATGTATTTATTTTAATCTATTTCTGCTTCAGTGTTTATTGTTTGTGAGAGAAAAAAAATCATTAGATGCAATACATTTGTTTAATATTATTCTTTATTATTCCTATAATTATGTTTCCATTTTTTTCACCATGCAAATAATGTGTACGTATTGATCTCTAAGATAATATAGAAAATAGATATCCACATTTAAATGAAATAAAAAAAAATAATGATCTTGGTTTCTCTATACCAGAGCTAAATCACCCTACCATCCCCCACTCCCAACACCCATCTGCCCACACATGTACCACGTCTAAATGTTTTCTGTTTGTCTCCCGTAGCTCAGCCTCCATTCACCATGTGTCTGAGAGTCAAGTTCTACCCTCCTGATCCTGCTGCTCTCAAGGAGGAAATTACTCGGTATGACACACGATGGCATTCAGCTAAAAGGAGTTAATAAAAGCGTTTTGCACTAATTTTCTTCTACAGAGGTCATTTGCATCTGCTTCAGTGGATCAGCTAAGAGATTTTCACAGAGAGGCTATTTTCATATTTTACTGTAGAGAAGATGTTGGTATGAACTCTTTGGACCAATCATATTTGATTGTTTTTTAAAAAACATCATATATAAGCTGTTCATAATTAAAAAATAAACTTGTCTTAAAAACACTATAATAAATAGTACATGTATACAGTTTTTAGAGGCTGTAAGGGCGAGAGGAATTTAAAAGCCTTTTACTAGTAGCTTGCTGTGATACTGTAATGGATAGCACATTAAAACGCTAAATCAGCCAAAAGTTTTCTGTGCAATTGAACATATTTCAACAGTTTATAAAATACTTCTTGGTGTAGTTTGTAACAGTATTTAATATCCAAAATATGTTGCGAAAATAGGAAACAAAAAATAAGCAGTAGATTTCGTCCAGTTGATGCTGAACACATCCAGCTGGCAAATGTGTGACTAGTGTCCACATGTTTTCATTACCCGACTGAAGAGAGAAGAGTCCACTCCGAGGCGTAATGAGATGCAGTGTGCACAACGTAAAGTGTATATAATGAATAGAGTGGATAGAGGAGATAAAGGGGCAAGGAGGGCTGATTTAAAGTGGGAAGCGAAAAGAGGAGTGGGAGGGAAGGAGGGCAGTATGATACATGATTATGACAGTAGAGAGGTCAGTGCATAGAGGGTGGAGGAGTCAAAAGAATCAGCAGCACACATGATTTGGGCTTTCTGTCACGTGTGCTGCAGATCTAAAACACACACACTAAAGCAGCTTTTCCAGACATTAAAAAAATGCTTTAAAAAAAATGTTTTTTTTAGATGTTATTTCTCCAGATAATGAAACTGTAGATTATTTCTGATATTTTGGACTTAATACATAAAGCCTTCCAAATGTATTTATACTCTGTGAGCTTTTCCCCATTGTGTTGTATGAACACCACAAGTTACAGTATACTTTATTTGTTTTTAATGTAATAAAACGGCACAATACATTACTTCTGAAGGAAATAGACAATTAAAGGTTTTAACAAGTTTAAAACATTTTTATATGTTTAAAAAGTGCAACATGTATTTTAGTTATTAGATTTTTTTCAAAAAAAAGATCAACTATATTTAGCAGCAGCGGAAAATACTGTAGGATCTGTTTTTACCTTTTCTGCAGATCTACACTCTGATTGGAGAATTCCTTTGAAATATTTTTTAGGACTCGGATCCTTAATTAGACCCATGTCTGGGTTTTCATCAGGCCAGAATGTGTCTTTATTGTAGCTCCCTTGTATCTTTGGGGTCCGTAACCCTCTGACCTGGTATTAAGTGTTTTGCACATGTATCACCATTCAGCATCTCCATACTCTAATCTAATGCCTAACTTGTTAGGTTGAGGATACATACTTGTTTTCTTAATAGATTTTCCCACCTGAGTCTTTAGTCTCTACAGCGTCTCCAGAATTACACTCCTCTTGATTTTTTTTTTTTTAATGGACTTGAACTCCTGTCTAAGAGTTAAGGTGGTCAGCCATGTCTTTATAGTTTAGCAGATTTCTCTTTTCCTTTCTCTTTTTGGACAAATGGATTGATCAAAACTCAATGAAATATTATAAGACTATTTTTTTTTTATAATCCAACTTTTCTCTAAACCACTCTCTGACTTGCTGCTGTGTTCCTTTGTCTTCTAATGTTCTCTACCTCCAAGGCTTTCATAGAACATCTGGACTTATTGTAAGATTAAAACGGTGTACACACTGGTGGACTCTGATAATTTGGAGACTTCTGAAGGCATTTGGCAAAAGGGAATTTTTACTTAGGGCTGTGAGATTTAAAAATGACTAGAATTAGCAGCAATATGTAAAAAAAAAAAACATCCGCAAATTTTAAAGGGCTATGAACAGTGTTGAGAAGCATCATGAAATAGATATTATCAGCCTTTGTGGAGGTGCTGTAACAGCAAAGAAAGTAGGTCTTTCTGACTGTTTATTGCCTAAAAGCAGATGTTCAGTAATTCGACTGCTGTGTCCTTGCCTCTAAAAATACAAAGAATAATGATGGTGGGAAGTAATAGTCAGCACCACTCGTCATTATCATAATCTCTGCTACAAATGTTTTCTCATTAACGTTCATGCTTGAGGAACCATGCAGTTGGATCAGTTAGAAACTAGGTCTGGAAGCTACAAAGAGCACGAGAACAGGCACTTTGACTCCAGGCTGTTTCTACTCTTCTTAAGACAAAAACATATGAGCAAAATCAGTCGAAAACCAGGGGAAAGAATAAACTCCTTCTTGAGAAGGATGAACCTACTACAGGGATTTTAAATTCCTTGAGTTAGTTGTATTTCTCCTCCTGCTCTAGTTTTTAAATATGCCTCTTTCATATGTGGTTGTCTTCTTTAGATATCTGGTCTTCCTGCAACTGAAGAGAGACCTCTACCATGGTCGTCTCCTGTGCAAAACCTCAGATGCCGCCATGCTGGCTGCCTACATCCTTCAAGGTAAGAAAAGGAGAATTGCTCCTTTCTTTGCTGCTTGTTGCTTATTATCTCCTGTAGATTAGTTTAATTTTAAACACTATTAGCCAAGGAAGATAATTTCCTGATGCATTTTTAGTAGCCTTAGAAAAAACAAATTAAAGATAAAGAAAATACCCAGTGATGTTTTCATGTAAGGCATGCAATCATCTTTTCACACTGATTTATCTGTTATTTTAATTCAATTTATTTATATTCACGACACATGCCATCTCAAGGCATTTTACAAAGACAAATTAATGAAATCACACAGTCAGGTTAGTTAAAAAGCTTTTTATCTAAGGAAAACCAACTGATTGCATCGACTCATTGATTCGGCAGCAATCCCTCACACTAAGCAAGCATGTAGCGACAGTGGAGAGGAAAAACTTCCTTTTAACAGGAAGAAACCTCCAGTAGAACCAGGCTCAGTGTGAGTGGCCATCTGCCGATGCCGACTGGGGTTCAAGGAGACAGAAGCAAACAGACAGAAAGAAGCAGAGATAGAAAAGGTAACTGTCAGCTCCACAGGTGCCCCGTCAGGAAAGACACAGCCAGGCAGACGAGCTGCAAGCAGCTCTCATGTCAGAGGATGAAAAAGAGCACATCCAGTTAGTCACATTAAGAGAAACAAGACAACACTGAAAAACAGGCCAAGCTCCAGTAACTATAAACAGAGAACATTTCTCTCCAGGATGGAGCCACAGCGAACAGGAACAGACCAGACGAAGCTACTATGATGAGAAAATACAGAGAACATAAAGTTAGAGGTTGAAGTAACAAATACTGCAAAATGGGAGAAAAAGGATAGAAGGATGCAGATAGAATGATAAAAAGTGGTTCCCATGTCCTCCAGAAGTCTAAGCCTATAGCAGCATAGCTATAGAGCTAGCTCATGATAACCTGAGCTAGCTCTAATTATATCTACTTTAAAGGAGACAAGGTGTCTGCCTTGCGGACTAAAACTGGAAGTTTGTTCTACAGGAGAGGAGCCAAAAGATCTGCCTCCCATTCTTGTTTTATTTTGATATTAATCTGCAGTATGGGATTTGTGTAAGGTGAAATTGTTCTCAGCTGGTTCAGTTTTTCTTATGTCTGGTACCTCGTCAAACATACACAGTCACAGAAACAAATATCACATAGTTGACATAAAGTCTGGCACAGCAAGCTTCGCAGAAAACTCCACATTGGAGTGGAGGGCTGGAAAACATGCTGATAAATTAAAGATGGCCTGCCTAGTCAGCTCCTCCTGGCAGAGAGAAATCAGCTTCAGGGTCAGCTGATGGAGTGTAATGTGGCATGAAGGACCGCCAATAATCCCTGCAATGTTTAGCCAGCCCCCTGCTGATGTGTGAATGAGTTAACTCTTTCTGTTTTACTTTCTCTGATGCGTCTTCTAGCTGAGATTGGTGATTACGACCCTGGGAAGCATCCTGAAGGTTACAGCTCCAAATTCCAGTTCTTTCCCAAGCACTCGGAGAAGCTGGAGCGCAGAATCGCTGAGATACACAAAACTGAGCTAATGTAAGAAATAACAAACTGTCTGATTTAGATTCCTGTATGTCTTGTTGTTTTTTTAAGATTTCTAAATTTCAACTGACATTTCTTTACTTTGACTTTAAGGGTTTAAGCAGAACTATTTAAGCAGAAATTATCTTCTAGACGGATAGAAAACTGAATAAGATTCATTTATTTGATATAGCAGAGAAAACATAATAATCCTTTTTAGACAGGTGTTGTTCATAATAATTTATGGAAATCAGTTGAAAAGCAGAATTATGAGGTGGAGAAATTATACAAACTCACAAATACAGAAAATGTATTAGGTTTTTTGTGAAAGAGATGAATTTAGAATAATTACACAATCAGATGAGCATGATTGCATTGCTTTACAGTTGTAACAAAAATGGACCCATGTTTTTTATGGATTTTGTTAAATTATAAACTTAAATTCAGTCTGAAGCAGGGATGAATGAAAATATATTTCCTAGTGAGGAAACACCACAGGATTATTATTGCAAGTGATGAATGCTGCACAACTCTTTGCTGCCCACCTGTGGTCATTTCTTTCCTCTGCAGCTGTTTTTAGAGCTCATAATGAACTGACATCTGGACCATTGCTTTTCCTCAGCGGACAGACTCCTGAAACATCAGAGCGAAATTTCCTGCAGAAAGCCCAAATGCTGGAGACATATGGTGTCGATCCACATCCGTGTAAGGTGCGGGACATTTTTCCATTTCACTTCAAACTCGTTTGTCAAAATGTTGCCACAGAAACTTGCTGCAACGCTCATCTTTATTACATTATTCCCTGTCTTTTTTGCATGCTTTGAAACAAACTAATCTCAT
>JAUZNJ010000760.1:0-42084 GCA_034780135.1 Jordanella pulchra
TCTTTCTTTCTTTCTTTCTTTTTTTCTTTCTTTCTTTCTTTCTTTCTTTCTTTCTTTCTTTCTTTCTTTCTTTCTTTTCTTTTTAGTTCTTCCCTTGTCTCCCTCCTTTCCTTTGTTCACCTCCCCCCTTTTTTTTGCTCTCCTTACTTGTCTTCTCCTTGTTCCATTTCTCCTCCATTCCTTTCCCTAATCCTGTGCTTCCTTGCTGCCGCTCTCCTTTCTCCTCTGTAATCCCTGTCACCTGTCCTTCTTTCCTGCCTTTCATCCTTAATTTCCATGTCTTGCTTTTGTGTTTTTGATGTTTGAAGTCTGACCACCATAGAAATATCTGCCGTTAAAGAAAGTCAAGAACTTTCAAAGGAAACATTTTTAGGAACAATGTAACGTTGCTGATTGTGTCAGTGAGGGTGAGACAAACGGATATCGCTTCTACATTTTCTACTGAAACTGTTACTTCATAAATAGAAGCACCATAGAACTAAAACTACTGGAGTTATTGATTTTTGTTTGCTAGCTGTAAGCTTCCTAAAAATTGAAACCATCTTATTTCCTAGAGTTTATCCTTGTAAACATTCATTTAAAAAAATGTTAAATTCTTTTTTTGGTCTCGATTGTTTTAGTCCCTTGCAGATGATATGATTAAACCGTTCAAAACAAATGCACAAACTGATCTGATGGATCTAGTTGACATTTTTCAGTTTGTTTACTCTGCTTTTTCCTGTTTTCCAGGGGGTTACGTGTCTAACAGTCTAGCCATAATGACTGATGCTGTGCACATGCTAGCAGATGTGGTTGGTATCTTGTTTTCTCTGCTTGCCTTGTGGCTCTCCACCAAACCACCCACCAAGAGATTCACCTTCGGACTGCATCGCCTTGGTAAGTTTCAGAGGCATTTATTTCTTGTTTAGCTGCACCATCTGTTCTCTGTGCAGCAACTTGTTTGATGTGGGATTTTTTTCATGCAGATTAATCAATTCGATAAGTTTGTTTACTTATCAGAGGACTGTACTCGAAGCAGATCTTATCTCTGAGACACGGATCACTGAACGTAAAATTTTTAAAGCTTCTAAAACAAAGAACACCTGGTCTGAATGCATGTGGGTCAGTAAACACCATAAAGACGTGTTTTTGAAGAAGTAACTCATTAAAAGATGAATCTTCACTTAAACGCAGTCAAATTTGTTAAGTATATCCCATTTATATTAACCTTTATCTGTTAAATAAATTGTTAAAAGTATAAAAAAAATATTGACAACAAATGTTGAAAACGAAAATATAGAACTTTGAATCTAGGTTCTTACAGAAAAAATCTCTGGAAATAAAAAGTTAAAAAGCTGGACTGGTTGACATCCACTGCACAGTCATTGGTTTATATTCCCATCTTGTATTTAGATGCTTTTATTTAAATACACCAGTTAACAAAAAACAACAAATGATTGTTTTAGACATGTTGTGACGATGAGCTTTTTCTAGCAAGCAAACTACCGATTCGACAGCAATCCCTCACACCAAGCATGCATGTAGCGACAGTGGAGAAAAAAAACTCCCTTTTAACAGGAAGATGAGAATCTAATTTGTCTCCAGAGGATTATTTCTACTGCAATTAATAAATGTTTCATTGAGTTGGACTGGACATTGTAGTTTCAGGAGAAAAATGGATTTATGTTTTTCAAGGTTTAAATTTTACTTTATTATAAATTTTTAATTATTATTTAAAGGAGAAGTGTAGCACTGTGAAGTAGAGGTTTTTTTTTTTTCCACCTCAGCTTTTCAAAATGGTTTTGTAGCTGACGACATATTGGGACTTGTTTTTTTTGTAGAGGTGGTGTCAGCAGTCCTCAGTGTGGTGCTCATCTACATCCTGACGGGTATACTGCTGTACGAGGCCGTCCAGAGGACTGTACATCAGGACTTCAACATAGACGGGGATGTCATGCTCATCACTGCAGCCGTGGGGGTGGCTGTTAATGTTATGTAAGTTTGGCTTTTGTTTTTTTTTTTTTTTTATATACCGAATCCATACGATACACAGCAACATGACAGGAAAGCATCAGCACCAAATGTGTAGGGTCAGATCAAAGTACGGCCTTTATTTAGTTTTTATCTGCAAACTTAAGTTAATGTTTACCTAAAGTCTACAGCTGATTGCAGCTCTTTATCGATTTGGACAAATGTGTGGTTTTTAGTGTCGATATGTGAAATGTTTCTGTTCTTTTCAGAATGGGATTTTTGTTGAACCAAGGCGGTCACCTCCACTCGCATGGTCACGGTCACTCCCACGGCCCGGCGGCTCCCACAGGTTCACAGGCTGGGTCGGGTCAGCAGAGGCCCCACGGCAGCCTGGCTGTGAGGGCAGCCTTCATCCATGCTTTAGGGGATCTCCTCCAGAGCGTCGGGGTTCTCATAGCTGCTTACATAGTCCGGTTCAAGGTACTGAAAGGTCTAAATCATTTAACATCTTTTTTTTTTTTTTTTTGTAGTAGAAAACAATCCTTTGACAAATGTAACAACTTTTTTTGCAATCTGGAGATATAAAAACAGAAAACAAATCTGAGCCGGCATAAAAGCATAGACAACAATATGGTGCAATCCATCATTCATGCAGTGACAGTATGTTGCCCCGGTTTTTTTTATCAGCTCTTTGTTGATCCATCTGTCTCTGTTTACACATTGCTCAAACAGCACACCATCAGCAATGTGGTTGATGAACCCGAACTGAAACAAGTAGTAGTGTCTGCAGGCGTCTTACTGTTTTTAACTGTCATCTAAAATTGGTTTTAGAGTGTCGGTTTCATTTAGCATGACTCATGCACAGAACACCATTTTAAAAAAGCAAAACAAAAGGTTTAGAAAGAAGCTCTTCTCTAAAATCTATTTTAAAACAAATCCCAGAAAATATGAGTGTTGAGTTAGAGCATTAAATTGTTTTCAGCTCAGAACGCAGTGCTGTCGGCGATCGTATGAGGATTGCTGACTCATCTGTCCAGCATAAGTGACTACAGGTCATGATGGCAGGATTTCCACACTCAGAGACCGCTGTGTAGATGGAAAGTAACTCAAAGAATTTGCTGGGGATTAAATGTGATTATTCACTTTTACTAAATAATGATTCTCGACACCTTGGTCTAAATGTTAACTTTGATGGAAGAGGAAGTTAAATTTGCTTCCCTATAGAGGTTTGTCTAACCGTGCCACGGTGTGTTGGCTGTAGAAAGGAAGCTTCTTCCTACCTGTTGGGGTGAATCTTCCGTAATCGTTGCCCAGTTTATAAACTGAGTCCTTGTAGATGTTTAATCCTTTTTCATGTTATTAATTGGGAGGCTTTTCATTGCCACAGTTCCTGCCAGCTGGGAAGAAGCAGCCTGATGTATTATTCCCCATGCATCTCCTTGTCCAGTGATTGGAGACAATTCTAATCATTTTCTCTCTTGTAGAAGTCTTTATCAGTGAATGTAGTTATGTAGGATTTTTTTTTTAAGTTTTAAAAAGATAAATCCTCTTTAAGTCTGACATTTTTGCAGTCAGTTCAGGTCAGTCATGTGGCAGAGTAACTCCTGAAGCCATGTTGATCACTTGAGTTCCAAGTGCGATGACTGGGATGTAGCGGATGGAGATGGTCGCTCTTCTCTTAGTGTGAGACTCTTGGTCTGTTAATTCTCCTTCTGCTATCCACATAAGACTGAACTCATCCATGGTGGCTGTTTTTTCTTCAGTGTTTGCTGCATTATTAGATATTTCTTTGTAATGTGTCTTGGACTGATCACTGCAGTGTTAAATTCATCCAACTTCAGCTTACAGAAACGGTTGTCATTTTATGATTAGAAACGATTACTTGAAGTATACATCGCTCTCTAATATACTTTTTTGATGACCAAATGACATGAAATAAGTGTTTGCTTTCACTGCTCTCATTACTTAGTGTAATTCTCTGACTTCACAGCCGGAGCTAAAGTTGGCGGATCCCATCTGCACTTACATTTTCTCAGTTCTGGTGCTCTTCACCACAGTCCGCATCATTCGAGACACGATAATCATCGTACTTGAAGGTAAGTTCCTTCCCTTTCCCTCAGGTTTATTTTTGCAGGAGCTCGTGTGATGTTTTTATCCTGTCTCGCAGGTGTTCCCAGACACTTGGACACTCAGAGAATCAAAGAGGACCTGCTTAAGCTGGAGGATGTCCAGTCTGTGGACGAGCTGAACGTCTGGGCACTGACGGCTGACAAGACTGCAGCTCTCCTGCATCTGCAGCTCAGTAAGTAGCCTAAATTATAATGTAATCAAGTTAGAGATGACGTACCTATTAATTTCTCTATAAGAATGGTGCTCAGTGTATCGATATGTGCTGTTATTAAATGCAACACAAACTCAACAGTCCCTTCAGTTTCTCAGTCTAAATCTGTGCAAACATCAAGTTCATAGAAATAGACACAGAGACTTTGCTCTGCACATACATCCTGCAGCACTTTACAATTCGCCTCTGAATGTGTTTCAGTGACTCCATTCAATTAGAAGAAACTTCATAGAATAGTTTCAAGCTGACTTTTATGGAAGCAACCTACAGATTGTACACTAGAGGGAGCTGTTCCTTCATTTTTCAGGCAATTTGACTTCACTGTCACTCCTGGTCTGATGTTCACATGTTGGTGAAACATAGAGAGCCTGCTGGGTGATGTGTATCGATGTGTGTCGTTTGTTCTTTATAGCAAACACATTTTCAGCGTTTAATGCAGACTTGTCTATAGATTAGTTAAGTGGATATGAATGGATTCCTAAAGTGGTGGAAGAGATTCATAGAAAAGCTTTTTGTGGATAAAAGCTTTTACTTAGGTACACCACTCGATGCTCTACAAGGATAAGGAAAGTTGATATTTTGGCAAGAACCAAAACAATGTTCTCTTTGGTCAGAAAAGTTATTCTCAGAAATCTCCTTGAAGGTTTTTCTACAGCATGCTTCCTAGCACAATTAAAATGTAAATGTTCTGTCCAGATGATGTGTACCATAATATTTTTCTTGCAGCTCAGGAGGAGGGAAGTATTTTCTGTTTTTTTTTTTTTTTTCTGTTTTTTTTTTTTTTTTTTTTTTTTGTTTTGCAAAGTATATACAGTCCCAGATATAATACCATTTGGACTATTTTAATGTCAGTGATTTTCTTTAGAGCGAGCAATGATGTGTTGCGTTTTGGGTTGTTTTGAGTTACTTCATGCAGTTGGACAGATTCATTTTAAGGGATTCTTTCAATTTTCTGTTTTTGATACTAATGAGCTTGTGGGGCTGATGGTGAAACTGAATAAAATAATCTGGCTAATTGCAGTGAATTATAATATTTTTATGGACAATTATCATATTGTCACTTAGGACCGTATAGGTTGGGTAGCATATTTCTCTTAATGAAAAAGTGATAATTTAAAGTTGCAGTTTGTATTTCTCGTCTACAGTAGTTAAACAGAGTAGTTCAAGCATGACAGTAATGGCCAAACCAGAATAAACCTTTAGTGGGGGAAATTATTTTTGCCTACATGCTGATAAGGAAATTTATTTTGATTCAGGCACCCTCTGTGTTTTATATGTCTGGATGTTTTTATGCGTTTTTTTGTTTTCTTGGTTTAAGTGTCAGTCATGTTTCACTGGGGAAATTCTCCAAAGTTTTTATATACGAGGCAAAAAAAAAAAGTAATAATATTCCTTGACTCTTGATTTGTTTTTGTTCGTGTTTGTTCTAGTTCTTTCAAACGCGTCAACAGTCGCTATATCATCAGAATACCTTTGAATGTGATGCTTTTATTCCCAAAAATTTAGTTTAGGAGAAAACATATTTTAGATGTTTTGGGATCAAATGGAAAATACTTGTTTGTTAGTGTTTATATGTGGATACACCTTATTGGTAACAGAGTTTATATGCAGTTATAAAAAGCATAGAATTAATCTGCTATTTTTTTTTTATTTTTTATTTTTTGTTCGGGCAAAATGCTACAAATAAATTGTATTAGTCCGCTCCAAGAGTCACTGTACTCTGTGTTGTAAAAAAACCAACTGAATTATTACAGCTGTGTATCTCCTCAGCTAGTTGTAATTTTATACCTTTCTATCTCCACAGCTCCCTCTAGTGCCAACAACTGGGAAGACGTCCAGGCCAAGGCCCGCCACCTGCTGCTTCACACGTATGGTCTCACCAGATGCACGGTGCAGGTCCAGACTCACAGACAGAGGACAGTACGTAGCTGTGCACAGTGTCAACAGCCCAGCGTCTGAGAATCCTCCTCACGCAGATACATGCTGTTCATTCCATTGGAGGCAGGGATGACCGAACACAGAGGGGCTTGGATGCCTCGGCGCCACTAGTAAGAGCTGCAGAATACAGACGTAGGTGAAAGGAAGGGCGGTGCCAAAGGCGTCAGTGGAACAACAACAGATGCACGTTTCTAATTAAAGGAGAACTGCAGCCCAAAGGGACTTAATACCCTTGTGCTTGACCTCCTATGCTGAAGGAAAAAAAAAAAAAAATCGGAAAACTTGACCTTGATTCATCATTAAAGCCTACTGCAACAGGTGACTTTCTTTGCTTTTGAGTTATTTTTTTTGTTATTTCAACTGATGAGATAATAAAGTGTTATTTAATGTGTGGATGCTGGATACCATTTCGAAAAAATACAGAATGAGATCAGCACTTTAGATTTGATTTTTGTAACTGGCCACAGTGCATGTAAGCTAAACTTATCATGAGCACAAAGACTTGAGTACCAGCCTCTCATTTTTTTATTTAAGTTCGCCCACATTACACCTGGTATGTGTTAACCCAAAGTCTGTTACCAGGCAGATTTTGTTTCTGTATTAAAAAACAATGTTCCTGAAGTAATGGTGGTGGCTCCACTCACCGACACTTGTATAACATGATATTTTACTGATTGTATTGCTACAAGAAACAAAGTGCTAATCATCAATAAAACCGATGGTATTAACAGACAGTATAAAGCTTTGAATTTCAAGGTTGGAGTGTTTCAGTGCATAAGGTGTGAAATGATATTGGCAATTTAAGCTGTTTTCTGGAGAGTGAGGAGGATAAAAGTATAAACACAAAGTAAAAAAACTGCACCCGTGTTTTGTTTTTAATAAAGTTTTAAGTTTTATTCGTCCTTCCTTTTTGTTTTTTCTCACAACATTATATCAAGCAACACAGTAGGATGTTTCAGTTCATCAAATTCAAATATCAGAGTCAGGCTTATCGTTCAAGTTTGGACAATAATTGGAGAAAAATATCAGGCTAAAATATTGGTCTAATCAGTTAATATAAGTGGCTGTCAATTAGTTTCAGGCTTTTTAATGATTGAAATAACTGGACCCTGATTTATTTGTTCCCTAGCATTTCGGCCTCTGATCCCAAAAAACCCATTGACACAGACTGGTGACTCCCTAAAAAATGCATCTTATTATTCCACATATTTATTTATATAATATAATGAAGTGAAGTAATCATTTTTTTTACATTATGCAATAATTTTATTCATTTTAAATCCATTTGTTATTTATTGATGCGTTTTACAATTTGATGGTATGTTTAATATTTAATTCATGTTTTAATTGTATTTATATTATGGGAGATTTATGTATTTCATTTTATATTCTGGCTCTCAACAATGATTGTGTGTGTTTTCAAGACCTTTTAAAGCTTCCTTGTCAAGAGTCCACCGTCTAAGGACTTTATTGTTACTGTTTTCTGGAAAAGTGTTTAGTTCTACTAGGATGCACTGATCCATCAGCTAGCTGCAACTCTCTCTTCCCTTCTGTGTGGCGGCGAATCCACTTAATGATATTACTACGGGCCTGAGAAAGTCAGTTTTTTTTTTTACTTTTGTTAAATGTGATGTTACCAAACTTTTGTTTTTGAAAATTGTGATCATATTGCAAATTCATTAATGCATCAATAGGTCCTAAGTTCCTCCTGATGCTTAACAACAGGTACTGATGTTACGCACAGGGCACCATCAATCATCTCATGAGTAGCACGACCCAACAAACCTAGGCCATAAAAAGCTACTGTTTACTTATTTGTCTACATTTAAATCTGAATAACAGATCCGGGGCGGATCTGGTGAGGCATGGTACTGCAACCAAGTTTCACTATTTCCAGGCTCCAGATGGTTCTAACTGCTCCTGTGGACCATTAGATCAATGTCACCTCTGCATGTGGAACTTTAAGTTAAATTAGACAGATTTTAGTGTTAGTCTTTTGAGCAAGGTGTGAGAGGCTGTTGTCAGTTTAATTGGTAGCCTTGGTTTCCTCTGGAACAGAGGCAGCACCTGTAAGGGGCCCAGATGGCTGCTTGACATACTGTCTCATGAAAGTTCTTTAGTGGTGTCTGACAAAGAAACCCAATAAATATGCAATTTAGTTTTCAACTTACTTGATTTTTAAAGGCAAGAAACCTATCCAACCAGTCCACAAAACAGTTCTTAGTAGATCTGCATTGTAGTTAACCTGTTAAATCCCAAGGTAAGTGGATATCTACATTTTTAAAAATTCTCAACTGCCACACCCAAGTTTCAGCAAAAGCAGTAGGACCAGAAAATTACTTAAATGTTAAGTAAGACCCCAGTCTGAGATTAAAGAGCATGAGAAACAAACCCATTGAAAACGTTAATCTGAACTCCAGAAAACCACAGTGGGAACTTTTATCAACAGAGAAAAAATGTAGAGGAGTGGTGACTGACCTGTCTCCGATGTTTCCAACCTAGAGCAGAAAAAAAAAACAAACCTTTTTAAGAAAAGCGACTCTGGTCATTAAAAAGAACAAGGTATCAAAAATATCCTTATAACAACCTGGTGATGATCTAAGACCTTTAGGCAGATCATAAGGAAAATGATTCATCCACAATCCCACCTCTGAATAAGGGCAGTTTTTTCTGTGTGGTTCATTTTATCAACACCAGGGGGCGCAGATGTTTGTTTTTGTGAATGACTGAAAAAGAATGAAAGTGTGGAGACGAAAATTACTTTTAGGGGAATGATAATAAAATAATAATGATAAAATATTTTGCCATCATTTTATTGATGAACCTGTTAATTAACACATACAAAATACAGTTAAGCAGCTTTAAACGTGGCATGGTTGTTTACAGCAGATAAAGTGATCCGAATATCTAAGAAACTGATGCTGCTCTGGGATTTTTTTATCACCAAACCTCTCTCAGCAGCTGAAGACCACCTCATGTGCCTCTTCTCTGTTCCAGGAAACCGAGGTTACAGTTCAAACAGAGATGTCGAAAAATTTGAGAATTAAATCTGCTCTAATGGCCTTTCAAGGTCAGCAGATCCCAATCCTACAGAGCACTGCTGAGAGGTGGTCGAACAAGAGATGGATCTGTGGCAGACAAAGTTGCAGCACTTAAATGAGGTTCCTTTGTCAAAATGGACAAAACCTTTGATAAAAAAAATGTAAACAAAACACAATGAAAAGGAAGGGCAGCTCTTAAGAAAAGTGGATCCAGGAACTACTAAGTTATGCCTAATAATGTGGCCGGTGAGTTTACCTACAAGTATAAAAGTATCAAAATGTTTTTTCATATAAGCTTGGTAAGATGGTCATCAAAGAGGTCACTAGGTTACATGAAATAACCCTCGTTTGATAGCAACAGCACTCCCCATAATAAGTGTGTAAAGTTCAATTATATAAAAGTTTATAATTGACAACATCAATGACAGGACAGAGCTGGTTTCCAGGTGACAAGAGTACAATAAAATCCCAAACAGCAGGTAACTATTTGTTTTAGGAGAAGGAAGCAATATTCCTCCATCTCCAAAGCAATACCTTTATCATAAAACACACAAACTCTTTGTTCTTTACTCAATCTGAGAAGTTTCCATCACACAACAGTTTAATATATTTAAAGTATTGTGAGTTTGGTGGAAAACAACGACTTTAAAAAAACCCACATTTTTATGTCCAATTACAGCTGTAGCTTCGTGTTTCAGTTGTCGGTCACATGGTCTGTGGTGTCGTGGGTGTGTAACGCAGTCACGTACACATTTTTTGAAGGCACACATATGTAGCACCGTGTCCTTCCCCTCTCATTGTTTCTGTAAATAACTTATCAGTTGAACATAGCATGATGGGTGAAGCTGTGACAGCAGTAATGCCCCTGTGTTCAGAAGGGGTGGGGGTATTTTCACATAGGAACCATCCAAAGCTTACAACCAAACAAGTGTCTGGGCGAGTCTGAGCTTGTCTTTCTCTCCTTGAAATTTTATTGTTAAAATGTCCTGAAGCAGCATGACAGTGCATTAAATATGAACAGTTGAGGAGATGGGGGCAAGGACAGTGAAACTAAAAAGAAATCCTGCTTCCTTAATACAGAGCAGGAAATAAAGATCTTTGCTCCACCTCCCTTTGTTTAATAATTCATGAGAGAGCCACTTGCTGTCATGGATATCCAGTTGAACAGCAGCCACATTCAGCCAAAGGCAGCTTTCTAGGACACATTTTCTTATCATTGGCTCTCTATATCTAATATTTCTATAATATGAGTCTACAGAGTTCTGCCTCAGAAACATAATAGCCCTGAACATCCATCCAACCATGAACTAAGTAGATTAGTCGCCTCGCTCTTTTCCTCGATGACACTTATTACTTTAAAGTTTGCCTTACTGAGAACATTTCCTGCTAACCAGTGTCTTCTGAATGCAGTATTGAGCTCAGTGACAGAAAAGATAAGATGTTTTAAATCCTGTGTTTGATCTTGTGAAGAAAGCAAGGTATTTAAACTTTCACTTTCATGTCTGTATTTCTGTACATTTGATGGTATTGGTTTACATTTACTCAAATATCTCCAAAGAGACATTTTAAGGAGTTTCTGTTAATTTCTAAGACAATGAAAACAGTTGAATATGATACATAAATGTTGACTATTTAAAATGACCCTCAAAAATAAGATTGAGTTTATAATCATCAACCTTTGTTGAATGCTACTTAAATAAACTGATTATCAGATTTTAAGTGTAACACACTTCTACGTAAGGTGTCACAGTCAGCACATTTTGAACAAGAAATGCAATTTACTGAAGTCAAATAAAATGTCAGAAGATCTGAGAATCTGGATCAGATCATGAAGCCAATCTGGAAATGTCTCAAAAGAAAACTGGTCATGCTGAATGCCCTTTTATCTCTTTTGAAAAAGTTAAGAATGTCAGTAAATCTAACATAGATTGTATATTCCAACAATCTATGTTCATCCCATCAAATCATCTGATTTCACACAATGACTAGAAATTGGTTTAATTATTTTTAGACTATGAGGAGGACATGTCTGATCCAGGATTTGAGAAAAAAAAAATCCTCAGATTGCATTTTCTAAAATGCAATTATGTCAAATCCTCAGGATGTTGGTGCCGTCATCACTTCTCATTACTGGGTATGACCAGGAGCTTGTTCCTTACAGCCATTCCTTATCAAATATAATCAGGAGGTGAGACATTATTATTCACAGAGTAGCAAATAGGCTTTTAGTCATTGTAGTATAATTGATCAATGTTCCTTGGCCGATCTCCTTGCTGTCTTACTCGTAGTTACCCTTGCTTGCAGTCCATTGGATCTGATCCTGCTGCTCTTAGCCATCAGTGTCCATTGGAAAATTAACTTTTGAAATCCCTCAATTAATCTCCGGGTTTCCTCTTGAATTAGCTGTCAGGACTCCTCCACATCTGCACCATCATCACTCACCTGTCTGTCAACCACCCAAGGCTAAAATGCCATTTCCATCTTCATAAGAAGTCACCACAATCTACCAATCAATAAACCTTTTAAAGCCCTCCCAGCTGTCTGTAGTTGTTGCCTGGACAACAGTTGGACTAAACTCCAGCATGACAACAGGCACAAGTTAGGGAGGGTTTTTGTCTTTAATCAGGGGTTAAATATGAAATATGGAGCTCAGGAGCTTCTAAATTTTAATTTTACGGAAAAACATTTTAATGAGAACCCTCAAATCTCCTTTGGAAATAAAAAGAAAATAACATGAAAGCACAATCAAAGTCAGTTATGGTGACTGTGTCGTTAAAAAACAAACAAAGATAAATTTAGTTAAATTAATACATATATATCAAACTTGCTTGAAAATGTATCGACAGCAGTCGTTCTTATGTTTGTAACCCACAGTGGAAACTTCTTGGTTCCTTTAGATATTTTTTTTTCTCTCCTTGCCATAGTCTTCAGCTCAATATAACTTTAGTTCCATCTCTAAGAGCCCATAGCAGTTAAGATACACATTTTTTTTTTGTTTTTTGGAGTAGAGTACAGAGCAAAATTATGGATATTTGTTGGTGTACTGACAAGTAGTGTAATGCCTTTGCAGTAGATTCAGTAGATGCTTTCTGTCAGTACTGCCTTTTGTAATAAGTTTGTTGTATTTTAGAATAATCCCCACCTTTATTTTCCCAGAATTCACTGACTAACTCCTTGTTATCTATGTGGGTCACTCCTGCAGAGGCAAGTTCTGTGCCACCAGCTTGAAGGAGATATAAATACATATCCATCAGTCAACCTGGGAGCAGCTCTACTTTTCCTAAAAAGTAAATGATTTTTCTCTTACATTTCTCTGACTAGGATGAGGGGGAAGGTGGAAAGACTTTGCAGGCCCAAGTGAGTAGTGAAGGTCTGCTGGGAATGTCTGGTTGAGCCTTTGATCAACGACGTGTTCAACTGCCATCTCCGGGAGAGTTTCTCCCAGATTCCGGTGGAGGCTGGGGACATGGAGTGTGAGTGGGCCATGTTCTCTGCCTCCACTGATGTGGCCGCCTGTATCTGTGGCTGTAAGGTCTGCAGTGCCTGTTGTGGCGGCAATCCCAGAACCTGGTGGTGGACACCGGTAGTAAGGGATGCTGTCAAGCTGAAGAAGGAGTCTTGTTGAGCCTGGTTGGCTTGTGGGACTCCTGAAGCTGCAAGTAGGTATCACAAGACCAAGTTTGCTGCTCGGCAGTTGTTGACACAAAAACTCGGGCCTGCGAGGAGTTTGGAGAGGCCACGGAGAGAGACTATTAGTCGGCCTCAAACAATTCTGGCAAACCATCCAGCGGCTCCGAAGGGGAAGTAGTGCTTCGCTAACAGAGAACTGCTGACCTTGAAAGAAGACATTATGGGACGGTGGAAGGAATACTTTGAAATTCCCACAGTCCGGCTGACGCGCCTTTCGTGGTGGAAAAAGAGATTGTGTGTTCAGGGCTGGATTCGTTCATTACCCCGGCCAAAGTCACAGAGGCGATCAAAACACTACACAGTGGCAGGATCTCGGGGGTGGATGAGATCTGTCCTGAGTACCTCAGAGCTCTGGATGTTTTCAGGTTGTCGTGGCTGACATGCCTCTTCAACATCGCGTTGAGGTCGGGGACAGTGTCCCTAGATTGGCAGACCAGGGTCGTGGTTCCCTTTCATAAAAAGGGGGACCGGGGGTGTGTGTTTTTAGGGGGATCACACTTCTCAGCCTCCCAGGAATGCCTATGCCAGGGTACTGGATAGGAGAGTCCAGCTGATTGTTAAAGCTCAGCTTCAGGAGCAGCAGTGTGGTTTTCGTCCTGGCTGTGAAATAGTGGACCAGCTCTATACTCTCTGCTGGGTTCTTGAGGGTCAATGGGAGTTTTTCTAATTGGTCCACATGTGTTTCGTCGACCTGGAGAAGGCATTCGACCGAGTCCCTCCAGCCGCCCTGTGGAGCTGCCCTCTGTCACTGGTCCTTTTCATAATCTTTATGGACAGGATTTCCAGGCACAGTCAAGGGCCCGAGGGGGTCTGGTTTGGTTAAACATCACACACTTTGACCGAATGTTTTACATACAATCATTACAATAGGAGTCTGCCTCAAAATTCACAAGAAAGAAAATAACACATTAAAGAAGCCGGCTACAGGAACCTTTCTCCAACCTGAAGGGAGACAAGCTACGTTGAGAACCATGGCCTCGGACTTGGAGGAACTGATCCTCATTCCGGTCGCTTCACACTCGGCTGCGAACCGCCCCAGCGCATTCTGTAGGTCTTGGCAGGAGAAAGCCAGCAGAAACACATCATCTGCAAAAAGCAGGGACGAAATCCAATGTTCCCCAATGAATGGGGCAATAAGATGGCCTAGCAGCTCCATGCAGGCCTTACTTCACCATATGCAACATTAAACATCAGCAGATGCAGCAGAGTACATCACATTACCACAAGACACCAGAGCACTGAAGACAGGTGTTGATACGGGTCTTTTATTTCATCGGTATGAGTGAAATTGGGTTGGGTCTGGAAAGTGGACACTTACCTGCAAAGCAGATTATCATATACGGTTAATTTTATGGGGTAGGCACTACCCTATTTTCTAATAAGAGTAGCTCTTGATGCATCACCATACCAAACCATATGTTTAGACATATTCGATGACACCATGTGAAGGATGATTATTTGATATTTTGGCAATACAGTGTAGGTCAGGGGTCTGAAACTGCCAACCTTGAGTGTCATTGTCCTGCAACTTTTGGGTGGATCTCTGCTCCGACATACCTGATTCTAAGTAGTAAATGACCAAACAAAAAGGTAATATAGCTTTTTTATATTCTTTCTTCCTCTTTGTATTAAATGTTTTCCCTTGTTTGGGTTTTCAAAATCAACATTTTAATTTATTTCTCTGATAGATTGAAATAATTTGACATGTTTTTCATGTTAGACACAAGAAAAAACAACTGAAATCTACAGAAAATTGGTTCAAGAAAAAAAAAAGGGGTAAAAGTGACCAATGTTTCAGTCCCTTTCTCAGTAAACTGCCTCCAGGCATGTGTGTGGCATCCAGTTTCAAACCTATTTATGGCAACAAGCCCCTAAAAGAACAGTTGAATGTGATCATGTGTGCAACATCATGGAGGCTTTAACTGGCATACAGCTGGTTTAACCTAAAAAAAAACATCTATAAAAGGACAAAGAATGTTGCTCTGAGAAAAGAAAGTTGGGATTAGTCCAAAAAAAGCACTCTGTGTTTCCAGTTAATTATTCCTCAGGACTGCATTGATAACTCCTCTTCAATCCTCACTGACCTAAATCAAAGCCAGAGGTGTAAAAGCTGCCTCTTTGAAAAACAGATCAAAACTCAGCCAAATTTCCCCCCATTTAAGACTTTCATTAAAACAACAGACTGTTATGTTTTTGTTTACTAGAAGCAGGCTGTGATCGAGGAATACCTCTAGGCAGAATGACAAATAGTATTTACATGCCTATACAAGGGATGCATGACTGATTTCAGGTGTCCACAAAGACACTTTTATGATAATAATTTGGAGAGAAAAAACAGAAAAAAACAAGGTTGTTTGAAGAAATATATGCGGCCGAAGCATGCTGGCATTCATGTTTTAATAACAAAGGATCCAGTTGTGGGTAACACCCAATCGTTTTCCTGTTTTTGACGAGTCACTGTGACTAAGGTGGAAAAGGCTGTGCTCCCACAAAGAGGTTTAACATTTCTGAACAAAAGCAGAGCTGGTGGGTTTGTTGATATCCACCACAGCTTAAATGCAGTGATGATGAGCCTAGACCTTGATAAATCAGAGATATTTGGTGAGCAGTCACACACACACACAAACTATCATAGGATGCTTAAGATTAAACTTAATGAACATTTTCTCCAAACTGTGGAGGATCCGAATTCAACGTATAACCTCAAAAACATGCATGAAGTTTTTGCTAAAAATGTAATCTACATTCTAGAAACACGATGCAGAGAAAGACTTTAGGTGGACCCCAAAATGCCAGTGGCATCGTTCTAAGGGAATTTAAAATGCTAGTTAATTCAAATTGGTTCATTAAGGCTTTTAGACATACCCTATAGATTTCCAATAAGGCTAATCGCAGGGCCATTAAGCTTCCTGAAGCTTCACATTAGCTCCCTTTATCCAATCTAAAACCAGTTTTGACAACGGCTTGGGATGATTTATCTGTTAGAACACCCAATTGTGTAAAAATTTCAACCATTATAGGAAAAGAAACTGCTTAACGTTTGTGGCAAGATCAAGGGTCTTGCTCGGTGCCCCAGGGTGACAGTGTGAGTTTCTAACTTGCCATGTTTGTCTCATTTCCAGAACGCAAACGCCCTGCTCTTTAATAACACTAGTCACCCCTCCGCACTTCAAATTTATCACCAGTAGTCTTACACCAGTTAAGAATAAGTTTTTTTTTAGCATTTATAGCCTTTTAGGAAGCACCCAAGAAAAAAATGAGAAAGTCTTTAGAAGATGGTCGGGTATTTAAAAAAAAAAAAATAAATAAAATTTATCCAAACCCCATTAAAAATCTTTTTGGATTACGCTTCTCATGCATACTGTGATTCAATTGAAAATGTTAGGACTATCAATAAAAGCTGGCTATTGGACAGGAAACCAATTAGTTAAAATAAACTCTACTCATTTTCTGATGAGTGGTCAAGTATGTTGTGAATTTGATGGCTACTAATTTTGCACAGCTTATTTAAGCAAATATTAGATGGGATGGATTCAAGCATTTTGAGGCTGCAAATGTAATTTGACACTCAGTTGGTTGGACAAAATCAACAATAACTTTAAAACTGTGCATTATTTTTTATTCACTGGTGATATTTAAATGTTCTTAAAATTAATAATAAAAATGTCCCAAATTAAATTAGTCATCCCATAACTTTAGCTTTAAACTGATGCAGCCAAATAAAGGGCAGCAGATTTAAGAACTAAAAACCCACTCTGATGACAAAATAATGATCATAATAATTTATTGACAATATACAGTGCAGCCGTCTGAGTCTGTTTCATATTCAGACAGCAATGAACATTCACATATGAGGCATATTGGTAAAACAAACCACAGCTGATACATTCAACTATTTAGGCAAAAGAAATAAACACAACCCAAAAAATAAAAACGTATGACCCGTCCTAATCTCACACTTTTTTTTTTTCTCCTGCTGATGTGGATGGATGTCTTTGTGTTGCCGCTGCAGAGCAGGGTGAAACCCCACCAGTTGAGCAGAAGCATTTCCGCACACTGAGTGTCAAAGCGTCCTAGTTTGTGCAGAAACGATTCTGTTAGACTGATGAGGGGGCCTGGCCAGAAGTCAAGACTCTAAATCTTCAGGAACGATGCTTGATCTGCTCTCTTTACTTGGTCATAGCTTTCACCATTTCCAGCTCCTCCACTGGTTTCCACTGCTGATTGATGGTGACGAGCTGTAATGAAATGTCAGAGACGGAGGGGGTGGGGAGCTTCGTTTAAGATATTCGTGACTGTTACTGTATTTGCAGGACTGGCTGTGATGTCACAGAAAACGTTTAGTAGGAGTGATAGTGACTCAGCATTTAGTAGGATAGAAGGTGGAGCTTGATTAAATGAGGCTATAAAATGAACTAGATGGGTGATAACAATCTTATATACGGTAATAAAGTTAAAACACACCTTTTGGGGTTTTGACGGGTCAAGCCTTTCCCATGGTTCTGGGTTTGAAGTCTTGTTCAGACTGCAGAACACATTAAAAACAACAGGGTGTCATTATTCAACTTGATGAGTGAAAACAAAAACAAAAAAATTCAAACTCACATGACATCAGGCTTTGTGAACAGAAAGTAGAGGGAAGCAGACGTGGCTCCTGTTGCTGCAAAAGCCATGAATCCCACCAGAGGAATCAACTGAAGCAGCAGAAATATAACAACATATGATTTTTACTGCAGCCCCAGCATATACACCAAACACAAGAGTAAAAAAAAACAAACATCGTACCTCTTTCCTCTTCCTCAGCATTTGGAAAAATCCAGACATGTTTTCAAAGTATTCAAAACACCTACAGATGAAATAGTTCAGTTGTCTCCGGTTAGTTCATATCCTCAGAGGCAACATCCTGAAGGCAGCAAGGTGCAGCGCGTCTTACCTGATGCTTCAGAGGTCCCTGACGTCTCTGAGTCCTGCGCTCCAGCAGACAGACAGATGTAGGGCTGAGCGGGAGGGTTTACGAGGTAGAAGGCACGTAGACACATAGTGCTTCCTGTATTGTAATGCACAACTGAAGGGCAAAGCATCCATTTGGTGATGATAAAGGTAAGATTTGTATGTGAGGGCCCTCTAGTGGTCAGACTTTAAAACTGACACAACAATGTAATTAAAACGCTTGAGAGACAAAAAAAAAGAAACATTGAATGTAAGATATTAAAATATTTATTTTAAAGCAGAGATTTAAAAAAAAAAAAATACATCACTCGGGTGGATAACATTATTGTGGAGGTGTTAAATATGCACTAATCTGCTGAGTGGTGAGGGAGGGACTCATTTTGCTGATAGAATGCAGGAAATGTGTGTGTTGGATGGATGAAGCTTCCATGTTCTCCTCGAGCAGCGCCAACAGAGCAGCCTGAAAAAAATGAAAGAAAAAAAAACAAACATTAAATTTTCTGACTGGTAATATCTTTTTTCAGGCTTACAGGAATATTACTTGTGATTCAAGGGAAGCCATAAGATACATTTACCTCCTTACAAAGGTTTTCCAGGTCGGCTCCAGAGTAAAGCTCGGTCCTTGCAGCCAGCTCCTCCAGTCGCACGTCTGAATCCACAGGCATAGACTTAGTGCAAACCTTTAAGATGGCGAGTCGAGCCTTAACATAGAAAGAAAAAAAACAAACAAGAAAGAAATTTAGAGGGTAATAGTCAAAGATAGAGATCCTATTTCTATTATGCAGGACAGTTATAGATTTTGTGTCTGTAATTCCTCCTTTATGCTAAAATAAAACAGAAAGAAAAGAGTATAGAACTACGCATTTAAGCTTTTAAAAGCACCCATAAACCCCCCAGAATGTCCACATAATAAATATTAAGGTCACTCTGATGTCACAGGGGGGTGTAGTTCCTTAACATAGATTTTCAAAATGCATGAGGTTCAGTCTAATATGACAAATCTAGAATATAACTCTGGAGTTCCACGAACCATGATGGATGCTAACGAGGAGGCGAGTCTGAAGCAAATAACTAACACTGATAATAATCACATTCGGAGATTAAACTGGTCTAAGCTGATTATAATCCTTCAACCGATGGATTTTGCTCCACATTTCCCTCCTGTAAACAGTTTGCAGGTACAGTGCTGTGCTATAAACCTACTGCTACAGTCTTGGTAGGTTGTTGGGTCCATTTCCCAAAATGCCTCCACGTGTTTAGTAATTTTCTAGGAGGATATAATGACTGAAGTCTAAACGCTAAAAAAAAAACAAACAAAGAAGTGAGAAGCAAACTGAATGTCCGTTTAAATTTAACCCAAAAAAACAAAAACGAACCTGCAGATCAGGGGGTGGGACGTATATAACGTGGTCAAGCCTGCCGGGTCTGAGGAGGGCGCTGTCCAAACAGTTAGGTCTGTTGGTGGCAGCTATAACCATCACATCTTTGTTGCAAACCTCCTGACACTCCAGCTGTAAAAAGAACAAAAAAAAACCATCTCATTAAAGGAGTCAGACTGCTGAGCAGAGGCTGTGTGATCTAGCTAGCATGCGACCTCCTCGTCTGTGTGGCTCTGCTCCACTCCCTCTGCCTGGAGGATCCTCTCTGTTCCTCTTCTCTCCGCAGTCTTCAGGCCGATCCCGTCCATCTCGTTCAGGAGCACAGACAGCAGCCGTGTCTGCACTTCGTTAGGGGCCCCGACGTTTGACCGCGAGCCGATCAGTGAATCGATCTCGTCGAGGAACAGGAGGCAGGGCGCACAGGCGCGGGCCTGCTGGAACAGCTGTGTGCACAGACAGGGGTAGGGGGTTTGTGGAAGAATAAACCTAGATCACAGTGACCTACTTATTAAAAGAACGTACCTGAGCTAAAGCTTTCTCCGAGTCTCCCACGTACGGAGAATAAAGGTCGGCGCCGCTGACGGAGAGGAAAGCACAGTGGGACGAGGAGGCAGCAGCTTTAACCAGAGTCGTTTTTGCACATCCCGGAGGTCCGTATAGGAGCACGCCGCGGGGCCGACGCAGCCCCAGACGGACGAAGGCCTCAGGGTGTCTCATGGGCCATTCAATGCTCTGTGGTGGGCGATTTAAAAAGAGGAAAGATGACTTTGTTCTTAACTTTTGTTTCCTTGAAAAACTGAATAAATTTGGACTTTTTATCCTATTCTGCATAAATTTAGCCCAACTGCTTGATCAGCTACCTGTCTCAGTTTGGTTTTGACTTCCTCCAGACCCCCGATCTGCTCCCAGAGCACCGGGGAAAGCTCCGTCCTGCCCAGGCTACCTCTCAGACAGGAGGGGCCCACCACCTTCAGAGCTTCTTGGAAGTGTTTCATCTCCACCACCTCCTGCCCTGAACCCTGCAGGCAGCAATATCAACAAATCCCAGGACACAGAATGTAAAAACACTCAAAAGGAAACTGGATAAATGCAAAGAATCTATCACTTTACTCTTTAACTTAATATTGGTTAAATAAGATCCATTTTTCTGTTTAGCAGAGTATAGTTGTATTTTCTTATTTAATTCTTACTACTAAAATCTCAGCCACCTTTTACGGCTATTCCCAAACAACATTTTGGAAAAGACTGACAAATCTAACTGATTTAATTAAATAATTGATGTTAGGAGTAGATCATTAAAAATGATCATTCTAATCTAAACTGGAAAGACACACTATGTCCCATTATTCAGTTTTAGTCGGTTTTTAACCTCATTGTAGTTTTAAAGTCCAAACCTTTTTATTTAAGCATCGTGTCAGTTTAATGAGTTTTGCACATTTGTGTTTCTGCTGCTCTCTTTCGGTTTCATCTCAGCGTTTCTACCAGACAGAGATCTGAACATTGACCGGATTATTATAAACCTGGTTCTCTTCATTTTTCATCCTTTTTTTCATTTTTCTGCTGTTATTCAGGATCACTCTCCTGATTTCTTACAGTCCAACCCTGGCCTTGCTTTGGTTCTCAGAAGACTTAATGGCTGAGCGGAGATGAAAAACGAATCCCCATCGCTCCACTCCCAGGCTTGGCAGTTTGTATGAGGCATCGGTGTAAATATTCTTTAAAGATTTTTCACCAAACGTGGAACAAACATGGTTGAAAACCTCTTGGTGATAACATCTCACCTCTAAAATGATTTGATTTTTAACTCTGTTTCTGACTGAGGAGTTACAGATTTGTTAAGAAAAGGCCTCATAATCTAATCCAGGTAGACGGTCTTATCTAAGCCCGTTGCTGACGTCTTTCCACCCTGGATTTTGTGAAAGTGATAAAATGATTAATAAGCAGTTTGCTAAATTCACTCCTAAATCCTATAAAAGCAGCAGTAGTGTACTTATTTTTTTTTTTTATTTCTTCAAATTACTGAATGTTTGAACTCCTGGGCGGTCAGCTGTTTGGTACATCAGGTTCCTTCCAAGACAGTGAGAGCAACAGCAGTACTATTACTTTAAGAAAGGTAAGAACATTGAAAGTGAGCTTTGGGAGGATGTGGCATGGAAAGCATGAACAGAGGAGGGCTGCCTGCCTAATCTGAGAGGGATTTTCCTGCACAAATGACCAAAACATGCTCTGAGGGCTTCGATGCTACGTTTTTTTCAAACGTAGCATAATATGGAACCGTTAACAGTTAGTCATTAGTATTAAATCAATGCTCTTTCTCTAGAATCATTAATAATATCAGCTGAAATTTTGATCCAATGAAACACTGAAGTTGGACTCAATCAGCTGTTGTATTTATCAAACCTAAACAAATGATGAACAATGTAAAAGCAGAATTTATCTTCAGTGTGGAGGCATCTTATCTACCTTTATGTTCTCCCTTAAAGCGTGCATGGCTGCTTCCCTGCATAAAGCACTCAGATCTGCTCCAACATATCCTGTGGTTATCTGTGCAAGCTCTGCGATGTTGACTGTTGGACACAAAGGCATCCTCTCACACAGAACAGACAGGATAGCCTTTCTCTGCAACAGTGTCGGGGCACCAATGATCACCTGCAGAGAGGAAAGAATGAACAGAGCTCACACGTTGGATCTACCAGATGTCTTTTATAGAATATATCAGATGAAACGAAAAGCTGCACCTCTCTGTCAAACCTCCCAGGCCTACGCAGTGCCGGATCTAAGCTGTCAGGTCTGTTGGTGGCTCCTATGATCAGGAAGCGGTCAGACCGACTCATCCCATCCATCAAGGTGAGGAGCTGAGCCACCAGCCGGTTCTCGGCTGCAGACGAGCCGCTTCTCCTCGGGAACAGAGAGTCCAACTCATCCAAAAATAAAACGCAGGGACCTTCTTCTGCTGCAGACCGGGCGTGCTCAAACACAGCCCGCAGGGTCTCCTCGCTCTCACCCGGCCGCGACCCCACAACCTAAAACAAGTCAACACATTCCTTACAGAACTGGGCTTTAACACCACGGCTCCATAACATTAAACAGCTTTAATTCATGCAGTTACAAAAATGATCAAATGATTGAATGAATGATTTTAATTGACCTATTTCATATTTCCAAAGTTGATATTACGAATATAGTCATTATTAGAAATATAAAATTTGTATCTATATTTTCTTTGGATTTAAAACACAAACATAAACCCAAATATTAAAGGTAGCAGATTAATTTAGTAGTTGATTGCTAGCTATTCTGCAGAATATTCAACTTTCTACAGTTTGATTGTAGAAATACAAGTAAAATAAGCTAATATTAGATGGTTCATACTTAGTTTGTATTTTTGTAAGCTGGGAAGAAGTGTTGTAGGCTTCTTTCAGAGAGCTCATCAACAGGGAGGTGATTTACCAGTAACTGCTTAAAACAGTCTTGGAGAATACTAAAAATATGAACATTTGTAAAAGTAAATTAATTATACTCTCTCTCTCTACATTCTTGATCTATGATTCTGACAGGGGAGAGTTCCAGACAAGACAAAAAAATATTAAACTGTGTTTTTTACACTGCATCAGACTAGATTCTGGAGCTTCACCATAAAATGATGTGATGAGAAGATGAAGTAAAGCCAAGTTTAAAACTAAGGGATGCAGAACAACTGCTGTTTGTTCCTTATTTCATATAATTTCATAACAGCAGATAAGAAACTAAAACAGATCTAAAAGTTAAGCAATTTATTTGGCTATGGAGAAAGCGAAAACTAAATAAATAAATAAATAAATAAAACAAAAAAAAAAAATGCAACCTAGAACTACAGTATTGAATTACATTTTTTTCTTTTAACAAAACATTTTAGTCAGAGCAAAACAGGAAAATGTTTGCGTAAGTGAAGCTCCTACCTCTGGTCCTCTGACCACCACCAGGCCGGCTCCCACCTCCATCACCACCCTGCGGACTAACAACGTTTTCCCAACTCCAGGAGGTCCCACTAGGAGGACACCTCTGGGACAGGACACACCCAGAGAGGTCAGGGTGTTGGGATAAAAGAGGGGAAGCTGCAGTATCTCTTTCAGGGATGCACTCACCTACGATAAAATGAAAGAACAAAAGTGTTGGTTTGAACTCAGTAGATTAAAAGAGGAGGGATGATTAATCGGGGTTCAGACTGACCTCCTCCAGTCCTCCTACAGGTGGTGTCACCTCGTTCTGCAGTAGACTCTTGTAATGCTGCACAGTCTGAACCTCGCTGATCTCCAAACCAGTTTTAGAGCTGATGACTCCAGCAGCGGCAGAATCTGGACCGATCCAGTCTATTTTAACATATCTTATGTCTGTATTAAAATCCTCCAGGTTTACTATATATTCCGTATGGACGTAAACGCCCCTCAGCATGTCCTTTACAAAGTCATGAAGAAGACCGGATGGTGTATGTTTCTTAAAATCACGACTCTGGACAATCACGGTTACTTTAACAGACTTGAGTTTGGAGCAAGGTGTGGGACTGAGCTGGACCGGGTCAAAGGTCAGGTGTGCGGGGAGCCCAGAGATCAGACTAGGAGTGAAACATTTTAGGTCTATTTGCAAGAAGCCCTCCGACAAGTCGGGACGGGGCCAGGCGGTGCACAGGCAGCTTCCTCCGGGAAGAGACACCATCACAGGGGAACCCAGTGTTAGACCCAGGGTCGACATCAGCCCGGGTCCCAGCCTGCATCTCTGGGAACCCCGGTCTGAGGGATCCACCGACAGCAGCCTAAGAGACTTCATTATCTATCACAGTCACGATGAGATGCAGGCAAACCGAACAAGAAAAACTTAATTTACTAACGTCCACTAATGGCAAGCAGAAACTTAAAAAGAGTGACGACATGCTGGATAAAGCTTTAGACTATCAAACTCTACCTTGAACCGATCCGTTACATCAGTCATGAGTGTTTACAAAAACCGCGTGGCGTTAAAAGGGTGGCCAACAAAAACCTTTCCCTATTTGAAAGGCTGTGCAGTTTGCACCGAACGCAGACTGCTAGCGCCATCTGCTGCTGGGCTGTGGCGTGGTTCCTTGATTCTAAACTCAGTCTGACCCACATTTGAAATAAAAAAAACAGTGTGTGAAGTAGCTAGGGTTGTTTTTATGCATTGCTGTTCGTTCAGTAAAAGAGAATTATTTTGTAATTTTGTTTTTGAAATTTTTACTGCAAAAAGTTCAGTATTTCACTTTACATTTTCTTGTTAAACCAATTATGACATTTGTATCTAAGTGATTTCTACACAAATTTTAGGTTAAGCCATCTTTTTTTCAGTGTACGTACAAGTGTCCTTAAAACATTGAAAGGGAAAAGTCATTGTCCAACGAAATTTGGGTTCGATTATTTTTGTCTTGTACTCCGGTGCCCCCTGGTGTACAGAAAAAGAAAATACACCAACTCTTAAGTTCTTCCTGGGAGTTTAAATTGTGTCAAACTGAAAGGAAACAGTGATTTCACATTGAAATTTAAATCAGGATGTATTGGTTGTTTTGTTAGCATTGTTAATATTTACATTTAGTGTTATGTAATATTTTATCAATGAAGCTTAAAGATAAAAAATAAATAAAATAAAACAATGAGTTGAAATGGAATAATGATTTTACAATGAAATCTAAAATTGAGGTTTCTATGTTTTTTAAACATTATTAATGTTCACATTTAGTGTAATGCCTCATACACAAAAACAAACCAAGATAAAACAAGGAGATCATGCATAACGTGTGGTCTTGTGTCATGTTTGACTTAATCATATCTAAAAAGAACAGAAGTGGTTCTGATAGAAGGTCATCTGAAGATACCGTGGGTCCTCCAAGATAACAGAAAATGTTTAAAGGGGGTGTGCAGATGGCGCAGTAGTTAGCGTGCACGACCCATATATGGAGCCCTTAGTCCTCGACGCGGGCGACCCAGGTTCGAACCTGGCTTGTTGTCCTTTCCCGCATGTCTCTCCCTCTCTCTCATACCCCCTTTCCTGTCAGCCTACTGTCAGAAAAACCAGCCACTAGTGCCATTAAAAAAAAAAAAACTCCAAAAAAGAAAATGTTTAAAGGAATCATGTGCATATCAAGCCATCCTTCAATTTCTAACTTGAAGAAACCATGTGAATTTTTTAAATTATGCATTAATGAACAAATCCTTTGACACAAAATTGTTTTTTCCATTCCAATATCTAGTTGCATGTTATCAAAATTCAGAATATCATTTTATTCAACTAAATTGTGAGCAGAGCAGTGCGTTTCTGCTTAAATGTTTCTATAACCCCTCTGAGTCTTGCATCTCTGTGGCGTCACAATTCAAGAACAGGAATGTAATATGTAATCAACCCTGGGCCCTGACCGAGAGAGAGAGAGAGGGGGAGCTGTGTCTTGCAGAGCTGAAATGTCACTCTGGTGTCTCCGGGCCTACAACACAGACAGCCTGAGTGTGTGACTGAGGGAATCAGGACCTGCTGGAGGGAATCAAAATGTCCTCTGGTATCTGACAGCAGATGAAGAAACGGTCTTAAAGCAGCATATCTATCTGCTTGTTTGTGTTTGAGGGAGTCTGGGAGCCATGTCGACTCTCCTGCGCTGCATCTCCAGCTCCTGCCTTGTTTTGTCCCAAAGAAGGGTTCATCAGAAAATAGTTGGAAGGAGACATTTTAGGACTTTTCCTGCATTATGGGACCAAAAGGCTTCCAGAGGTAGGAGCTGTTGCTGCTCAAATACAATCTGTCTTGATTTGGATTTACTTAAGGTCCAGGTTTAAGGTTTTACAGCTCAATGTCACCTTTAATTTGGCCCAAAGAAGTGGAAAATGAATCATTTTATTGGAAAATGTTTTCAGAAGGTTAGCTAAGATGTTCCCAAAATAGGAAAATAAGCTGCGAAAGAGGCAGTTGTTTCACTTGCTGAAGTGCAGGCGCTGCTAACATGTAGGTCAGCTAAAGGTGACATGTTAAATCCTCGCTACTGTCTGGAAGGTTTTCTGGACAGATGTAAGTTTGTGCAGTGGACTTACTGTGGAAACACCACAGAGTATTTTTTGTCATTTTAGGTTTTACTGAGTGCCTTAAAAATGAAAATTGGAGTGTCTCTGTGGGAATGGAGGCCTCTCTGAGAGCATGGTGGATCCGAGCCAATCACCTGCTACTTATGTCACCATAGTGGCGAGGTCACCAAGCCATGTATGGACAAAGAAATGTGCAACATGATATTTTTTTTCCCACCCACACAATGTCAGCTGCACACTCATGCTCTCTATAATTGTTGTGTGTAAAACATGGAATATTTAGTTTGCAACTGATTTTTTTTCTCAAAACCCCTAAAGAAAAGTAAAGAAAAGCTGTCCTTACTATTACTTATTGTGTGTTTGTTTAGGTGTGCCCTACAAAGATTTAGTGGTTGGTGTTCCTAAAGAAACATTGCTGAATGAGCGCCGCGTGGCATTGTCACCCGCCGGGGTTCAGGCTCTGGTCAAACAGGGCTTCAAAGTCCAGGTGGAAAGCGGAGCTGGAGATGAAGCTAAATTTTCTGACCAGCAGTACAAGGAAGCAGGAGCCACCATCACTGACGTCAAGGGGGCTCTTGGCTCAGATTTGGTCCTCAAGGTTTCACGCATCCCTTTTATTCCTCTCAACCGTGTATTTTAACTATCTGCAGTGCTCCAATCTACACTGCCACTCATTTATTCGTTTCTTTTCTTCAGGTTCGAGCTCCCAGTTTAAGTGAAGCTGATCTCCTGAAGCCCAAATCCACCTTGGTGAGCTTCATTTATCCGGCTCAGAATCCGGACTTGATGAAGAAGCTGTCAGAGAGGCAGAGCACTGTGCTGGCCATGGACCAGGTGCCCAGAGTTACCATCGCACAGGGATACGATGCACTCAGCTCCATGGCCAACATCGCCGGGTAAAATAACACGTAGACAAACAGACAGAGATATATCCATATCATACTGAGTTATTGTTGACAGAGAGGTTTTAGGCACAGTAGTGGTTAAATTGTCATTTGCTCCTGAAACCCAATATGATCTGTTTAAAGATGTACACTCCTAAATAAAAAGTTTGCATTTTTTTATTTTATGATATTAATTAAGAGTTCTGAACTGATCATTTCTTTGATATCTAGAATATGAGGCCTTCTTTCGTTACAGTAAATGTGGCCTTTTTTTATTTTTTAGATACAAGGCTGTGGTTCTTGCTGCCAACCACTTTGGCCGGTTCTTCACTGGTCAAATCACAGCTGCCGGAAAAGTTCCTCCAGCTAAGGTATTCTGCAGCCGAGTGTTAAGTCTGAAATAGGAGATTTCTGTAGTCCTATGGTATTTTCTTCAAGAGAAAACATTAAAACTGTGAACTGGGTCTTCTCAAAATGTTTCTGCTGTACCCAGGTCCTGGTTATCGGAGGTGGAGTCGCTGGTTTAGCCGCAGCAGGAGCAGCCAAGTCAATGGGAGCCATAGTGAGAGGTTTTGACACCAGGTATGAGATGAAAGGGAAGGGACACGTTGAGTTTCAGACTGCAGACTCGGTGTTGATGGCTGAAGGTTTTGACGATAAGCTGACTTTTCCCTGTCAGGCCAGCAGCGCTGGAACAGTTCAAGTCCTTTGGGGCAGAGCCTTTGGAAGTAGACATCAAAGAGTCTGGCGAAGGGGTCGGAGGTTACGCCAAGGAGATGTCAAAGGAGTTCATCGAGGCTGAGATGGCTCTGTTTGCCAGGCAATGTAAAGAGGTTGACATTGTCATCAGCACTGCCCTGATCCCAGGTCAGTAGCAATAAAACCTTCTGCCATATTTGTCTTATATTTGGGTGCTTAAAGGTGGGATTAAAGCTACATGGCAGTTCTCAACCAAATAACAGATATAGCTGCGTCTTTCAGATACATTTTTATTGAGGATTTCTTCTCATTTTTCCTTATAGCTGCCACCTAAACTCATCAAGGTGTGTTTTTTTAATTTGCTGAGATCATTTGGAAGCTTATATTGATCAAGTTTGATCCCAGATCAGGACTGTCTTACTTAAAGGCAACAGTGCTCCCACTAGTGCCACCCTGTTTTGTATTTCTTATTCAACTCTGAAAGAAAAAAAGCACCTTAGCATGATGCTGCCACCACAACACCTCATCGTGGGGATGGTGAATTTGGGGTGTGTGCAGTGATAGTCTTATGGCAAAACTTGTGTTTAACCTCATCTTTTCTATTTCCCCTGACATGGCTTGAAGAACTGTACAGGACTGTTCAAAGCTTTTGTTAAAAATAGCATCCTTCTTCCCATGATACCATAAAAAAGTATTATTGCTCTGTTGACAGATCCCCCCCAACTGCAACTCTACATTCTTGTTCTCTATGTCTGTTTGTTAATGTTATTTTGCAAAGAAAAGTTTTTTCTTCCATACAAACTAGGAAAAATAGGCAAATTTGCAAATTCTCAAAGGCACAAATCCAGGGCACATGTTTTTTAAACCACTAATCTTTTTTGTTCAGTTCACAATAATGGTGCTAACACTTTGTATTCATCAGTTACCGGTACATAAAATCTAGTATTAAGATTTTTAGTTTGTATTGCATCTTTAGCAGGAAACACTCCAAAGAAGCTAAATTAAAATCAATACTTTAGCAAATTTCTCAGATGTGTTACACTTACAGACATCAAATATAGCCATAAATTACATCCAAGAGGCCAAGGCTGATAAAGTACCTCACCGATCTGTCAAACCAGATCTCATTTTTTATTTTTAAATGGCTTCAAAGGAGCCAGTTCTATTTTTTTTGGAATCTTTACCTGTTTTTCTGGTGGTTTTTGGATGAATCTCAAAGTCTTTTGTTGGACTTCACCTTCTTTCTTTTCATTTCCTGTCCAGACCTGATTATAACAACATGCTATGCAGCTGCTGCCAAGAAATAAAGAAAGTTGATGGCTAAAGGAAAAACTACCTATAGCATGTGAACCGCATAAAGGAGGACTTGGAAAAAAAAAATCTGCAAACCTGATTCAGGGCCTTAGGATTAACCTGTTTTTGCTTTGTTAATATTTGATGTGTCAAACATCCTTATTCTTTTTCGTTTCTGTTAATAAAATGGAAACCAACTGTGTCTTTGTGCTTCAACGCTGCTGGTAATAAAGTAACTAAAGGTCCAATTTCAAAGTTGTTTAGAAGATTAAACTGTGTTCAGCTGGTAGTGAACCCAGATCTACCAATTGAGTTTAAGGACCTTTTTTATCTTGGTAAATTACCATCACTCTTTGTGGAAGTTATGGTCTAAACAAGTCAGTAAATATGCTATTGTTTGTGTGTGATTACAAATTGAGACTCAGATTATTTGTTCGATTTTGATTGAAAAAAAACAACACATAAGACAGTATCACATGGATTCAGATAAACTTTAGTGTCGTTTAATTCTCTATGCCAAAGATCTGCTTCAAGGGTATTTCACTATAAGATGAACCTAATGCTGATCACTTTTCTGTTTTTGTTTGTATACAGGAAAAAAGGCTCCTGTTTTAATTAAGAAGCAGTTTGTGGAGTCAATGAAGGACGGCTCTGTGGTTGTGGACCTGGCTGCAGAAACTGGAGGAAACATTGAGACCACCAAGCCAGGAGAGCTGTATGTCTACAAGGTTCGCTTTCTGACTCTATTGTAAAATAAAATGATAAAAGAAACAGGATTTCAATCCCTTTATCCCTGAGGAAAAGCTACTGATGAAAGAACCTTTTCTCCAGGGAGTGACTCACATTGGTTACACCGACCTTCCCAGCCGTATGCCCACACAGGCCAGCACCTTGTATTCAAACAATATCCTGAAGCTGCTAAAGGCCATCAGCCCAGACAAGGACTACTTCCACTACGAGCACTCAGACGAATTTGACTATGGAACGATCGACCATGTCATCCGCGGGACTCTGGTGATGAAGGTTGGTTCTGATTTCCCTCTCTTCCTCTCAACATGAGCTCTCAGACTTTTGTCAAGCTAAGCTCCAGGACGAAATGAGCACAAAACAGCTGGAAAAGGCTCAAACTGGATTCAGAAAGGATGTTATAATCATTTCAAAACATACTTTTCCAGGAATTTTGGTTTGAACACATTGTTTATGGCGGTGAAATCAAGCAAGCTCAGTAGGAAATATCAGCTTACTGCTGGTTGAACCGAGCATGATTTGAGCCACTCTTAAATGAATCTATCTTCAAAACCACAGCTAACTGCTTGATGATTGCTGACTCCCAGCATTTATTCCAGATGTCTTCATAATGCAAATCACACAAATATTGAATTCTCCTTCTAACATATAAGCTTCACGGTCAGTTTGCTAGCGCTCACTTAGGTGTTTCTGTGTTTATTTCGCCTTAACAGGATGGTCGAAACATGTTCCCGTCCCCGCTGCCTAAAACCACCCCACCGGCCCCCGTGAAACAGAAAACCGTTGCAGAGTTGGAGGCGGAAAAAGCGGCAGTAGTTTCCCCTTTTAACCGCACCTTGACCTCTGCTGGGGTCTACACAGCAGGTCAGACGTGACAGAGCAGATTCTGGGAGGAATATTCATGCAGAGATTAGCTGCTGTGGATTTCTTAGCTCCTTTTTATGATGAGGCACAGCTTGATATTAAATCCAGCTAGTGGAAAGGTTATAAATGGAAGAAAGTCATTTAAGTTACCACTAATTCCTTTATCTTTCATAAATGTTTGAGTTTGGAAGCATGCTGTTGGAAAAAGCAAAGAAAATGCATTGTGTGTGATCTAGGTGACAAGTTTACGAATCCAAACTCCTATTTAAATGAAGGTTTTTGATTGTCAGTCCTCTTTTATTTAGTCATGCAGAATTGACATCTCTGTTGCAATGTAGCTCCATGACTATGAGCATTTGTTTTCTTAGAAAATTGAAGTTAGAATTATAGTTAAAAAAATGACAGTGTTACTTTTTAAATAAATGGAAAACAAAAATCTATGATAAGAAAAAACAACTGCCGTAGTTCTTGTTTAATCTGGCATATTTTATTGACTTTCTTTTTTTAAATTTACTTTAAAATGAATATAGAGTTACGTTTGTATTCAACCTTATTAAGAACTGCTTGTTGCATTAAGCAGGAATATATATAAAAAAAAAATAGGTAAAACTTTGAGATTTTCACTTCCAGAAATCCAGAAATGAACAGAGTACATCAAAGAATGATTGATAATCCACAATATAGTAAGGGGGGGGGGGACTTCACCCATTAATTCATAAATGAATCCTTGCTTTAAGATAATGCATTGATGCTCTTAGAATAATCAGAAGTGTGCTCTGATTTTTATTTTTTTTTGTCATGTAACAGGTGTGTCCACCTGTCTCGCTCTGGGCATCATCTCCCCCAATGCTGCTTTCACTCAGATGGTCACAACCTTTGGTTTGGCTGGGATAGTGGGATACCACACTGTGTGGGGTGTGACCCCCGCCCTGCACTCGCCTCTCATGTCTGTCACCAACGCTATCTCAGGTCAGGGGGTTCAGTCTGGTGCTTTTGCGGTCTCTTTGTTCGTATTATTAAAGCTGCCTGTTTTGTCTCTCAGGTCTGACTGCAGTAGGAGGTCTGGTGCTGATGGGTGGAGGTCTAACACCCTCCAGCCTGCCTGAGAGCCTCGCTTTGGCTGCTGCCTTCGTTTCCTCAATCAACATTGCTGGTCTGACAGTCATCACGGGCTTAACAGTCAAAAGCATGATTTATTACCTGCTTAGCTAAACAGAGACTGTTTTTTTTCTTTTTTTTCTTTTGCTCCTGTGCAGGTGGTTTCCTTATCACCCAGAGAATGCTAGACATGTTCAAACGCCCCACTGATCCCCCTGAATACAATTATCTGTATTTGCTGCCTGGGGCTGCATTTGTTGGAGGATATGGAGCTTCAGTGGCTGCTGGATACAGCATAGAGCAGGTGATGGGACATTTATCAACATTTAGAAATAGAAACGAGTTTCATTATCGCTCATATCCATGCAGTAACAACACAATATCACATTAGAGGAACCGTGTTTGTTTTTGTTGCCTTTCAAGATGATTAATTTTCTGCTTAAAGGGGTTTTTTTATGGTTAGAGTTACATCATGGATGTTGATGATTATGTGTAGGTTTTTTCAAACATCCAAAAATGACATCAAACTATAGATGCAAAGCAGGAAAGGACCGACAGAATAATAAAGCTGCAAAGATTCTGAATCAGATTCATTTTAAAGCAGCACTGATGGTTATTTGAAAGCAAGAAATATTTTACTTTCACATAAAATGTAGAAACTGTTTTAGAGAGAGCAGGGGCATATCTAAAAATACTGTGACAGGACAACATTGAAAAGTATGTGATGTTTCATCTTTGGGCATAAAATGATCTGATATATGTAAACAAATAATAAAAGAAAATAAAGCAGTTAACAAAAACACCAAATAAACACATTTTTTGATCTAATTATTTATTTATTTTAGTCTTGCTCTGATTGATGTTGAACAGTACTAGAATTGTAAAAAAAAGTTTTGAAAGTATTCATGTCAGAATATATAGTAATAGTAGATTATTTTTAATATTTTTTTAAAATAAACAAATAAATAAAGACATGGGAGTAATAATATTCATGTTCTATAAGTTAGAAATGTTTTTTCTTGTTTCACAAACACACATGTCTTTACTGATATGGCCACATTTATTCAGTTTAATTCCCTTTTTTTAAACCTGCAGCACTTCACAACAAATATCTTCTCAAGGCTTATAAAATAATCATTTAAGTCAAATAATAAATAAAAATGCCAAGTCATTGTTTGGATTGTTATGCATTCAGACCAATTCTAGTCTAGATACAATCTAATTAATCTGATTGAGCGACCATCTGCAGCGATTGAAAGAGCAGAAAAACACAAAAAAACAGAAGCATGGATCTAGGAGTACTTTCTATGTTAAAAATGTCTATGTCTATTTTAGACTCTTTTTTGAGAAGTTATTTGAAAAATGTTGCTGCATCTGACAGGTTTCTGATTAATAAGAAAATTCTCAACAAAATCTATCTAAAATAACAAGCCAACACCATAATATAATTTGAAGTAAATCAGCAATGAGACAATTGATGTAATTAAGAAACACTTCATACAAAACAAAATTATAACAGGTCTAGCTTCAAGTTACACATAATAAAGAGTAATAAAAGGAAACAAGTAGAGCAACTACCAGGAGTTATTTTAAGAGAAAATCCCTTTTAGAGAATGTCTCATTGCATGCGTTGCTCAGGCTTGATTTTCACCCATTCTTTCTACGGTTAAATGACATTTTTTGTGTTATAACATTCTGATCTTCTGTTCTTTTCATAGTTTTTCACTCACCAGATCACCTTTGTTTACTGCCCCTTATCTTTTTGTTGTCTAAGATCATTGTCTTCCTGAAAAGTCATCTCTTGTTTTTCGACCTGTATATTTTTCCATCCAACCTTCCTATTTATAGAACTTCTAGTTTAACTTGAAGAGTTTTATTCAGCCTGTGCTCAGTCCAGGGCTGTTGACTGAATGAGTATTTGTTTTACATGGAAAAGGTCTTCATGGAGCTCTCAGTAAATGACGATTGCTATTCTGATCCTTCTTCTTCTCTCAGAAATCTTAAGATGTGACTTTGCCCAGTTAATGTTTTCTCCAGTTAGGAGTATGATGATAAATGTAACATGAAAAAGGTCATAAATCCATCTCTAAATAAGCATCTGGCTGTTTTGCAACTAAAAGGTTGCAAACATCTTTAGGAAGTCCTTTGGATTTACCCAACATGAGCGGCTTCTTGTGTGATACCTTGGTAATTATAAAGCGTTTTTATATAAAGAAAGAAAAGACTAAAGCAGCTAAAATGGGTTTTGAGACTTAAAGGGAAGAAACATCCTAAATACTGACAGATTTCAGTTGTTTTCTTGGCCTTCCACACTTTTGTTCTCCTTTCTCCTTCAAAGTTAAGTTCTTGTTCCTTTATTAATTAATGTAATTTAGTTTGTTGATTTTTCCTCAGCTTATCATGAAGATTTGTACTTAATGGGAAAATTTTGATCAATCTGATACTTATTCCCCCTCTTGTATAATCTTTAACTTGACTGTATCTTTTTTCCGTTGCTTCAAATCCCTCAGATGATGTACCTGGGCTCAGGCTTGTGTTGTGTTGGTGCACTGGCAGGTCTCTCCGCCCAGGGCACATCCCGTTTGGGGAACGCCCTGGGCATGATGGGCGTAGCAGGGGGTATTGCTGCGACCATCGGCGCTTTAAAACCTTCACCAGAGCTGCTGTCTCAGATGTCTTTAGCCATGGCCACTGGGGGAACCCTGGGTATGTGGATAAAGTACATTTCCTGGTACAGATTATTACTCTTAACAGTTCAACCTTTTTTCCTAAGAATAAAAGATTCAGCTGTGGGTTTTGTTCCCCTGCAACACAAACAGTTTATCTACAGAAGGATGCGTAACAGAGCATCATTTGTTCTGAAAAAAGTAGAATAATAAATAATTATTTAATCAGCATGCATGCAAGTGCATCAGGGCTACAGCTTCTTACTTTCTTTTTTTAAATTAGGTAATCACTTTAAATGAAATGTAGTTAGCTTTGAAAAGCTTGCCTGAAAATCGTTTGCTCTTTTTTTGTTAATAAATGATCTTTTATCCATAATTTTTTTCATCATGTGTGATTTGTGTTTTGTATTGTCCTTCAATGGTGGAATTTCCACTGCAGGTCTCACTATCGCCAAGCGTATTGAAATCACAGATTTGCCACAGCTGGTTGCAGCCTTCCACAGCTTGGTGGGGCTTGCGGCTGTCCTCACCTGCATTGCTGAATACATGATTGAGTTCCCTCACCTGGAAACCCACCCAGCAGCAGGTGTTCTGAAGACCGTGGCCTACCTGGGCACGTACATTGGAGGCGTAACCTTCAGTGGATCTCTGGTGGCCTACGGAAAGCTTCAAGGTTTGAGATGTTAAAAACATTTTCTGCTGTATGTAGTTCCTGTTCCTGTTGAAACTGTGGGGGCTCAGGTTAGACTTCACAATTAAGATTAAATATAAACTGCATATTATTTTCCATATAACTGTAAAAGAAACAACCATAAATAGTAAATACATCTACTTTACTGTCCATGCTGAAGAAAAGTGTACAGGGGAAGCTGTTAATTAAATTCAAACGTCATGTATTACATTAAGAAATGTTGAAACACATAAAACACATTAGGGAGTAAAATAGCAGTTGTGAACAATCTGAACTAATAAACTGCAGAAACCAAAGCCAGAGTTCAGCATAAGATGACTGTTCTGCCTGAATGATCACTTTTCCCTCTCGGATCATCAGGAAAACCTCCTTGCTGTCTGTTGACAGTCAGTCAAAAATCCTTTGGTATGTTTGCCAATCAGCATCAAGCAGCCAGCTTGACGACCCGCTCTCACTCAATAGATCCTCTAAGAGGTTTAGCCTCACTGGAAGTGACATATATTGGCGTGTTATCCAATCAGAACCGTCCTTTCTCGCTGTTTACTTTAATAGACGGAGGCTCAAACCTTAACAGGGGTTAGAGAAAGACAGCCAGCATCTTGCTGCTCCAGAGCAGAGGGGAGATTGCGTCCAAGACTGAGCTCAACAGCTGATTAATGTGCAACATACTTATAAAATTAGACGCCTTGTAGTGCATATTTAATGTTCAGATGGACACCCATGTCTTGGTGGGCATGTAGTTCTGCCATGCTCTTTCTATAGTAGAAAAGAGTGAGCTGTATAAACTGCTTGGGATATATCATTTCATAACCTAAACCTGCTTTAAACTACTTAACTTGCTCCCTGAACTGAAGGCATTCATTTTTGGGGGCTATTAAAGTAAAAGATGTAGCATACATTAACAAGACTCATTCTCAGGATGATCAGGGTTTTAAAACTTTTTGAAAAGCAGCAACCTTTTGCTATGAATTCATAATTATTTCCTCCTTTGCATTGTTCTTCTCACGTCAAATCTTGGTTGCCCTGCAACAGACTGTCGACTTGTCCAGGGTGTACCTGGCCTCTCGCCCATAGACCGCCAAAAATAGGCACCGGTCACACAGCGACCCTAATGGAATAAGCAGGAGAAGATTAATGGATCAAATCTTGCTTAAAAAAGTTATTCATTGCAGAGCTGCAAAAACATAAATACCAGATTACCGTTGCAAGACAATGAAAACAGAATGAGCTGTACATCCGCTTGCTCTGTTTTTCCCCAGCATGTGGTTAAAGCAGAAAGCCCTCTTTGAAATCTAGACCAGGACCAAGGCTTTGTGTGCAGCTTTCAGCAGCCTCTCTTTTAAAATGTTGTGCAACTGACAAACGGGACCACATGAGAAACATTCTGGTAATGAATGATTTATTGGGCACGGGGCAGTGGCTGAAAGTCTGTGGTTGGGGGATTAGTTGTTGTTGTCTTGTATCAAACTAACGTCCTCCGCAGAGACATCTGGATCTCCAAGGGGGCACTTGAAAATAATTAAGAGGAAATTGCAATTTTTGTTTTATTTTGTGAGTTATCCCAACAAAAAAGTGACGGTCATCTCTGGCTTTTTGAATCAAATATTCTTTGCTTGTAGGCATCCTGGACTCTGCTCCCCTGCTGTTGCCTGGCCGACACATGTTGAACGCTGGTCTGATGGCAGCATCCATGGGAGGCATGGTGCCCTTTATGCTCAGCTCCAGCTATGGCACTGGGATGGGTTGTCTGATGGGAGTATCTGGGCTTTCAGCCATTATGGTGAGATTTAATACATATTTGAGCAGCAAGCAGATGGGTTTTTCTGAGAATGTAATAAAGTCATTCTGGACTGGATTAGATGTTCGTTTGGAGCTAGTGATGCTGTTTACATCTGATGCTCCAGTTTGTTAGATACTAAATATGGTTGAACTCTATTCATACAAGATTGATTTAGCTAAAACTGAGTTGGAAATATGCTTTTAAACCCTTTTGATGTTTTTACAGGGCATAACGCTCACAGCAGCCATCGGTGGAGCAGACATGCCGGTGGTCATTACCGTGTTAAACAGCTACTCAGGATGGGCTCTCTGTGCTGAAGGCTTTTTACTCGACAACAATCTCATGACAATTGTAGGGGCCCTGATCGGCTCCTCTGGTGCCATCCTCTCATACATCATGTGTGTGGTGAGTCGATGCGCTTACTTTAGGCTGTTCTCTTAAATATCAACACTTGAACGATCTGAGACGCCGTCTGTTCTCTAAGGCTATGAACCGATCGTTGCCCAATGTGATCCTGGGAGGGTACGGCACCACATCCACATTAGGTGGAAAGCCCATGGAGATCGTTGGAACTCACACTGAGGTCAATGTGGAACAAACTGTGGACATAATCAAAGAAGCCAACACAGTCATCATCACACCAGGTAGACCATAGTGTTTGTTGATTATGTTTTACATTATATTAACAGCATTTCCAAACAGATTTATGTAAATATAGTATCTATTAATTTATTAATTATCTATCGATTTTTGAAACTTTACTAACAAGCTGGAATCTACGTTTTTTTAAAGATAATCCATTCCTCTCCTCAGCTATTGGCACTCCTTGTAAAGGTGTGTAGAAAAAAGGGTTAGGGCCCTTCATCAATTTATCTCTTTCATTTCCACCTAAAAAGTGCATTCAAATAAATATAATTATTTATTATTTTATAATTATAATTAGGGAGAAATTATAGTTTAAGAATAAAATACATTTTTGGAGATCTTTATCAGGAGGGCCACTAACTCTTGTGGTTATCTATACTCTATTTGCTGATTTTTCCTCTTTGCCATTAACAGATTAAGGCCTAAATTGCATTTTGATCCAGTTGATCACATAGATATGCAGTTCCACTAACAACATTCATTATCAATGAATCTGCTAATATAAAAAAAACTCTTTGTGTTCTAATTATAAAACTCGTGAGAAAGCTGTGAACAACATACCAGTTTTTTTCTAAACAGATGTAAGCACACTGTTACACCGACAGACTATAAGATGTCAAGATGTCAAAATAGTGTCAAAAATAGAGCCAAAATTCAGAGTAACAAATTAAAACACCATCATAGCGTGTAAGGCAAAAACAACATTTTGATAAAACTCTTTTTGGAAGAGTTTGAGTTGGAAGAGTTGGAAGTTTTGCATATCCCATTTGGGAGTGTTTCCAGTTTTTTTTTGTTTTTTGTTTTGACATTTTGATGAAAAAATTGCACAAAACAGATGTGACCACACTGCAAGATTAAAAAAAAAAAAAGGAAAGACAAGAGATTTTGTGAAACACCAAGATCTAACTTTAAACCCAGCCTCAGGTGGTGGGGTGGGGGGCGCAGCTGCAGCGTGGGATGATATGACTAAACAGAGTGAATCCTTGACCCTGTTCAAACAGTCAGGCTATCTTATATTTGATTTTATTTGATCAACTTAAATGGACAGAAAAAAATAGTTTAAAATATTAGCTCTACTAAAAGCAGCAATTATAAAAAAAAAATAAAAGTTGGAGATGTCCAGAACTATGTCTGATGTTGGCAAGTAACTCATTTGAGAGAAACACAAGAAGAGATCAGGGACCACAAGGGGGAGTAGTGTACTTACTTATAAACTCAAATCATCTGTCAACCAACAGTGATAGATTATTGTCGAGATAATTACCAGGCTGTGTTTCTTTTTCTTTTTTTCTTTTTTAAAGTCAGATTTGTCTGACAAATGAGTTGTTGTTTAACAGCCCGGGCTAGAGCAACCATTCTGAAAATCTTGGATACTTGTCTTGCTGTTGTTACCAAATGGCCCCAGACCAATGCGAGGACAGCTGTGTGGTCCAACACGCTGGTTTGATTAGAGAAACAGGGGAAAGTCGAAGGAAATATTGAGTCCAGGCTCGAAACTTCTCCATGTGGCTGTCAACAACAAAGAAGGGCAGTGAGGAAACAGAAGGCTCCAGCTGTCTGGGGAATCACTGGTCAGGCCATGATAGACTGCCTTCAGAATAAGGAAAAAAAAAAAAAAGAAAGAAAGAGAGAAAACTCAACGAGGGGTAATGCTGGTCTCTGTCAGGGATCTGACCAATCGGGTTAAACAGGGGTAACGCAGACTCAGGCGAAACGGTTCTTTGCACGCAGGGGTCCCAAATGCATCGCAAATATGTTGAAATTTCTCAGAGAAATTCATCTCAAATTATTGAACTATCGGGAATTCAATAAGAAATAGACGCTTGTGGGGGACGAGGACACAGAGGAGGAGAGGATTAATAAAGAACAGATGATTGATGGTTTTGGATCATTGCGCTTCTATTCAACTATGAACAAAAGCTCTAATGTGCCTCAAATCCAAAAAAGTTGTTTTGGATGATAGAGTCACACAGCTGTGTGTGTGGGGGGGGTCTCCAGCATCCATTAAGGAGCCATATTTACTGGCTAATGTTTCACCTTTTTTTCCTCCAGGCTGGGGTCTGTGTGCAGCCAAAGCTCAGTACCCAATAGCAGATATGGTGAAAATGTTAAGAGAACAAGGCAAGACTGTCAGGTGAGTTCATCTGTTCCTCGGTTGAAACACATGAACATCCTACTCTGTAATCCCCCCCCCCCCAGTTTCTTTACACTCTTTTTCTCAGAGAGTCAAACTTCAAAATTCAAAGTAGTTCATGACTCTAAGGTGGAAGGATGGTTATGTATGTCTTACTAAATGAGTGTGGTACAGAGATGTATTCATTCTTCTAAAGTCAACCATTTGTTGATATTTTTCCATCTGTTCACATCTAGACACTGAGAAATTTTTCCTTTCAAAAGAAGGCTCAGCTCAGTCTTCTATGGATGAATGCAGTTCAAATTGTTAGAAAGATATAGCTTTTGACTTTGACCTGGCTGTTTTACCTTAATACATTTTGACCGGGCAGCAAAATAAACAAAAGAACATAATTCAGGTACTATTGATGGACATGGACAACATCAGCTTCAATTAACCTTCATTTTTTGGGCTCTTTTTTTTTTTTTCAAACACTTTGGGAGCTTGCTTCATCATGTCCACAAAAAAAATACACCGAACATATACATAGAGGACACCAAAGCAAAGTCTTTTCAACAAAAGACATCTATCATTGAAAAAGAGATTTTGGATGCATGATTCTTAAATTATATAAAACCACAAGTTATATCCAGTCTGTGAAATTGCAGTTTTGCAGACATTAATAATGTGATGCTGTGTGCAATTCAAGCCATTTTCCTTACAGGAGTGTGGAAGAACAAAAGGCCCAAACTATTGTGTTGTCTTTAAGAAGTTACGAGTATATCTTCCCTTTGAAGCAAAATATAAATAAATGATGGTGCTTTGTGTGTTTGAACAATATGTGTGAATGTTTGCTTCTTTAAAGCATCCATCTAAATGCACTCACTTAGAAAAGATGAGAGCATTTTATTCTCAGAAAGAGCATTGGGGTTGATGGGTGTGAATAACGTTTGATCTTTGTCTCTGACAGGTTTGGCATCCACCCAGTTGCTGGTCGTATGCCTGGCCAACTGAACGTTCTCTTGGCTGAGGCTGGCGTTCCCTATGACGTGGTCCTGGAGATGGATGAGATCAATGACGACTTTCCAGGCAGAGCCTTTTAAAAAAAAATAAATGAAGAAGACAGAATATAATATTTATTAAGACACGGTTATCACCTTGGCAGGACAGTATAGGATAAAATTATGATATCAGCCGTTTGTGTATTAAACATGTCCACATTTCCATTGACACTCACAGCTGCTGCGTATGTAAGTGTATGTGAAGATTCAGACATGCCACGCTATTTGGACAACAGTTGGTGTTTTCTTAGCAACCAGCCTGCTGTCTAGGACACATGGTCCTTGTTTATGAGAGAGCAAGATGGGCGTGGTAGCTGAGCTGGCTCTCATCTATCTTGGAACTGAATGTGTAAATTTCTGTGACCCACAGAGACGGACCTCACGCTGGTCATTGGAGCAAATGACACTGTGAACTCTGCAGCGCAGGAAGATCCCAATTCTATAATTGCTGGCATGCCGGTGCTGGAAGTGTGGAAGTCCAAACAGGTTTAGAAATATCTATTGAACCCAAATCCATCTGGATATATAGTCTTACTAAAAGAACTGACTTTATGTATGTTTTCTCTACTTTTCTACAGGTTATAGTGATGAAGCGTACACTGGGAGTGGGTTACGCAGCAGTGGACAACCCCATTTTTTACAAACCCAACACATCAATGTTGCTAGGGGATGCAAAGAAAACATGTGATGCACTGCAAGCGAAGATCAGAGAGGTCTACTACTAGTTTTTTCTTTCCCAAAACAAAATTAAACTCAAGAAAGCTGTTTTCCCAAGTAAATGATTTAAGGATCTGGATATTTGGGGAGATTTATTTAATCTGCAAGAAAAGAATAATTAATTCTTATTACCATTTCACTGTCGCATTTAATGATGTAATCCAGTAAGATCAAATGTCAACACCACTTTGTGTATATATGAAGTTGTGTTCTCATGTCTAGGTGCCAAAGGTTCTTAGGTTTATTTCAAACATGAGGAAAGTCATAAACTTGTGGACAAAAGTGTTTTGAATTGTAAATAAAATATTCAAATGTTAAAAAGTCTTGTTCTGTTAAAACCACAAACACAACTATTCGCAAGATTATATACAGATTTTGTTTGAGAAAACGTCGTAATTCAGGCTGAAGTCTTTAAGATATATTGGTCTGAAGGTTATCATTTCTCACTTTTGTAGCTTCTTAAGGTAAAGATGAAAATGAACTTT
>JAUZNJ010000761.1:0-18802 GCA_034780135.1 Jordanella pulchra
GACTGACGTTTCCTTCTGTGCAGTCCTGTTCTGTTTAGGATCCTGTAAGAGTAGGCATGCCGTTAATGGTTTTAACCGCAGTGCAAAGCAGCATCCGGATCTCTATGTTGTTGACCAAACATGAAAGGGAACCTGACCAATTCAAGTTAGGCACTGTACTAGCCTAGCATAATACCGCCACTTCCTGAACATAAAATTATCACGTTTTAACGAGATACGTATCACGTTTTAACAAGATACTATCACAGTTTAACAAGAGACGTATCACATTTTAACTAGATACTATCACGTTTTAACAAGATACGTATCACGTTATAACAAGATACTATCATGTTTTAAAGAGATACGTATCATGTTTTATCAAAATACTATCACGTTTTAACAAGATATGTTTCACGTTTTAACAAGATACTATCACGTTTTAACAAGATACGTATCACGTTATAACGTGATAGCGCTCAAAATTTTTTTTCCCTGCGTGATAGCAATACGCCTCCGTAAGTCCTCATGTAGATGCTGTAAGTAATCAAATTAAGCCTTGCAGATCTTCCTCTGTTGTTTTGCATTGGTCTAATTCGAGTCTCTCCAAGAGCTGCTTGTTCAAAGAGTGCACAGGGTTTTCTGAACCGAACCAAACCGGACATGGTCCTCGCCTTTCCAAACAAACATGCAGTAACCTTCATTTTCCCATCTTTTTATCTGATGTTTATTGAAGTATTCTAAGCTTAGGTGAGGTTAGGATAGACATTTTTACATGTATTGTGTTTGTTTTTTTTTTCATTTGAAAGAAGCTTAATAATTAAGCGGCACTGTGTATTTGTCCCTGGGTCATTTCTCCCTGTCTGAAGGGTAAATGTACTAAGTTCTGATTGGCTAGGATCATGATCTTCAAACTACCTCATCTTCAGGCAGGTGCATATGTGGTACCACCCATCTTAGGACAAAATTTTACCTTTGACCTGGCTCAGCCCCACCTGATAGCCTGGCTTCCTGCTGGTATCTGAGTTAACTCATTCTGTTCCAGTGCTGCTACGTTTTAATGCACTTCGGAGTCATTGTTCATTATTCACTGTAAAACCGAACAAGGCTTCACTGTTTTGATTGCATTTAAGATCTCTGAATCAGTTCTTATTTATACTTATCCACAGCTATCTTAAGGGATACCTTGAATGCATTAACCCACCAAGCCTTCAACTTGAACATTCCTTAGAGACACATTGAATGGACTCTTAGATCCTTTTCCCCCTTATTATTAGCCTTTCATCTACCTTGTGCTTATTTCAGTAATGTGTGGGGTTTGCTTAGTTATTAGATACAATAATACTGTAATAGGGATTATTAGGCATCAAAGATACTGATATTTTAACTGTGTTTCTGTTCAATTATTTATGAAGTGAATGATTTATGACTCACAAACAGATCCACCTCTATTTTGGTTAACCCCAGAAGAAACAGAGACAATTTCCTTTGGTTGGTGATAAATAACTCTGTTGATAACCATAGTCTAAATTACTAAATTGGGGAAAGACAACTGGATTTTAACAGCTAGCCCAACCTTCAGTAAAAGACTAAAGGGCCTTGGTGAGTGAGAATTCATAATCACTTCACTGATGATCATTAATTGCTTTTTACTCTTGATTTGAATTACCAATTAATGAACTATAACTCCCAGTTTCTGTTATTCAATATGTTAATGATCTGCTGGTAAAATTGCACAACAAATACAAAATGCAGATACTTTATGATTACTTTAGTTCCTTTACTTTAACTGCATCTAACTAACTAACTCTCTTGGCAGATACATGGTTTTCAGAAGGATTAATAATAATAATAATGATCTTTCTTACTGGACTTTCCTTGTGGTATACTACCTCTTTGTTATTCTGTGTTCTCTTCACATGACAATTATATCAGATTGCAATTGTGATAAAATGTAATCAAACTGAACACTGGTATTTCAAGGAAAGGGAATATTGCTATGTAATATACAAGCAATAAAGCAAAAATCTCCTTCAAATGGAGCAGTAAATGACACTCATGTAAACTACATTTACTTTTAAAATCCTTGTTTAGAATGATACCATTGCAGACTTTGTTATCTATATCAACTTCCATGGTAAATTATATTGAGACATCTGACTGCTAAAAGCTGTTGTATCCTATTCCAACGTATCTCAAACTAAATACATAAATCTGTCACATGGCAGTGGCAATACTGCAACTATTAGTTAAGACAACATGTGCATTGTAGTGAGTCTTGTCTTTTGCCATGCATTAGCTGTACTCTGGCCAGTTTAGATTGCACTCTACTAAAGATGTATCCTGCTGTGACCTCAGGGAGCCCCTGTGTGTGCCAGCCTTAGCAATAGTCCGCAGTTGGGTTTTGCATGACACTGTGTTGGAGAATATTGCATTGCTGCCTTAACACCAAAACCATCGGAGCCAATCACTGTCAGTGGATGTTTAAGGTCTGTGTGTATGTGTGCGTGGTGACCCCCACTTTTCTCTTCTGCATCTTCAGTACATGGCCTTGAGCATGAGCAAAATGGCTCAGTATCAAAAAGTAATGATTGAACTAAAAGCATACTCCAATAAAAACACCCTGTGTGTATATGCATAGATCTGTATATATACATATAATGATAATTTTTTATTTTATTAACTAATTCCAATGTGTGTATATGCATGAGTGAGTGTATCTTGGGTCTGTGTGTTTGTGGGGGTTGGGGGATGGATTGGCTGAAATAAAAACAAAGGCTGGCAGAAAGGCAAGGAGACGTTTGTTGAGATGTATTGAATTTCAATAAAAACTGCAAAGAGGAGAAATAGGCTTGGGCAATTTTTCAATTTCTCCTCACTCTGTCTTGAATTAGTCATGGTACACTATTTTTCACCATACCCAGCTAATCAGATCTCTGTTGTCCCGTGGGCTTCCACTCATTTGGTATGTCCCATGAGTCATGTGTCAATCATATTGCTCATCAATGTCTGCCTCTTTCTTTCTTTCTTTCTTTCTTTCTTTCTTTCTTTCTTTCTTTCTTAGCAGTAGCACACCAGACTCCATTAATCCCATCGAGTCATCAGGTTATGACTGAACTCACTTGATGAGATGAATGGAGACTGGTGTGCTACTGCTTGGGTGGAAAGAAAACCAGCAGTCACACAGCCCTTTCTGGAACCACTTTGACACCTGTGCCTTAAAAGATCAATCTTTTAAGGTACGCAGTTTTCTGTCATTTTAGTGACATAAATTCAAGCAGAACCTTGTGCCACTTGGGCAATGATGAGCAAAATAAAAAGTGTTAGTCCATTTTATATAAACAACAGTTCTTCCTTAATTTTTATGTTTTAATTTGGATGGGGGTTATGTGTCCACCAAATCTTTTTTTAAAACAACCAATCTAATTTGATAACATTTTTAAGCAAACTATATTGGTAAAAGGGAAAACAATACAAATTGGCCACTTTGAAAAGCCACAATCAGGGATAGAACCAGGAACCCTTCGGGTGAAAGTCCTGCTGTCACAGCCTATGCCACTATCACCACTGTCCACACTGAGGAAATAAATGCTACTTAATTCTAATGACCCAACAGGCACCAGTGGTTTGGTCAGTTTCTGGTCAACATTTTGATTAATACAAACAAAATTGTTTTAACAAACTAGGTTGTTTTTCTAACCAATCTTTTCTTAGAGTGACTCCATACTCTGTCCAAGCTCTGTGTAAAAACTCGAGTGAACGCAGCTCTTCTACAAGCTCCCACATCTTGCCGGAATACTGAAGTTGTTTGAATGCCTGTCAAAGTTTAGGGGCGATCTGAACCACTGCCCGAGGCGGTCATGTGGTATTGCGGTAGCGAGGTTTTGGACATCATTGATTTAAGCTCCTCCCCTACTTGAAGCAAGCCTCGATAAGTGCTTTGCAGAAACGCCCCCTCCACTACTTGATAAACGCCTCGAAGCCTCGGCCCATCTCATAACATCGCTATTAAAAAGGGTGAAGTTGAGAAAAGCTTTCACTCAAACAAAAACAAGGTTAGAAACGGATGCCGACGTGGCACTGTTGATATTCGACTTGTAAGTACCATATTTGATAATATGGAATTAGAGAAAGCAAATAGTGCAGTGGCTTTTAATTATTTATTACAGTGCTCAAGTGTACAAATGCTATGAAAGTACATGATTATATTGAAAATTCAAAAATGTTTTATAAAGCTTAAAATCAAACCAACCAAAACAAAAATGAGACTGACACACAAACAAGTAGAGAGCAACAAAGTGAAAATGCTCCAAAAACAAAACCTGCTGAAGAAACATAAATTTTGATAAAACACAAACAAACAAAACATGTGCAAAATGACTATTTTCTTTCCTTCTGAGATTATTTTTTTGCAGGTGGGAAAGACTTTCTTGTGTCAGTCCACAATTTCCTTCAGTTATTGGTGTCTGTCATACTTTTTACTACACTGTTTTATTTTCAGCAGTTATGGCTGTGAGCTGGGATGTGGTTGAGCTGATCGGTTGAGGTTTTATGGAGATTTTTGATTTCTTTGGGGAATTTTTCAATCTGTTAATAGGTATATTCCAAGCTTTGATGCAGTGACTGCAATTCTTTGTGTAAAACTTCAATGAGTGCGGTTGTGGTGTCAAATCCAGAGAGTCTTTGGTTCATGGAGATCAAAATAAGTGAAATCTGGTCATTGGATGACTGAGGATGTCAGTTAGTAAAGATTAAATCCATATTTATGGAGGGTGAGAAGAATAAAAGAACTTGCAGAGAAGATAAGCAAGAAAGATAATTTTATAGAGAACATTCTCACCTCCAAGACATTTTTCAAGGAGGCTTAGCTTTTTTTGAAAAACTAAGCTCCCATTTGCAAGCTTCTGTTGTGCAAGCTTTCCAGGTACTTGTGGCGGGAGTACAAGTTGACTGATCACCACAAGTACATGAAGGTCCCCATCATGTAGTATATTCTTGGGAAACTGTTCTTACAATGTTCCCACAAGAATACAAATAAATAGCCATACAAACACATAGACATATAAACTTGTTTCACTATCTTTGCGGGTCTTTCCATTTATTTTGATTATTTTTACAGTCTTACTTTGATCCTTACGCTAACCGTTGTGGGTTCATATCTAACCCTAACTCCAACTCTAATTCCAGTTTTATGGCCTAATCCAGACCCTTACCGTATACTTAATCATTACTAAAACATGCCCGACCCTAAACCTAACCTAAACTCAATTCATACCTTTTTTCTAAACCTAACCCCCACCCCAAGAAGAGAACATTTCCTCATGGGTAGTAGTCGTTGGCCTCAACAAGTAGCTAAAAGTCCCTTAAGTCCCTTGTAGTGTTAAGGATTCAACTTTAATTGCATACAACTTTAATTTATTGTACTAGACAATGAACATTTAATTTAATAGGCATATGCTCTAATTAAAACTTACCACTGGCTTCCAGCACAGGGACAGTTTATGTCCAAACAATCTTGTAATTGGTCAGTGGGCCTATATACAGGGTTACAGTTAGCCACTGTGCTGTTTGGTGACATGGTGTACCACAATTTACATGGACCAGAGCAAGAAATGGGAAGAGTTGTCTCAGGAAAATAGAAAGAAAATTATAGACAACCATGTTAAAAGTAAACATTATAAGACCATTGCTTGATGTTCATGTGGCAACAGTTCCACATATTACAAAGAAATTTAAGATCCATGGGGTTGTAGCTAACCACCTTGGGTTTGGCGGCAGGAGAGAAGTTGATGACAAATCAAAGAGATGAATAATATGAATAGAAACAAAAAGCCCATGAAAACTTCTAAAGAGATTTAAGGTGAACTTAAGCTCAAGAACATCAGTGTCAGATTGCACTATCCATCACAATTTGAGCCAAAGTGGATTTAATTTGAGACAACCAAGGAGGACATTTTTGTTGAAAACCAATAATTAAAAATCAAGTTCTGGTAGAATATCTTATAAACAGATGAGACAAAATTTTAACTTTTTGCCAGGGCATACAGTTCTATGTTCACAGAGAGAAACATTAAATGTATCAAAAAAAGAACACTCTCCCTACAGTGAAATATGGAGGAGACTGTGATGTTCTGGAGCTGCTATGCTTTATCTACTACTGGGTGTCTTAAATTTCTGCAGGATACAATACAGTCTCAAGACTATCAAGGGATTCTAGAGAGAAATGTGCTGTCCAGTGTCAGGAAGCTTGGTCAACCATCATGATGGATCTTGCAACAGGATAACCACCTAAAACACACAGCTAAAAACTCTCAAGAATGACTAAAAGGGAAAAACTGGACTATTCTGTTGTGGGCATCTAAGAGCCATGAGCGACATCCTAAAGAAGGAGCTGAAACATGCTGTCTGGAAAAGACACCCTTTAAACATAAAACAAATGGAGCAGTTGATGAGGAATGGGCGAAAATACCTGCTGAGAAGTCTACAGAAGTCTCATTGACAGTTACAGGTTTTGTTTATTGCAGTGATTCACAACAAAATGTTGAGTCAAGGGTATCTTCATTTTTTTCTAGGCCTGTTTTATGAGTTTATTTTTTTATCTTTCTATTGAAGCGTAGATAAAAAGATTAATTCATTTAGCACAGATTAACAGCATTTTTTCCCACTGGTGAATGGGTTAAACTGTAATTTTATTGGATTCTCTGTGATTCATCATTCATTAGGAATAAAACTAAACTCCATATTGTACTTACTTGGTATTGATGGTTGGGTGTGAATATATACAGTCATAACACACTATTGCATTGATCTCATTTGAATGTGCAGCTCTGCATGTTCATCATTTTGATCTCCTCTTGCTTTGGGTCAGACTCTGTAAGGTTGAATAGACAACACTTTGTCTTTAAAGAAATTTTGGATATAAATGTTTGTGTTAAATTATAGACAACTTTATCAAAATGTATTTTGCACAACAGGTGAAAAATGATCTAGCATTGTAAATTTTTTGTCATAGAAAATCCTACATATATTCAAATTAATAATATTACTGCCTTTCAGTTTTGAGAAGTATATATATTTTTTAACCTTTAAATAGACAAATATATCTATCACTCTTTCCATAATAATCTAACTGGTGTGGTAAATAAAGTAACTTTTTCTGTAAATGATTGTAGTAGACATCCCCTTTTTAAAATTAGGATAATAAAGACAAGAAACACATCATTTCTGACAACCTTCACAGAAAACCCCATCCCAATATTGAAAAGCATAAAAGAGTTTTCTTTGTGAATTGGCACATCTTACACTACTGCAGCAGTTTTGTAGTAGTTTCTAGAATTTTATTAATTTCCTGAAGAAAGCAAAGAAAAAAAGTTTCTTACTCTATGATTATACACTTGGAGGGAACAATGTCCCATTTGGGATTTTAAGCCATTTACACAGATGATTCCTGTAATGCCATGCAAATAGAATTTAATTCAAAGTTAATTCGCCTGCATTACTTTTTAATAAAGAAATGATAAATTATAATCTCCTCTGCAATTTAATCTATTTATGCTGTTTCTATCATTGGAAAGTGTCCACTGCTTCATTTCATTATCTGTGATGGAGGCAAAAGAAAAGGGGAGAAAGAAAGACTTGAAGGATTACAAACATAAAGGAGATAAATTTGTTATCTCAGCACCGGACTATGTTTGAGAAGGGAATACTGGTTGTAATGAATTGATTTCATATTTAGTCTTGGGCGTACTGATACACACAGATCTCTTGTGGTCTTTTGGTGCATGTTGCCTGCAGTATTTTCTTTCCTTTCATTAAGGTGGAGATTCTGCCCTTTTGATAGTCTTATCGATTCTGCCTCGAAACACTGTGGCACCCCTGTGAAGTTGCTCTTCAGGTAAACAAAAAAAGAAAAGCAGATGAAGCCATTATCTTTCACCTTATCCTGTACCACTGTATTGCCAATTCACTGAACTGCTTTACCTACCTGTAAACAGGTTTTTCTGGTCTTTGCTCCGTCTTGCATTTATTGAATCCATGGGATAATTACAGATTCTGTTGCTGCCGCCACTGATCAGGCTTGCTTTAATTCCACTGGGCAGAGAATTTATTGCTGAAATCATTATGATTCTTTCCCTCGGATCTGCCTTTAATTTCTTTCACTCCTTAAACCTGTTCTGAATGTGTTGAAGAGATGAAAAAGTTTCCATACTTGAGTCCATATTTGATCCTAATAGTGAAAACAAACTTAACAATAAACTTAATCTAATCTGACACCTTTTTATTATTTTACCTCTATGTATGTCTTCAACTGTGGTTTGTTACATAAGAACAAAGCAGTTGCTGATAAAGATGATAAAGTGAAGCAACTGTAAAGGGCAGCTGTGGTACAGAAGTTCAGTTTTACTTGTTATTTGAATAAATATTATGTAAAACTATAAAAATAATCACTAAAAGTATATTTTTTCTATTTCAAATTTCCTCACTCGTGTAATTAATGAGAAAGTACATTTTCAACACAAACTTTTAGAAAATTCTAAGCCCTTACTTTGTAATTAAAGTATTAAAAATGTAAATAAATATGAGAATTTCAATGTTGTGCTCTTGTGCCAAAAAAGTGTCACGTTTAGTCACACAAGATATTGTTTTTATTATAAAAACAGGAGAAGGATTAAAATAATGACTCAGAAGTCACCCACTAGGTATGATTAGAATCTCCGAGCTGACCCAGCCCGTCCCTTCAACACAAACCCTTTGCTTCTTGCTGCATTGTTTTGCAGCTCCTTTGGGGGCTTTTGTTCTTGAACCCTTTTGGTTATTTTGGGGCTCTTTCTATCTCTTCTCTTATGGTTCATTTGCACATGGAATGAAATTCTCCATCCTATGTTAAATCTCTGTATTTATGCAGTCATTTTGTGTGCTTGCTTTTAACTTTTTTTCTCTAATCTTTTTCCTCTTTAGTACCTCTGAGTCTTGGAGCTTTATTGTAATCATGTTTTATGCTGTAACAGCTTTCAAATCTTTTTTTTTTTTTTTTACTTGAAATAGAGGTTCAAAACAATGGCTTCCTTAAACTTCTAAGCCTGTAAATGGTCAGACATTGTGACAGGTAAAAAGAGTAGAAACTTTATATAATTTTCAAGGACTTAATTTGTGTTAAAACAGTAATGTAACATGTAAAAGTAACAAGAAATGTTTAATTAAGAATGATTATTAAAACGGAAGTAAATAGAATGGCTTTGTCATTTTTATACAAAAAAGCCATAAACACTGAGCTCTCTTTCCAATTTAGTGTAATTGTTTGTTTTTTTGTTTGTTTTTACTTTAGACTCAAAAAAATTGCAAAATGGCCTCAAATAACTATTGTTTCCAGTGCTGCCAAGAGGCCTGCTGTTTGATAAAAGCTAAATGTGTAAGAAAATATCAATAAAACTCTTTCTAATTATGAACAAAATAAGTAAACCACCAGAGAAGAGAAAGTTTGTGTCTGACCTAAATACCTCAATAAATAACAGGCTTTATACGAAAGAACCTAGAGAAAGACATTTTTGTAAGTAATAGTAAAAACATGAGTTTAAGCTGTAAAAGTAAATCAAAACCACATATTTTTAAGAAAAGGGGGCTTTAATTGACACATTTGGAAGCAACAGAGCACAAATGTTTTGTTCAGAAATACAAAATTCTCATTCACAAAATTGTGTAATTTAAAATGTTAAAAGAGAATCTGCTGAAGATAAAATGGTAAACTGCTTTAAGATATAAGGAATTACATTCTCCTTGACCATCACAACTTAAGATAATATTGACAAATTTAGGGATTTGGCAGATGGTGTTATAAAAAATAATTTAAAAGATTAAATTAAAGTACGACAGTCAAACCAAAGATATAAGATCAACAGCGATAACAAAGCAAAGCTCATTTTCCTTAAAAAATCCTAATTGATTGATAGATTATACTTTTTTCTTTTTCTCTGCAATCGCAGTAAGTCTTCTTTAATAGCTTCATAATGGCACTACTGAACTCGCCAAGGAAGTCTCAGCCAATTAGGAAAGTAATAGTTTCTAATTAACTTAAAAAAGGATTTTCAATAAAAAGGAGGAGATAGTGAATTTGATTACTCATATTCATTAACACCACCAACCCTCCCTCCCCACTTTCTTTCCTCGCTACCCCCTGTCTTTGCTGGAACTTTGCTCCCTTCATTTTTATGAATATTTTATCTTGTGTGAAACATTACAATACATGATGTCCCTGGCAAAGGCCAAAGATGTAACAGCAGAAAAGCCTTTCTTCTGTTCTCATTCAAAGAGGCTGCCTTTGTTTCTGGATAATGAACAAGTAGCTGATGGCGGCAGAATAAATTTTAATTAGTGTTTTTTCGAGCGCACTTGTGAGCATGATTGGTTGTTTTAAACCAAAACCTGACACTGTGAAAGCTTTTTTTTAAAAGTGGTAAACCAATGTTAGCTTAAAAATGAATGTGCATATTTAGGTATTTGTGTGTATGTGTCACAGATGGCAGCAGGTATCTGTTATGATGTTTTGGGAATTTGCCACAATTTTAACAAACTTCTTTTTTTAATGCATTTGTCTTCCCCTCTTTCCATCTCTGTCTTTCTTGCCTTGGGTCAAGTTAACAGCACTTAAGGACTACAACACTGTGCCCATTCACCATATGTTTCTGGTGTCTGTGTGGATACATGTGTTTTGGTGTGTATATTCTTGTTTTCCTTGTTCCCTTACCTGATGCCTCATATTGCTCGAAGCCAAAGCATGTCATCTTTTGAGAGACAAAAGCAAAAACAGAGGCGAACTGAGCGGGGACACCAGTTACACCTGTGTGTTTGTAAGTATCACGGTGTGTGTTTTTGTGTGTGAATCCTGCAGGCTGGTGTGCCATGAGACAGGGCCAGATGGTCACCCCAGGCAAAGCAGGTTGGGCCTGTTTACCTGCTTCACTCTGGGTCATGTCAGTTTCGCTTTCAGCTTAGCTGCAACACGGTTCAGACTCTGCTGCCAAAAAACACCACATTTAATTGCCCTTCTTCTCTACCTCCTCTTTCTCTTCCAGTTCTGCTCAGTTGGTGTGCATCATGCTTACATTCTCTGCATTTTCTGTAAATTTCTGTAGATTTACAAAGTAGAGACTATATCATTATTTATCACTAAGTTGAATTTATTTCTTTGATTCTATTTTAATTTGATTTGCCACCTATTCAATTAAGTGAATGCATCTAAAGCAGTAAACACAACTAGATAAAATACATTCCAATAGTGGTATTCTGTTTACATTAATAACCATTAGATTTGTCTTATACTAAGTAGAAGAAAAAAGAAGAAAATCCGGCATTGTTCAGTTAAACTTACTTAAAAATTCCTAGTTAAGGAAAATCATAAATAAATAAACAACAACAAAACCTGGATTTATTCCTAAGACTATTTACAGTTTATATAAATATATGCATGTATGTATGTATATATAAATAAATTCTAAATAAATAGAATTCTAAATATTTTATTAAATGGAAACAATTTTAAAAATATCAGTCCTTAAAGTAGGTTCTTTATTAAGAGGTAAAATACAAAAGCAAGAAATAAACCTAAAGGTGCCCTGTCCATTACTCTTGTTAAAAATCATAGTTTAGAAACTCTGTTTTGGTTGGTAGACTGTTTAAAAAAAACGAATTGGAACATATTAACCTTTGCTCACAGTTTTTTCATGCAATTAATTTGATACTGTAGTGTTTACTATACAATTCATGTTCATATTTGTGGACATGGGGTCATTCAGGGTTTAATATACATCAGTCATATTTTAAGTTGAGGTAGAAAAATAAACAACACAAAGTAGCTTGATATTTTATTTAAAGAAAGAGATTCTGAATTTGTGGATTAATTCAAACCAATCATTAATTGTTAACAATGTCCCTCAATTGAGGCGCATTACAACAGTTTAGAACAAGGCTCTTTCCCCAGAACAGTCTTTCCTTTACCCGCCCCTGTTGACTCCCACCCCTCCTTGCTTTAGCAGCAGTTGTTGGCACCGCAGCAAAGCTCGATGTCTGCCTGTAGCAGTCACAGGTGCCTACATGTTGCCTGCTGGCAGCATGCTGCCATGCTGCTGCGGTCATCTTGGCAGCATGCTCACTGCTCTCACCTAAGCTTGCCAGCTGTAGTCTACCTACCTTTGACCAGCTGCCAGTGTCTTCATTGTAGTTTATACACACCAGCATTGACCCTCCACATCAAATAACTGACCTATGGACACACATACACACACATTCATGTATGTAGCTGCTCTATTTAATGTGAAATAGACTCCTACCCTAATGTTCTCATAAACCAGTATCAAATTTCTCACCTACACCCGTCTGCCCCCTCAAGGTTTACTCTCACCCTTTACACCCGACATCTCCTGCACCTTCTACACCTACACACATCACTCTGTTTTTTCATTTCACATGCAAAGACGGGGCCAAGGCGAGCCGTGCAAATAGTCATAACAGCAATCTCATCTATGTCCAATCTGTCATGCCACTGCCTTTCATTATTCTCCTGCATGGGGAGGGAGATAACACTAAGGCATATTTTATAGACAGTTAGAGGAAGAGAGCATGATAAGAAAATAAAAAGAGGGAAAGATGCCAATATAGTGGGGTAATGGTGGGGAGATATCTGTGGTCCTTCTCAGGCCAGGAGAAGTGACACTCGTCCTTATTGGCATTTGGGTCAAGGAAACAAAGAAGAAAGACAGGAAGCAGGAGAGCAGGGAAATGGGGCAAATGAAGAGATGAAAATTGTAAAAAAAAAAATTAGGTTTCAGAGTGAGGGATGTAAATAGGGGGTGCCTGAAGGCCTGCAGGGGCCAGGGAGGTGTAAATAGGCGACAGCTATTCTTCATGGGCAATCGATGGCTTCATAAAATCAGTGCTGGTATGTACGTATGCATGTCACTGCTGTTGAATATGGAGGAATAACAGAATGTGATGGGGCCAGCATATGCTGCAGGGGATGGGTGGGTGGAGAGATGGGTGAATGAACTAAGGTCAGGTATTCGCTGCTGTCACCTCTGTTGCTGGGCTGAGTGGCTGACTGCCTGTCTCTCAGCGTAGCACGCTGGAATGATTGGGTCCTGGCCTACAGAGAATGGGACTGGGCAGCTTTACATATATACATATATCACGGCCATTGTCGTGCTGTGTACATCCTTGTGTGTGTATAGTACATGCACAGTGTGAGTGAGTATGCAAATAACATAGGTTTTCCCTTTGATTTTATATATGTGCCGGTGTCCATGCAGGAGAGCAATATAGAGATGTCAGTGCCGTCTCACTCTGTGACTGTCATTGAGATAGTAGGGGTGGGGTTAAGGTGACCTGTTTTAAATATAGAGAGTGTCAAGACAACATGCTCGGCTTGACTCATACAAGCCATTTGCATAACATTTCTCTATTACCTTTTATTTTCCTTCCTTCTTTTATCACCTGAGAGACAGGCAGAGCACATATGTTGTGTTTTGTCTTTGTCCCTGTTTGTTGAGGACGCAAAAAAATGCCTTTTCAAGGTTTATTTTAACACAAAATTACAAACCTGGTACTCAAATGAAGTAAAAAAGGTTTTGTGTTTCATTGCATCAAATAAAAGCATAAACTAAAATATGCTATCTGTACAGTATGTCCTAACACAATATTATAAAGACCATTTGTTATCTCTCCTATGCCTTTTGTTGGGTAGTATTATTGATCTAAAAGAAGAAGTTCTTAAAAATAAGCATTGTTTCTCACAAAAAGCATTAACTTGGCATGTTTTGAGTAGGGTTGATAATTTTTAAAGCTTTTCTTGTAAGAGGAACTTGAAGTGAGCACTGCTTATTGTGGCAACATTAAATATGACCATTCTGGAAATAAATTTTTCTTTCTTGTGGTCTATGGTCTTAACAGCTCTTACAAACCCTGGCATCCTCCTGTGTCATAATATCTTTCTGCATGATGTTCTTCATCATAGGCATATATCTTCTGCGGTGTTTTTCTACTATCTTCAACTCTTAAAAGGAAATGATTTAACATCTGCAATCTAATATATCCACACATCTTACTCTGCAAATGTCCCAACCATCGCTTTCTTTCATCTCTAACTTAGTCCTAAAGCTATTTTGGTTACTTAATTTGTACATCTGCAAATTTTCAGCTCTGCTGTGCAAAAATTCTAGAACGGATCAGAAAGCCATTTTCTGATATGTTCACATATGTTAGAGATATCTATGTCTTTCTTATTTGTATCTTTTCATATTGAGCAGTTTTTAAAACTTTGTAAAATTCTGGAAATATTCTGGAAAAATTCTGGAAATGTATTCTTTTTCAAACATGGAAAAATGAAAATGTGTTTGTGCAATGTAAACAGCGCAAGATTCCAGACTTTTTTTTTTTTAATTATTTATGACACCCCGAATATCTTATAAACAACAGAGACTTTTACATTTATTAAGATGGTGATGATGATAAATGGTCGTTGATTTTCCACATCACAATTTACATTTCTGTCTTTTGAATCATTTTAATTTTGAGCTTTAAACAGACAGGTGTGTTTTTTTTTAAAAAGAAATGTTATGATGTTACAAATGTTACAAAAACCAAACAAAAAAATGAAATTGTCCTTTTACTCATTGACACATCAGAAGAGACTTTCAGCACTTCAATGTCATTTGTCAAAAAACAAAATCAGATAAAAAAACAGAAGTTTAATTCTGAAATGATCTAGTTTTAATCTGTGCTGAACTAAGAGCTTGTTCTTGTGAATGTTTATGTGTCAATGTGAATAATCTATTTGGAAAGAGATTTGAAAAACAATTTGCGGGATGTTTCAAACAAATCTTATGGACCTTGGACAACGATTTCTGCTTAACTTTTGTAGCACATTTTGTCCTTCTTGAGCGTTTGTGTGAGCAAGTCTTGTCAGCATGCCCTTCAGTGTGAATGCACACTTCAGTCTGGCAAACTAATTAATTATTCCCCTCTTCACCCTCCTTTATTCATTCATTTGTTTTTTTAACTCTATCAAGAATACATGTCACATTCCTTCAATACCTTTCCTTCTCCCAAGCACAGAGCCTATTCATTAGGAATTCAAATTAATCAGTATTTACTGTAGCCCTCGCCAGCTCTGCTCTCAAGTGCAATTTCTATCAACAAGGTTGAGTGGGCTTTTGTTTCTCATAGCCAATTGGAATTAAGCCTACTCTTTCTTTGTCCTATTTTTTAGATGTTCAATTGAACACATCAACTAGTTTGGCACAAAAAATTGCACTGACGTTCCGCTGCAAGGATTTTTCATATGACATTCAATGAACTTTGAAATTAAGGCACTAAAATGGTTGAAAAAATAATTCAAGCTAATTTATAGTTTTTGTTTTTCAATTTCTATCTTCACAAAGGGCATGGTCACAAACAAAATATCAAACAAGCCTTGAAAGTTGTCTTTGGCTCTCTTATTATGCTATTTTGGCAGGTTTAAATAATCAATCTACTTCCTTTCCTGTAAACGTTATTGTGGAGACCTGAAAACACTGATCAAAAGACAAAAAACTAACAAGTCAATTACCACTTAACTTCATGCACATGTTGTTTTCAAAGCACCCAACCTCTTATGAACAGCTTGTTTTACAATTGCAATACTTTTACAGTACTTTCCACTTCTCATAAACTTCCTGCTGCACAATGTCACTATCACCATCAGGTGATGACTACTTCACCCGCTGATGCTGTCAAGAGATATTTCCAGATTGTTGTTGGGGTTGTTGTCCTTTCAACCTGATTAATTATCCATCACCAAAAACCTTCCTAAAAATCCATTGTTTCAGTGGAAACATATCCTGACCCATCTCAACACCACAATAGACTGGGACTTATATTTTCTGTATAGATCTGCTTATCGGTTTGTGAGAAGCAGTCAACTTACCTGTAAGTCCGCCCAACTAATCATACAACCTCTTTTCTATTCACAGAAGGCTCATAGTGTACCTCTCCCAACTCGAAAGTCTTACATAATAACATTAACCCATGTTACTCAAACACAGTTTCTTCTATAACCACTGTTAGTTAAATACATGCAGCACCAATATGAACATTTTTCAGCTGTGCACTATTCAACATTATTTCTTATCAGGTGATTTGGTGATAAAGTAGGACATCATTTGCTTAGAAATTATGGCGGATGGAAAATAGGGCACAGTAGGCAAATTGCTGGAAGAAACAAAGTCAAGGGGTGTTTACAATAAAGTACTGGCACAACGTTCCCCAACTTGAGCTCTGTTATTGCATGAAGTTTACTGTAAGTGACATGAAGTCTTCAAAAGGCCATAATACACATCAGTGTTAAAAACTTAGTATTTAAACTCATATTGGACTCATGTTGTTGGTTAAGGAACAGACAAAAAACAGTTGCATGTAAGTCATACGTTTATTCTAGTTACTTTCAGATCTATTGTTTTACAGAAATATTACAAAAACATAGCCAAGCCTAATTATGTAAGTTAACAGATGCATTATCAGAGTTCAATTCCAACAAGTTATCATTAGGTTTTCAACTTGTTAAACTCCAAAGTTATTAAGCAAAATGTTGCTAAATGTTGCTAAAAACAAAACTTAACATTTTTCATAAGTACTGTCCAAAAGTAGGAAAATATGCAGTATTCTACTGGAAAGTGTGGATCTTTTATGTGACACAGCATATTTTATTCAATACCAGTTAAAACTATTTCTAAATGTATTATAAGTAACATTGTCTAATAAATTTAGCTGAGTTTCTTGATTAATGGCTGATAAAACCTTTTTAGAAGGACCTTTATATTGACCAAAACTCAAAGATGTGTATTAACATTTTTACATAAAAAAGTATCTGGTTGAACTAAATGTCCCGTATCAGACTTAATTGTGACCTGGGTACCCTCAAACTGTTAACAGTCTTTCTGACTGAATAATGAGCACAGTGCAGAGTGTAATCGCCTGTGTTAAGGTGGTCAGTGCAGTAAAACTATTAAGTTCTACAAATGATTTAATCTCTGTGAAAAGTTATTAAATAATTTCATAAATTAATTGATTTTTTTATTTTTTATTTTATTGGGGTAAATTGTAAATATTCTATTATTCTTACTGTGGACAAGCCTAATGGTAGTGGAAGATGTATTTAAAGATATCCTCCTTCCTTTTTTATAATGTGGTCTTATGAAATATACTTTTCTCCATTATGAGCCTCTATATTTTTTCAGGCACTACTTTTTTCTATCTGAGCCAAGGTTGTAATTATAGAAAAAGGTACAGACCTCTATTTAAGTTATCAACGCCTGGTTGGATATAGCCTTTTGGCCTTTGCAAGCTTTCCCTTTACACAACTTTTTACTTAACAAGGCCATGCTGAAAAACCCACAGATCTAATTGAATATTGATATGTGTGTATAGAGGGCCGAATAGAGCACGCCCATGTTAAGCCATTCAGTGCATTCTCTTGACTGAAATTCCATTAGCTTGTTAGTGGAGGATAGTGGAGAGTCAGTGAATACTTAGCCTTGTTAGCTGAGGCGCAGGCTAAATGAGTGTGCACAGGGTCATTGTCCACTTAAAACTCGCTCTGCAAACTGGCGGCCAGCTTGAATAATTCATGGAGCATGACCCATGCTGCCTGGGCTTTAAATGAGTGTAGCTTCTCTTTCTGTCTGTTTGGATAATATCTCCACTCCGGAGTTAATTAGGTTTTCACTTTTTTTTATTTCAGCCAGCTGCGTGTACAGTGGTCAGGGACTTGTCCACTGAGACTTACTGAGAGCCAAAGAAAAACAGAAAGAAGCAAAGATGATTGCTTTATAAACTTGTAAATTGAGCTTTTTCTTTGTTGCTCACATCTCCATGAGGAGCATACTAATGTTGCACTTAACCTGACAATAACAGATACGGACAGTTGGTCAATCTGTATGCAGAAAAAGTCACATAAAATAAAGAAATCCAGGGAGTTGCTCCAATCATTCACTGATTAAAATTAACAAATTTAGGGATTCAATGGATTTAAAGCCTAACCTAAGTTCATATCACACCATCATGATGATATTGAGGCTAGAAAATTGGATTGTTGCGGAAACTGAATAATGTATCAAAGCATGTTTTTAATGGTCACAAAGCACCCTATCAGATTTAGAATAAGGGGTTATAAAAGTAACATGTGTGATATTTGAAAAATATTATTTATTTCTAAATAACTGAACACGTGACTGAACACCAATATGTATCTTCTATCTTGTCCATCTAAATCAGCTATAATTTCACATGGCTTTTTTCATCAATCTTTCTTAATATACAGTCAGCTGTAATAAAAACCTCTTTTTTATCTAATACTCATAGGACTAAAGCATTGTAAGCAGATACTTACATGTTTACAGTATTTCCTTTCTTCAGTCTGTGAGAGTCAACTATCCAGTATTCCAGTTCTCCATCATATCCCATGTAACTTTACCACCCACAAAGATTTTTGCATAGTACCTCTCCAACATTCAAAGTTGTTGCTGGTAATTTTGCCCAAGAGTCATTTTGTATGTTTGCAGTTATGATTATTTTGCAATTATATAAAAGCTGTATTTAGATTGGAGCTTACTGCTATCAGAACTCTCATGCGACCCAGTACCAGTTGAAGGAGTGTTTCAAAGCAACTTTGTCATCCAGCATTTTTGTCATGATGGGCTTAAGGGCTCTAACCCACATGCAGAACACCACACGGATACTGGGAAAAAGTTCAACAGTTTATTTGAACAGATAATAAACAACACAGGTTCCAGGTTCTGGT
>JAUZNJ010000772.1:0-18802 GCA_034780135.1 Jordanella pulchra
GCTTAGTGTGAGGGATTGCTGTCGAGTCAATGATTTGATGCAATCAGCTGGTTTTCCTTAGATAGAAAACTTTTAACCAATCTGACTGTGTGATTTGAATGAATTGTCTTTGTGAAGTGCCTTGAGATGACATTTGTTGCGATTTGGCGCTATATAAATAAACTGAATTGAAATTGAATTGAATTATATCTAATGTTTTTATGTGGACTCACCATGTGTGACTTCGTGGAAGCCAGTTTTCCTTTCCCACCTTCTCAATGCAAAATTTCTGAGGACCGTTGCTTCCTATAAAGAGGATAAATAACCAACTCTGGGTCATTTTGCCAGATATATCCCATACATTGCCATTTTTTATCTTCCTACTGTGTGTCTGTTTAGAGCCTTTATCCTTAATCATGACATACACTACTTATCACAAGTACAAGAAAATCAAAAAAATATTCCAGTTTTTAATTAAAGATTATTCAGTATAATGCCCTATAACACTCTGGAAAGAAAATATAGTATCAATAAGTGATATGAATAAAAAAAGACACCATCCAATTCAGGTTCTAAATTCATTCTGATAGTAAAGAAAACAGATCTGTAAAGGTATATTCCCATTAAAAGGGAGTTTTTCCTCTCCACTTTTGCTACACACATGCTAGGTGTGAGGGATTGCTGTTGAATTAATGAGTCAATGCAATTAGCTGGTTTTCCTTAGTTAAAAAACTAATCTGACTGTGTGATTTGATTGAATTGTCTTTGTAAATTGCCTTTAGATGACATGTGTTGTGAATTGGTGCTACTGTATATAAATAAACTGAATTGAATTGAATGGAATGAACTGCTTCAAAGGGAAAGAAAACAGCTCTAACTGACACTTTGACTTTCTTCAGTATGATAAATTTCAGTTGAAGCTCATTAAGGTACGGAACCACAATGTTCTCCAATACTGCTTTGATGCAGGCCGAGGGGGTAAGGTTGAAGCACGTGTAGGAATTAGTAGCAGCAGCTTTCAATGTTTGATTCCTTAAATGCTTCTGAGAAACTTTAAATGGTTTACTTTCTTTGCATTTCCCCCCAAAATGTTGCATAAAAAATTCTGAAATGTTCATCAACTGTCAGTTTATCTAGATCTAACCTTTTTTTAATCCTCTAGCAGTTCAGGACTTACCTTTGTACTGTTTGAAGCTATGCATTTGATTAAAAATAATGTAAAATGAAATTAATATCTGTAAAAAGTTGTGAAGTTCTAAACCATTTGATAGGTAGAGTATTTATTTTTGTCATTTTATTTTGAAATTCCTTAACCCCAGAGTGAGAAAAACAGTGAGCTGCACACACCATCTGTAGAGAGTCAATGAAATCATACGTCCAGAGCTTCACCTGTTCCACCTGCTGTCCTTGGATAGAAGCTGGACAGGATGCCAGTCTGTCACAGGGCAACACATAAGCCACAGGAGGACACACAAACATCTACACACACACACTCAATTTTCCACTGGATGTGCTCTCAATTGAGAGATGCCAATTAACCTAACAGTCAAGTTTTTTGGACTGTGGGAGGAAGCTAGAGTACCCAGAGAGAACCCACACATGCACGGGGAGAAAGTACAAACTCCATGCAGAAAGACCCAAGGGACCAAACCCAGAACCTTCTTGCTGCAAGCAGCGCTACCCACTGTTATACCGTGCAACCCACTCCTCCAAAGCTCCTCTAAAGTGAAAAAAGAGGATTATATACTAATCAGATGATCAGTTACCGATGAGGTCAGCGAAGCCTCCTCCAGGCAGACGACAAGTGCCAGTGACAAATTGCAGCAGCCTCATCCGCTTTTCATTGTCAATCTCCTTCATACACTGCAGAGGGGAAAAAAGTAGCAGGACTCAAAGTTTAGCTACAATGAAGCATTAACAACCATAGCTTTATCAAAGCAATGAAATGCATTAAACCAAGAAGAGCTCAGGTACAATTCAAATACAATTTTCCAAATCAATAGTGGATAATAAAAGATTATGGCACTTTATCCATTCAGCATTTAACTAACTATAGCTACTGAAAGAAAATAAAAAAGCACACTATGCTTCATGTACAGGTCAGATTAGTAACTGCTTCATAGGTAAGAGCTACTATGCTGAACTGAAAACACTGCAGTTTGGAAGCTTAGGGAAAAAAACGATTCAGTCAGGTCATAACGTATAACGCATGTACAGTACTGTATGAATAAGGAATAAAATGAGTAGAAGGTTGCATTTTTATTTTGATTATTTGGCAAGAAAACTGCATGAAAATTGTAGTGAGTGGCTGTTGAGAACCCTGAAGTGAGCAACTGAAAAGACTCCCTTACTTAACAAGAAAATATAGGAATGAATGGGAAAAAGAATCAGAATCAGAATCAGAATCAGAATAAGGTTTATTGCTTCATTTAAAACTGTGCAGGCCTGTTTTTAATGCTTATCCACCAGCCGTGTCTTTTGTAACTTAGTAACCTAGTATGCCAGTAACTTAATTGTTTAAAAGAAGATTTAATAGCCATATAAGCATAATTTGGAATCACATGTTTCTTCTTTCCTCTTAACCATTCTTTGGTCCTTTTAGCTGTGTTTTGGGTCATTACCCTGTTAAAGACCCATGATCTGTGAGTAAGACCAAGCTTTTAGACACTAGCAAGCACATTTATCTCTAGGATCACTTGATAGTCTGGAGATTTTATTGCAGAGATTGAAGACACTGTAACCTATTCCTTCCCTTCCACAAAGATCCAGAGAAGGTCAAGAATTTTTCTCTGATTCAACTGTAAAATCAGGAATCAATGCAGCCACCAACCCAATCTCTCCTGCTTCAAGGTTCCTGTGTCCCTGCAGAGCTGTTTCCTGCCATGTCTGCTGAATTCTTTGGATAAGTCTTTTAATTGTTCTATGTTGAGTCTGGCTAAATGGCTGGTCCTTTGTCTGCCACTTTACTCATATAGCCTTTAACTTTAACATGCTTGTCTACAATCTTTTTACTAATTTTCTGAGAAAACTCTCTTCGTTGCTTCCTCTAGTCCATGTTGAGTGTGGTACACACCATGTCACTAAACAGTTCCAGACAAACTACTCATCGACCTCAACTAGGACAGGTTATTTGAACTTGTCTCTATGTGAAAACCTTTTTTTTAAGAAATATTTTTGTATTGAATTTTATAACATAAAAGAAAGAGCAAGTGACAGTGATACACTTAACACAGATTGTCATTAAATAGCTTGGTACCTAAAGCAAACAAACACAAATAAACAATAACTTACAATGAGAAAAAAAGAAAGAAAAAAAAATCCACAATCTCTGCACAGTTTCAGAAACTCAGTCAACGGTGACCATGTATTTTTTTAAATTTCGTTCCTTTTCCTCTGACAATATAAGTGAGACGCTCCAGAGCCATACACGATGTCATGTCCTTCACCCACATGTGCTTTGATGGTATATTCATTTTTTTCCAGTATAGAGATACAGTATCTTCTAGCCTGCAGGAGTCCAAGTCAATCAATTTTAACTGTCTGGAATTAAAAGCACCGTTCTCTGGATAAATACCCAAAATAAACATTTTGGCCTCGGCAGGTACATTCACTCCAACAATCTCTGACAAAGTTTGTGTAACCAAGTTCCAATATTAACTTTGGACACTCCCATACACAGTGAAAGAGAGTACCCCTTCCACCCAAACATTTACAGCAGATATCTGGGATGTTAGGTGCCCAGCAGTTCAAACTGACAGGAGTTATGTAAGTTCTCATCAACCACTTGTACTGAAGGAGTTTCATGCTTGTATTGATTGATTGCTTTTGGGCCTTTACGCATGCCGTATTCCAGACCGCTACTTGTATCTCTTCTCGAATGTCAGCTCTCCATGCATCCAATTTATCTGCAGTGGATTCCTCATCGTTCCTTAGTAAAGCTATATAAAATAAAGAAATATGACCTCTCCTCTCTAAATTCCCTAGCACAATATTCTCTAGGTATGATAGTGGTGGTTTGGAATCAATCATTTTATGTTTTGACATAATAAAATGTTTAATTTGTAAATACTTATAAAGGTGTTTCTTTGGAATGCTATATATACGCATACCTGCTCAAATGTAAGAAGCCTGTCATCTTTATAAAGATCTGTCAGTTTTTGTAGACCTTTATTTGCCCAGATTTTGAAACCTCCATCAGCTGTTCCTGCCTTAAAATATCTATTCCGCCAGATGGCTGAGAAAGAAGAAACGGAAGGGGTATCCTTAATATATTGATGGGTCCTGTACCAAACATCATCAGCATACAACGCCAATCTATGTTCTTGGTTTCCCAACTGAATGCCGAATAGATCAGTTCTGTCAGGAAGTGGTTGTGGTGAAGGTGGTGAGGCAGAGGTGAAAATGAGGGTTTTTAATGAGAAAAATCCAAAATATACAGCAAACAGAAAGTCCTCAGGCCAGGCAGCATGGTTCAAACAGAGTCCCAGGGTTTAGACACCGGTAGCGCTGGTCATACGAGAGGCAGGATGAAAACAGCAATGAGAAGCTAGAGAGCTGACAAACTCAGACGACACTAGACAATCTCAGACAATCACAGACGAGGACTCGACAACGAACAGAAGAAACAGGGGGACTTAAATACACAGGGAGGTAATCAGGGAAACGGGACACATCTGGGGGGTAATCAAGGGAGGACAGGACGGTGGGAGCTTTGAAGACACACTAGGGAGCAGAGAAGGGGCCCTAAGAGGCGGAAAGTCAGGAGGCACACTAGGGGACTCTAAAGGAGCACTAGAGGGAGCACTAGGAAGCACACAAGGAGGCTCACTGGGAAGCTCACTAGGAGGAACACTAGGAGGAACACTAGGAGGCTCTCTAGGAGCACTAGGAACACTAGGAGGATCACTAGAAAACTCAATAGGAGCACTAGGGGGAACACTAGAAGGTTCAATAGGAGCACTAGGGGACTCTATAGGAGAACTAAGGTAAGCACTATGGGACTCTAGAGGAGCACTAGGAGAATCACTAGGGGAAGCACTAGAAGAAGCACTAGGCGAAGCACTAGGAGAAGCACTAGGGGACTCTTTAGGACAGGGGTGGGCAATCCTGGTCCTCGAGGGCCGGTGTCCTGCAACTTTTAGATGTATCTCTATTTCATCACACCTGAGTCAAATAATGAGGTCATTAGCAGGACTCTGGAGAACCTGACTGCACTTGGGAGGTAATTCAGCTGTTGGATTCAGGTGTTTTGGACCAGGGAGACATTTAAGAGTTGCAGGACACCGGCCCTCGAGGACCAGAATTGCCCACCCCTGCTCTAGGAGCACTAGAAGGAACACTAGGAGAAATACTAGGAGGATCACTAGGAGGATTACTAGGAGGGTCACTAGCAGAATTACCAGGAGGATCACAAGGAGCTGGTGCGGTGACTGCAGCACCAGGCTTGAGAGCGACGGCAGGAACTGACTCCACCCCCGCCGTTTGGATGGAGGCAGAGGCTGCGCCGGCTGTTGCTCAAGAGTGGTTGATTTTGACACCTTCAGATCCAAATTATGTTTCTAAGTCTGGGTTTTATCGAAGTTTTGGTGCAGGTCAAACGGAGCATCCACTTTAAGCTGCCATCTTGATTCGCAGCTCCACAGCCCCCACCCACCCCACGTGAAAATTTATTTTAAATTATTATTAATCCCACTGTTTCCCACTGACCTGCCAGAACCAGATGATCTGTTTACTGGTCTTAGTGTAGTGTTTGTAGATGGTGTTTTTCTCCCAGTCTTCAAGATCAATGTCCTGCATTCCACAAAGCATTAGCTGTAAAAGGGCACATAAATTATTCAGCAAACCTGGTCCTCTTTGTGGTTTTCACAACATAGATTATATACTAGATGTGTTTGTTGGACCCATACCTCCAACTCTTTAGCATCAAAATACTGCAGGTATTGCTGAGGGAGGATCTCATTGAAGCCTTCAAAGAACGCCTGCATCTGGTCTTCTACACCTCCGAAGAGCCGCCACTCTGCTACCAACCTGCAGGAGGCATTACAGAAATAAACACAAAACAACTCAGAACGCATTGGTTGAGTCATGAGAAAATACTCACTTAATGTACTCCTCCTTATTTTCCTCGGTAACTAGGATGTCTCCCCCCCCTGGTTTAAGCTCATGAGTGGAGATTTCTCCAAGGATATCCTTATCAACTGAGAAGAACATCTCCAAATCACACTCCTCAATGTTGTTATTCCTGAAATAAAATAAATTGCATTGGTTACAAACATATATCTTTTTTCCACTGTACACCAGAGATTTTGTGATGTGACAAACTTTTTAATCCAACAAGATAAAATATAATTCCTGACCTGTGAATTTTAATAAACATTTTTAGGTTATTTGTTATATTTTGTCAGTCTAAAGACGTGCACTGGATTTATGCAGCATCAACACCAGCCATTTATTAACAGCAAATCTGATGACCCCCACAGCAAAATCATGAATTGAGGTCAGAAGTTCACTTTACTGGATCTCTTAGGGATGAAATGTTCACCATGTGTTCTGGACTAAAGACAAAGACAAAATCCAGACTCATTAGCAGCAATTCAAAAAGCTAGACTCTTTAAAGACACAGGGTTGTTACAGGTCCCCTATCAAAGTTTAGTTTCAAACTACAGCAGGTACAACAAAAGCTGTTTAAAGAAGTCATATTTATCACATATCCGTAGCCTGATATATAGGAGAAAATCTATTCTGTTGAACCACTACTAGATTTAATGTTGCTTTCAAGTTTGTGTTCTCCATTTCTTTTGTCAGCAGAAAGTCAGGGGTTTGTGCACAAATGCCAAGTGTTGTCTCTTTCCTGCGTGATCTCACTGATTGGAAAATCTCTCCAAGTTTTTTTCTCTCATAGAAAGTTCTTCTAAGAAAATGATTTTAAATCTTTTTATTTCTTTCGTTAGTGTAATGACTAAGGAAATTACAACAGCTATTAAGTTTGTAGCCTTTTTATTTTTTTTTTTAGAGATTACTTCTAACTGATTTCTATCCTTGTTTTTCCAGGGGCTCTTTCCCTTTTATCTCAAACTCACATCAGTTAGTGACCCAACCTAAAATTGTTTAAAACTCTAGTCCATACATTGTTAAAATCTCAGTCTTTGCTGAGACCCTCTACATCTTCCCTGGGCTCAGCAGACTTAACCCACCTGGGTCGATTATCTCAAAGTCTATAGAATATTAATAAAGGTAAGATTCTGACATATCGTGATGGTGGGGGCCTGGATTCGTCTACCTTCTTACTGTCTTCATTTTTCAGGACCCACCTTCTAATAACAGACAGGTGGATGATATAGCAGCTGACACTGTCCATTAACTGATCATTCATTTTTAGTGAACATAACAGGTCCCTAGGGTGTTGCTTAAGTTTTTTTGTAGAACCCACACATATTGCTGTGTCACACCACCTGAGAGTTTATCTAATAAATAGATAACTCAGATAATGCACTAACCACACATATTCTAAAGTATCTAATCTCTTATTAGCAAGCATCTGGCAGGAAAAGGAAACAGCATAATAGCAGGAAGACATAAGCAAAATATAAAATAATCAATATCCACATTGTTCAGCCCTTTGACCCATTTCTATCCCAAATTTGTGCTGCAATTTATAAACCCTGATGTGCTCCTTTCCTAAGAGGAAGTTAGTAGGTATACTTCTGACACTTTGAGCAAAACTAGCCCATTCTAACTCTGTTTTGTGGTAAAAACTGTTATTTTAAAGAGGAATAGTTTATCACCAACAGCCCTGAGAAACCATCTTCTTCTCAGCCATCTTTGTTAACATGGAAAAACATCCCTCAACAGAGAAGGAGGTCTCAAACATAACTAGTCACCCACATACAAAGCACTTTTAGGAACTGTGCCAAAAACATTTACCCCTAAACTACCTTCACCTGACTCAACCTTTTAAGAGGGGTGTGATTGAAACCACTCTAACAATGACGCTAAGAACCCACCAGAACCTCCCTAACCCACCAGAACCTCCCTAACGATCCAGGTGAACTTTAAAGGCCATTATGTTGGAGGGATCAGAGTCACCTTTTGTTTCTTTTCCCCCTCCCCTATTATTTGTCACACCTACAGTATACTGTATTTATCCCTGTTTTCTCCTGCATCAGTTAGAAATGAAGAAGCCTCTTGGATGAGAGATAAAATCTTCTTGTAGAAAACTTAACGTCGAGTTGCCTAAACTGAACTTTCCAAGCTTCTTCTCAGCCACAAGTGTGAGGAAAGTCTAAATATAATCTGAAGTTGAGCCCTTGTCAATGCATCCGCTTTCCCTACATATTCTCTGGCTCCTTAGGATTTAAGACCCTCTTTTTTCTTCTTACTTCTGTCTTGGGCCTGGAAATCATCTTTCTTACCCCAAGATTAGTCTAATACTCTAAAAAAAAGTTTTCTCTTCATCACTCCTGATTTCGTCTGGTCATTTCTTCTTTCTTACAGACATCATAGACCCTAAATTTCCCCTGAACCTTTAACCTAAATCTTCTTCAAGTGATCATTAAGTTTGTATTCCTATACTAACCCTGAAATTAATAATATCTTCATTCCCTGTCTGGACATTACTTTTGTTTCCTCTTCATCACAAAAACTGAATTAATTATTACTAGGATAGCCCATGCTTTAGCTGCTATTCTAATACTGTTACAATCACATCTGTACATTTAGGCAGACTAAAGACTGACATTTTCAGTCTTTTATAGATATATTTTGATACATATTGATCTCACTCACTTGATCCACATGAGGGAGTTGTAGACTTCAGAATCTATGAACTCTAGATCCTTGACTGTCAAAGGTTTGTTGAGCATGCGTTTGTAAAATGGCAGCGAGAAACCAGTGTCGATAAACTTGCCGTGGAAAAGAGCCTGAGGGGTAAAAGAATGGATATTTTTGTTACAGAATAACCTTAAAAAATTCCACAGTTTTCTTTCCTGCCTTGTAAAGACTTGCCAGTACTAGAAATAAAACTAACCATTGCAACAAGCCGTCCAATGAACCTGAAATACTTGAGGTGGTCAGGGTTGATGGAGGAAGCAGGGTTGATCTGAAGACAGTAGTTATCATTGCCAGCATATTCAAACAGGCAGTACATGGGATTCAAAACTTCATGGGACAACAGGAAGAACCACTCCCTGGAGGAGAGAAAAATAAAAAATAAAAACATATTAAATCCTCTGAGATAGTAACAAGGCATTCAGCCCAATACATCCGCAAAAGATGAAAATTTTGTGGCAAGACAAGAATAAAGTTCTCAATCACTTTCAACCAACCTGGCAACACCTCCATAGTCAAGACCTTTCTCTCCTATAAACATGATCATCAGCTTTCTTCTCAGATCCTGAGGTTTGATGCTCATAATCTAAAACAAGACAACTCAGATTGAAAATTGAAAAATAGTTATTTATTTTACTCTCTTAATAATGTGTGAGTGTAGCTTTAGAGGTTAGAATTCATTTCTGCAGACTAGTAACTGTAGCAGGGTAAGACCTCATGAAAAACTTAAGTGAGAAACAGCTCAAACTCTGGTCGTTTCTATACCTGCTGGAAAGAGTCTTCAAAGAGGTTTTCCCTTGACACTATGATCTTGACGTGCTGAGGTAATGCCAGTTGCTGGGAAAAAAATAAATAAACACAAAAGGAATTTTTTTTGTGCGTGTGCAGAAAAGATAAAAACTTCTAATGCTGTCATGTAACACAAGGAGCTAATATATGATTTTTTACCACTCAGTAAAACCTGCTGCTTGTAGATTTTCTTCTTGAATATTTCAGCATATACAGATAATATGCTGACAGTCTGGCTGAATTCATGCAGGGTGTTATCCCTCTTTTAATCTTAATTCCAGTCTGGCCAACGACACCCTGGGCAGTTTCCTGCAGTAGCTGCAGTCATCCACAAAAATGCACTTTTTCTCTAATTCCTAGATTTCCAGCCATGTTTCGAGCCTTTCCACTAAGAAGTCTGGTAAAGAGGTTTTTTTTTTTTTACTACTACACTTTGGGACATTTAGATTAGCTCTGTTTCAATGTTTTCAAAATATTTGTTCAATTAGAGAAGATATATATTAGGTACAGGATGTTTGAAATTATCTGTGATTCTTAGTTTGGCATCCACAGGTGTAGTTTAAGGATTTCACGCAAGAGGTTTCGAAAGATATGTAATTACTTCTTTTCTAACTATTCAACCAATGTTCAACATCTGCTGACTTAGAAATCAAAATAGCAACAAAGTTTTTTTTTAAACAGATTAACTTAAATATTAGTGGTACAAGGTTTAATTTTTTTAACAGATCAACTGATTTTGTGTTTTTTTACTTCATTTATATTATAAAGATGTCTGCTAGTCTCCGGATAAGTTTTCTGATTATTTAGATAACAAAACTATACATTCTAATAATTTCTAAGTTACTATTCAAAACAGATTTAATCTCCTGTATGCTTACAGTAAATGCAGTGAAGAAGTAATAATTGCATCAGTCTGACTCTTACCTGGCACCAAAATCTGAAGTAGTCAACTTTTGTCCTGAAGTCTCGAACATAAGCGATCCGAGGTCCATTTTCACTGTGGAAAATATAAACAGTGAAAAATTGTGTTTCATAAATCAATGGCTTCAAAATAAACCACAAAAAGTCTCATCAAACCAAAGCTGAGTAGCTTTTAACTTGCTGTTCACATTGCAGTTTTATAAACACATTTTTATTTTTATTTTTTTTATTTTCACACAAAAAAAACTGCTTCATATTGCAGGTGTGTGTGCGTGCGTATGTGTGTTTCAGGGCTTCTGTTTAGGCGTCCCAGTTAGTACTGGTCGTTGTAAAGTGAGGACATTTTCTTGGTCCTCACATGCTAGTTTGCTAACAGTGATTTAGGGCTAACGTTTGATTTTGGGTAAGGGTGAGGCGTGCACTGTTAATGGTTAGTGTTAGAATAATGTAATAATTGTAGTGTTTTTATCTAATGTTTGCTTAGATTATACTCAGAAATTATAGTGATGTGTTTTTATTTTAACTTGTAGTAGTTAGATACATTTCTTAATATGCGTATATATTCTTGAAGAAAGGAGACGACTTCAAATTCCTTCAGTCTGCATCACCGTGAGAAGAGCCTAAGGACCTTTCCTGTGTGCACCAGGGTCATAGGTGTGACTGATTTATTATATAACCACACTGAGGCTTTGTTTACAAACGATCACCAGAGCAGAAGACTGAGGGGGAGAGGAACTGCTCCAGGACCCATATCATGGGACAAGTTCCTTAGGTGAAGGGTTTTATGATAATTACCCCAATTCCTGAGAGTTGCCAGTTCCTGATAAGAAGAAGATCATGTGTGGAGAGCTTAAGGACAATAAAACTGTGACTAACCAAAGCTGGACTTGTCGACTGGTTAACCATATGTTGTAAAATTTGCATCTGTTTCTAAACCTCCATCCTTAGAAACGTTGTAACAGGGTTACACCCACTCTCTTTGAATAAAAATGTGAGGTGGAGCTAGATGAAATCATAACAGAGAAGGGCTCTGCTCTTCTCGTTCTCCACCTGCAGGTAAAGACAATGTCTCATTCTTGTGTCCTTTTTCATTTATTGATGTTTTGACTCAACAGTCTAGAAAGGGTTGTGGCATAGAAAGGGTTGAAAAAACTGGAAATCAATGGAAATGAGACGCGAGTAGGTGTGTGTAATATAAATAGATATAGAGTTTGACAGTTAAAAGTTTATTGTTCTTGTGAATTTCAAGAAACACACAGCAAAATTACAGGCTACCTAAGAAGTAAAATATTTTGTCGACATCCCTGTATGGGAGAGTTATTTTCTAAATAAAGAAACAAATTACTATAAAAACACAGAGGTGAAAGTATGCAGAGAATTATTCATGTTGAGTTTCATGAACTGCCAGATCGAATCTAAATTGTTCAAAGTTGGAAAAAAATAACTATTTGTTGTTTAATGCAAATGACCATTTCAGAAATGTAACATTAAGTGTATCAATGGAATAAGACAACATTTGAACCAACTATTGCCTTTCCATCAGTCTGCCCGTCTGTGCGCTGCTTTTATCAGAAAACAGAAAGGAATAAAGAGAGAAACATACCGTGAGGATTTTCCTGTGCGAGGGTCGATGTAGGTGGTGGTTCTCCTGTTGTGGTCTACAAAATAAGGAATGCTGTCTGCAGTGAACCTCATCTCCCAGCCTTCTGGGAGAGGCTTGTCATTCAGTAATCTGGAAATTACAATGAAAATCATTTAAGGATGTTTTGGAAGAAAGAAAAGTACCCTGAGCTTGGTTGTCAGGGCTGGATTCACCCACTCACCCCTGTGTTCGAGGGTCCTCCCACTGTGTTGAGCGTGTTGGGTGGTGTACAAAGTACACTCTATTGTTTGAATCTGTCCTCTTTTCTGAAAAGACAGAGTAAGACCAGCTGGTTATCTGGTTTGGTCACTTTTACATTTGCATCAATTCTGCTGTAACAGATCAACTGAAACTGCAACTGCCTAAACTAAAGGCCATTGCACTGCTATAAAATTATACCCTAATGATCTTACCCCATCCAGGAGGCAGCGGGCCAAGAGGATCAAACCCTTTGTTCTGAGGAACTGATGTCTGCTCTTGAACCTACATAGAAATATAGAACAAAAAAATCCTAAATTTTACTAAAAAAAAAAACTATGATTTGCAAGGAAGTGTAATAGTTGTAAAGGTTCAATTTGAGTTGGAATAGAAAAACCCAAATGCAGTTAACATGTTAGGAACTGGTTTAAAAAACTTCCCAGAATTTCTCTCTACACATGAGAAATTAAATAAGAATAGAAGACCTTAAAAATAAGTTATTAATCTACTAAATAAATCTTTTTTTAATGCAGTAATGAAGTGAAAGTGATTTAAGAAAGTAATTTTAAGATTAATCAAGGCTTTCCTGACAGAATGTTTATTTAATAAAATGCTGCCTTAAAACATGGCCTTTGCTTTTTATTTTTAAATAAACATTTCTTTGGAGTAAGAGCTACTTAAAATGTGTACAGCTGATTCTAACATCCTGGGATGTTTATTTTTGCCAAAATTATCAATAACATACTTCCAGGTATTTTTCCAAATAATTAAATCTAGGATTAACTTGCCCTTCACAAAACAAATCTCACACTATAATATAAAAAGGAAACTCAGAAAGAACATTGAGGATCTCTGCAGGTCTTTAAATGAGCAGAGAAAACCGTGCAGACCCCATTCATGAAATGAAAGATGTCCTCAACTTTTTTGATGACGGGGGGCGGTGATAACACGTCATCTGGTGCTTAATTATTATATTTTTTGGCACATGGACAAGAGGGATCAGTTTCTGCTGCTAGCAACAAAATGGTTTCTGACCAAGCAGCTCAAAGAACCAGTTACAGAAAAAAATTCTCAACAGGAGAAAGGTACACACACCTCCAAATTGTCCCACTCTTTCACTCAGCACAACATGTTAGCGAGGAAGTCTTACCTCATACATAAACCTCTGGTTGAACTGCTGCATGGCGCCCTGCAGGTGGTTTTGCTGGTGCTGCCACTGTTCATAGTTATGCACTGTCTCCATTGTGGGGCGCTGCCATGTGGTGGTTCGTGTGGTGTGGTCTACGTAGTAGGGACGGCCTGTCTCATCCAAACGACGCTCCCATCTTTAAATAAAATGAAAATATTGACTTTTGCAAAACTGAATGGAAAGAAACCCTGCACAATAGGAAGAAATAAACAATACTGATTACTATAATAATGTTGACCCCTAGTCAAACTTAAAAATAGATTGTGAATGTAATTCGGCTAAAAAATTAAACATCCAGAATCAACACTGTCTATTACTTAAGTCTTACCCATTAATATTTCTTTATATATGACATATGTCGTTAGCAAGATGCATGGAGTTATACTTACTTACTACTAACACTGTGTGCAGTTCCAGATTTATATTACAGTTGCCAATTCTATTGATGGATTTGTGAAGCCTTGCATTGAGACATGGATTGATTGGAAGGATTGGTTAAAACTGAATGATTTTTAATCACGCAGTCAGCATCATCTCAAATTGGAACATTTAAAAAGCCTTTGTTTTGTGCACCAATTATCAGTGTGCTACCAGAGAGTTAAGAATATTTATTTCTTTATTTGTGATTTTTCTTCCCTCTCTTTAAAGAAGTCAATTTTAAGGGATCCCATGTTAAAAAAGAAAAGACCGAAAAGAATAAGATGGCTCTTCAATATTTGGAAAATTATCAGAAAAAGAGGATTTACCCTGAAGGAAGGGGTTCAGGACGTTCCCATGTTGTTTTCTTTTCAATGTGATCCACATAATACACACGGCCATTCTGATCAATCTTCTTCTCCCATCTAGAAGACACAGAGATGGGTTAAAAAATGAATACAAAAAAAAAATGTACAAAACAGCATACAAAAAAATCATAATTTCAGGTCATTTTAACCCAATGTTTATCAAATCATACTACAAGTTGCAGCTTCAACAAACAAGTAACCAGTCACTGTTGCTGAAACACTGAACGCTACAGATGGCTGCAGGAATGAATCATGAACACAAATGGGATCCATATTCCTGTTTTTTTTCTTTTTTACTAAAAGAAACAAAACAAACAAACAAAAAAACAGTAACACTATTTTCTGACACTGTTTCTACAAGTGACTCCTGTATTTTCGGCTGATTAGGCTTTCTCTTCTCTGATTCCAGCTCTCAGCTCTGTAGTGAAGATCACAAAATGAGAGCTAACCCAGGGGGTAATGGTCCATGGCTGATGGATGGTGCTCTGGGAGGGAGGGATGGTGTGGTGTTGCTGGTCAGCGGCCTGGTCGCTGCTGCTCCTGATGTGGACGTCCCGTTGGGGGATGTTGATGGACTAGAGTCCGTAGCAAATGAGGGTCCTGAGGTCCGCACTGGTGTATCAGGGGCTGACTGGTCCTCCCTAACCTCTGTTGGAGCGGAGCTGTTGCTAGAAGACGCTGGGGGAAAAAATAAGATAGAGGGAGCTGTTACTCAAGCCAACTAATTATGTCTACAAGAACTTTATTTTGCAAAATATATTTCTTTTTCAATCTAGTACTACATTATGACAACACATAACCCTGAACCATCATCATTTTTCCATTCAGGTAGAATAAATGATGCCCAAAGCATCTAAATATTTTCTCCTCAAAATTAATGTCACTGAAGCATCAAAACAATAACAAAGCCTAAAGGACATATAAAGTTTGACTGAAGCTGAAGTCTAAAAGCTGGGGATGCAGTTACATGTAGCATATATATGTCACTTCTGCAGGTTTCACCAAAAGGTATTTTTACACAAAGAGGTAACAAAACATTTGTCTTCTTTACGTCTGTATGTGTCTTCATGAAGTACTTCTACAGAGTTTATTTAACCGCAACATGATGATAAAACTACAAGAAAAACTAGAGAGTTCAATAATCTCTTCCTGTCATTTGTGACAGGCTGTGGTAAAACCATGAACAAGGGAATTTTGAATTATTTACGGATCCTAAAAGAGTGGAGACTATGCTTTCCAAAGAAGCTCTGACAGAAACTAAAAGCACTTCAGTAATCCATGCACCGATTACCACCAGTTATGTTTTTTTCATCTGTTGACACTTGCTGAGCTCCTAAGGTTATAGATGCAGCATTATAAACTTTCTGTATCTTCATTATAGCCGGAAAGCTACTGAGGTGCAGCGAGCTAACAATAAGAACTACCTGGTGAAAGGCGCTTCTTCTTACCTCCAGATTGCTTCTACCAGCATCTTGCAATTTACGATTTCTGAGTGTAACGTGGCAGCTTTGTTTTGCCCACCTCTGCTGCATGCACTTCTCCAACCAGCCTAATTGAACATCGATTAAACATCAATTTGTTCTCTTCCATCAATGCCAGTTTATCTTTGTCTCTTCCAAACTTTAAGTGGACCTTTTTTTGTGCTTTGACTCTGCCTCAGCTGAGTGTTTTTGATTACTTCTGCCCTCTAGACTGAGTCTCTGTGTACTGACCTTTAAACGGTCATTAAACAACAGAATTTTGGAAAATGTCTATGTTGTTGTTTTTGTTTGAGTCCTGCCTGCCCAGTTTCTTGTCACACTGAGCTGTTTCATCAGCAAATTGTCCTCTAAAGGAAGACTTTCATTGGTGTTTTTATTAACATAATCCACTCTTTTCATGCTGTCTTGTTAAAAACAAAACACTCAGGGATTCAGACTTTCATAAGTTAAATGCATCAATACTTGGTCATTTATGGGACATCAACTCAAATAAAGACACAAAGTGTTTTTAAACAGAAGTAGGCTATTTTTATAAGTGTCTGTGTGCTTACCTCAAGCATGCAGCTTGCCCTAAAATGAGTTTAACAAAGCCACTATATAAAATGAGCTGCAGGTTTGCCCTCCCAGATATGCAGATAAAAGCTGGCTAGTTTTTATGCTCAAAACAGGTTGAGGTTAAAGACATTTAACATTTCTAATTAATTAATTCTATTGAGGATGTATTATTTTAAATTTAAGTTTTAAAAAGTATTTAAATGGGTTTTAAAGTTTTGTAAATAACGCTTTTTATGTAGAAGTGACACTAATAGTTGTTCTTTGGACTGTGAAGGTTACTGACCCTTTGACTGGTGTGACAACTGGATCAAAGCACCGATAAATTCTCAGGTTTTGTGGTGGAGTCATACTCCGCAGGTCAAGATTCATTAAAAGAGGTAAACTGGGGACAAGGCTGTGCATCTCTAAAGCTTACTGATTCACATACAGGACAAATACAGGACTGTAAAATCTGACAGAACTACTGTAGTCTCATATACTAAAGAAGTTAATACTGTTTCTGACTGAAACTAAAGTGCATTGAAGTGTGTTGAGTTGAGGTTGCCCAGCAGCAGATCTGTCAGGGTGCCCATGTCCTGTTTCATAACAGATCTTTGTTGTTTTTTTCCTTAGAGTGATAAGATATCTCTTCAACTGATACAGAGGTCATTAAAAACAAAGCTGAGTTTTGGCCCTACTCCCAGGTAACTTTCAGGTAAATGTTTGATGGTGATAGAATTTTATAATGTGTCATGAGGAAAAACTTTAATGTGTTCTTATATACCAGGGGTGCTTGTGTCCAATCCTCAAGAGCTACTATCCTGCAACTTTTTGATGACCCCATTTTTAACAGACCTGAATCAAATGAGTGGCTCATTACCATACCTCTGCTGAACTAAAGGAGGGGACTGAGCCTTTAGATTCAGGTTTGTTAGAGAAGAGACGTGACTAAAAGTTACAGGACTGGACTTGAGCACCCCTGTTATATACAATCTAAAATGGAATACTAAAGACATGCCTATTTAATTGTCCATACTGGATGATGCTTTGACTTAATCATGTGTTCCATGAATGATCAGCTGAAAAGGTCAGCATAGAAAGAGTCATTAAAAGATTATGTCATTCTGCCCTAATTTACCTCAGGATGTTGTATAAAATCATTCTAGGATAGGTATCTCAACTTTTAGCTATATCTCGGGCTCAACACACTTGAGTCAAATGGCTTAATTACCTGAGATGAAGGGTTAGGGTTATTCTTTTTAATTCTGATTCTTTTTAATTCAGGTGTGTTAAAAGAGAGGCATAACAAAGAAGTGCAGGACATTGGCCTTTGAGGACTGGAGTCTGATTTCCCTGCTCTAGGGTAAACACAAAGCTAAAATAATAGAACTAAAAGCGTAAAATAGTATAACAAGAGCACAGCACACTTGCAACATTTATTCTGACGGCTGATAACATAAGACCAATCCAAAAATGTTCCCTTTACAATTTTTTGTTCTCAGCTTTTATTCCTTATAGTTTAACTGTTAAAAAATATATGATTAGCATAGCCTTTTCATGACAGCAGAACACTTAATAGATGTGCTGTTTCTAACTTGCCAAGAAAACACATTTAACAGATGCAGTAAATAATAAATAAAGAAAATACGATGTTCATGCTTTAGACAAGATATCGATCTTGTCTATCTGATACTGTCACCATTTTAAATTGATCAATTAGTAATTTAATCTAACAACTCTTTAAATGCAGTGCTTTAAACTGGCTCATGAAATACACCAAAAACATTTAAGTATCACTACTAGAGCTCCACTGTGTATAGAGTCCCAGTTGCCATTGCATTATCATTGTGTGCATTTCTACAATACCAAAAAGATTTGCTTTGATATCATATAAACGTGTCTGACATTCGCCATCTGATTAGAGCTAATATATTTGGCTAGTAAGAGGAACTTTAACAAATTAAATAATATTTTATTGATTCTAAAGTTAAGTTAAAGTGTTGTTGTGACTCAGGTTTTTAAGGGCACTGACTGGGGAGGCAGGTCTTCTTTAGGTCCTACACCAACACCATCCACGTGTATCACAAAGGAAATATTTTCATGTATAACAGGAACCTTTTTTGGAAGAAGGGTTGGTTCTGCATTGAAATCAATGAAATTCCGATATTCACCTTACTGATAGAGAAATGTTGGACCGCATACCTTTTTGAGATCACTGGTCTTTTTACTTGCAGCAAGGAGTTCAACAGATAAAAGTACAATCTGCACATCTCCCCAGATGTAGACAAAGTTATTAACCAATACAAATAATGTATCTTTTATTCACTCTCCTCTCTGCATCTAGGTTCCTGACCCCATATTTAGGGATAAAACCACTTCCTTACTAGGGGTTGAATCAATTAGTCGACTAGTCGACTAGTCGACTCTAGGACGTCTCGCGACTTTTTACATTTCATGT
>JAUZNJ010000783.1:0-18802 GCA_034780135.1 Jordanella pulchra
CGAAGGCTTGTAACTCCTAAGGTTGAGTAGGCTGCGTGCTTAAAAGGACGCAGCCAGCTAAATGAGACACAGCTTTATATAACTTGTCCAGGGTGTACCCGTCTCTTACCCAATGCACAGAGCCACCTAGACCTTTTACAACCTTGGAAGAGGTAAGATATTAGCAGACAGCAGATATATGGACTTTGAGTCCTGTAGATGAACCTACTTTTGTATGTTGTGTATGTCAGTAATCATCAGCCTCACCCCTCCAACAAAAAGCTGCTTAAAGCAACACTGGCTTTCTGTTAAACTTTATTAATGAATCACATTTTGAGTAACGGAAATTTTACAGTCCAAGAGCACAAACATAAAGCAATAACTACATAACAGGTACAACATGAATGTAAAGTTATTTAATTTGTGAAATGTTGACTAAGTCTTATAGTAACAGTTTAATCTATTCTTTCTTAAAATGCAGTAGCCTATCTGTTTATTTTTTGCCTAGTACCCTTCTACTCTTGACTGTTTCAACTACATTGACAGCATCTTGGAAGCAAAGCTTTCCCCAGTGTTTACATGTTGCTGTGTTTTACTCCTTAAGCTTATGAGAATGTCTTTAACATTTTAATTAGAAATTGCCCAGTTATTCTAAATTATATTCTAGAAGATCATTTCTCTTAGCCTCTCTTTAAAATGGGAAAGGCAAGAAAAAATTTAATTAAGAGGACAACCTTTGATATTTTTAAATAAAGAAATAGCTTCAGGTAACAACTGTTACTGCCAATATTCAACAAACAGAAATACTTTGGAGCCCAATGTAGCATTTAGCAGATTGAAACAGGAGTCCTAATTAGGAGAAGTGATTTAAAGCTGTAGATAATAAACATGAGAAGTACATAAAGGCTAATTTTAAAGGCTATTTAAACCAATGATATATTGATGGCTTCAGTTTATTGCAATCAAGTTATTGACGCTGACATCTTGCTGCTTTGCCATGGGTTGAATGATCCATCTCTTCTGCTACTTTAACATGCAGGTTTTTGTGTTAGTGCCCCTTGAAATTTTCACTTCACTCACCTTGCTGTAACTGGGGAGTTGTTAACTCTGACTTCTTAGTGCCACTTCCTCTCTCTTTTCAACTCCTTGCTTTGCACGCTTTACACACCTTTATCTCGACAGCTAAAGCCACACTGCATACACAAACTGTGCTCATGTAGTTAAGATGCAAGGGTTTCAGCTGCCTTCAATCTACAAACTTTTAAAAGGTAAGAAAGACTTGGCTGTTACCAAACGGGAAGTCAGTCTAATATTGTTTTAACAGTTTGTTATTATTGGCACATTAAACAGGCTACATTTTGCTAATTTGATAAAAAATAATTAATTAGAAGAGATTATCTACACCTTTTTGGCTCAATATTTTGTCCAGAGAAAGTTTTAAACTGGAGCTACTGTTACTTTGTGTCCAAAAAGGTAGTCAGCAGTATTTGTCTTGCATTTAACTAGAATTTCATTTCTTATATTGAAGGTACTAAACACACCAATTGATGATGCCTCTGGAAAAGATTTGTTTGAAGTCATTATATGTTTTTTTTTTTGCCAAAAAAAACAGCCTTTTATTTGAGTACTTTTAATTATTGGGATGTGGTCCCTGTTTTCGCAAATTAACACCAGCCTTACAGATATCATCCATTGGTCAGGGTCAAGGGGAGCTGCTTCCTTTCTCCAGACAGGACAGATGATCGATTGATCGAGATCAGCAGATCAGTTACTTTTTGTTATCTCAGTCAGAGGTTGAGATATGATTGTGTTTTCAGAGCTATTTATGTTATTTTCTCTCCTTGTTTTTTTAACTTAGCATAGTTATTCTGTGTTTTATTCTTTCATTGTAATTGTTTTTTTACATGTATATTTTTGTATTGTTTTTATACCTGCTAAAATGTCTAAGTTTTTGTATTATTGTGTTGTATATTTTTTGTTATTGTTTTGCAGCATTAGGTCAATATAGTTGTTTTTAAATGGCTTTATGAATAAAGTTATATCGTACAGAATGAGGGTATTAGTCTCAAGCCTTTAATCGATCTTTGGTTTAGCTTAGAATTTCAGGTCTCACTATAAGTTCAACACTTAATCTTCTCCAGAAATCTCTTTTAGTTGTGGAACCCAAGGCGCTCTGCTTCTGGCAGTAGAGCTGAAATGGTCTCACATAATTTTCCTGGCGTTCGATCTGCACCAACTTCTCATTTCCAAGAGAAGAGCCACATCACAGATTCACCACTGCTCTCTATTTTTTTCATCCAAAATGATTATTCTACTTTGAGTCCTAATAAGCCACCTGTGGTCAGTTTCTGTGCAAACAAATCCTCTGCACATCACCAGTTTCTGCTGCTATTCTGAGCACAAAACTCCCTCAATTATGCTCTTTTTTGTTTTAACTCTATCTCTGTAATCATTTTTATATAGTGTGACTTCCAGTGCTCAAAAAAGTAAAAAAGATGTCATCCGTGTAATAATCTTCCTATTTTGCTAAATTAAACTGGGACACTGGGCCTTTCTCTGAATTGAATCATCTTTAGTTCTAGTATCGTGATCCTGGAGACACTCTCCAAAAACTTTCCAAGCCCACTATCTGCTCTGCACAGCCCTGAGCTCCACTTGACCCAGCAGTTTCCAGTTCCTGCACACATAAAGACCCTTTAACCTTAGGCCCCTTAAAGCCTCTTTTCTCCTCTGCACCCTGAAAACCAAAATGTTCCTCTGGGCAGAAGTTTCAACAGCGTGACTCCATCTCCTTCTGTCCTCATTACCCATCTTTGTCCTGACTAAACATACAGCTTTTAAAAACACTGGACACAGAACTGCTTATGTCTTTTTATGAACATTGTTTTATCTGTTTGAGATGGGACAACTGCCAGCTTTTTAAAGCTATTTCTCTGAATTGTTTAACATGTCACAAAAATAAGTCATCATCTCCACTAGCGCATGTCTGCCTCTAATTTTCTGTGACATTTCACATTGTGCTTCTGTCATGTCTAAAATTATCTCTGCTTCTGTGCGCCTCAGGAGCTGCTTCATGTTCACGTAGCTGCATTAGTAAAGTTCAAACATATGCTCGACAACTATGAGTCATCGATAATAGAGTAAATCACAGCTTTAATCCAATAATAAATATTTTGTAACCAATAAAACACAAGGTTTGATTTAAATGTTTAGAGTCTGTTTTTCACCAGTGAAAGAAATTAAAGGTTGGCTTTAGCTATTTAAGTTTTAATTATGTTTCTCTTATCCCTGCTTAACTAGTTCCCTAATTTATTTTCTACCTCAAGGGAGATCAAAAAATGAAACTGCTCTTACAGCTGCTCTGGGAAATCCATCAAAGGTGGTGGTAAAGCATCTTTCTAAATCGGCCAATGCTGCATTTGTAATGATCCCATGGAACTTGAGAGGACACACAGAAGTCCTGTTTTTAGAGATTAACATTACAGAAGAACCAGCACTCAGGACTGCAACACTATTTTTCCTACAGTTATTGAGGTAAACTTAAATAGCATCAAGGAACTACAGCAGCAAATTAGAAACTAATGTGTATAAGGATTTTCAACATCTCTGATTAGTCTGGGCATTTCTAGCAAAGCTGGTATCTGACAGTCCTGCATGAAGACAAAACATTTCATCTGAGAAACCTACAGCCTATCCTGTAGTACTCATCTTAAGCTAAAATCTAATGTGATAATAAAAGAGGCGTGAACAACCAGCAACGCTTTGTCATTGGTAACTAAGGAGCCTAGACACTATCTGGTGAAACAATATAACTTTCCAATGAGTTACTTCTGCTGCTTTGGATTTGAACGCAGTGATATTTGCTGCATCTTTTGCAATGGTTGATCTTCTGTACCTGAAATCAAATCCCACTTTTACATAGTCACTTATTTATGAATTTCATGTATGCAAGAAAAGGAGAATCACTTGCTACTTGTGCAGCAGACGTAATAGCACTTTGTAAACAGAATTATTTATATAACTGTTGTTAAACTAAACGACATTCAAGTAAGATAATTCTTTCCTTTTTAGGCATTTGACAACCTTTGTTGGGTAGAGCACAAAACGAAACCCTGAAAATAATGTATTGTGTAAATATTTCAGATCCCATCCTGCATGTTAACAATTTAAATAATGCTTGGGTGTAATTTTCTTTCAGCATGGTTAACACATTTTTTATCAAATGCCTTGTCTTTGTCAGCTGTGCAACAAAAATGACCAATTGTACAAGAATCTTTAGTTTTACAAAAGTTGTGTATGGATTTAAAAATTTAAATGAGTCAAATAAACACCTCCTTTTTGTAAAGCGGTTTCTCCCAGGTCCCAGAAAAAACAGCAAATATCAAACTCCTATTGAAAAAACTTTTATTTCTTATTGTTCACTAATCTGAAACAAACTTTCATTTGGGGGCAAGAGTGGCGTTGGATTCAAGAGTTTGACCTACAATCGAAGGGTTGGCTGTTCAAGCCCCAGCTCCAGCTTTCAGTGTCGTGTCCTTGACACTTCAACACTTCAACTGCATTGCCTACTGATGGTGGTCAGTGGGCCCGGTGGCGCCAGTGTGCGGCAGCCTCCCTTCTGTCAGTGAGCCTAGTGTGTAGTTTGCCACCACCATCAGTGTGTGTGTGGGAATGGGTAAATGACTGGATGCAGTGTAAAGCGCCTTGGTTCAAGTCTCTTGACTTGGAAGTAAAAGCGCTATATAAGTACAGGTCATTTGCCATAAGTATCAACTCTTACTCTCAACATTTTATCAGGAAGTCTAAACTTATCTTAAAGCAAGCAGAACAGAGTTCAGGTTTCAACATATCAATTGTTTTTCGCTGAGTTTTGTTATATTTGAAATGGAGGCAGTGGTCCACTTCTCGTTTGAGAAGTGGACCAAAAATATTTAAAATATACAAACTAAAGTAATTATGTACAGCCAAGTTAAGAATATATATGCAGAGCTGTTTGTTTTATTATTTTGCCAAGAAGCAGGATTTAAGCATCATATAAAAGGCCTTTGTTTTCAAGGTTATTCTTCTGCTGTACATATTTGTCAAAATAAATATGTTATCACACTCAGACCCAAGTCTCTCTCTCTCTCCTTCTTTTTGTTTTTCAGCTCTTAACTTTTAGAAACACTTCCAGCTGTTAACTTTATGTCTTCCTCCAACGGTCATTTTTCTTTTCCACTCGTCATCTCTCTGCTTATCTAGTTGCTCAGTTGGCAATATGTATGGGCAAAGTCATACTGCATCTCTGGTCCAATGGCCTAGGTGACAACTGGGCCTGTGGCCTGGACTGGCTCAGTGGATTCTGGTTTCCATTATAGAGCCAATCGGGACCCGCCAGGCCTTACTCATGATTCACATCGTTTGCTTTCCCCTCATTCCCCCAGCATTACTTTAGTGAGTCATCTTTTTCATCCTGCTGCCAGCCGTGAAGCTTAGCCAGATGGGCAGATTTTCCAATAAACAAGTTGCCATTTTGATCTTGCAATACGATTTTGTGGAGTCGTCCTTGGCGCAAGAGAAGAGCACCTGGTCCAAGAAAAAGGGAAGTTTGCTCTGTGGCATAAAATGTGTTTATTTTTTCACAGATTTGTTTGATGTATTATGCAGCACATGCCGTTGGAGGTTAGAGCCACATGTTTGGGGAGGTAGCATCCGTCAGTGAAATAGAAAGTTTAATTCTGTCTGTTTGCTTTGCCATAATAGAAATGTATCTTTAGTTTAAGCTTCTGTGAAAAATCTGAACTCTTGTTTTTGCTTTAGCTTTGCATTTAGCAAAGCTCTAATAGAATTAAAGGCTAGAAGAAATTTATATATTTTTTTATTAATATCTCCTTGACATCAAACAAAACTGAAATACTTCACTTACTTGTTATTCAAAAATGTTTTACCTCTTATGTTTTTATGAGAGACAGTATTTCCTTGCTCTCTTCGAGTCTGGCTGGAACACGTGTTTAATAAGATGTTGTTTCAGTGGATATGCCAACTTCAGGTGGATGTACAGTATTATCAGTAAAAGCTTTTATTTTTCACCAATAACTTAAAATCCTGTCAAGATCCTTTCACTTTACTGTTCACATGTTCTCATTTTGACAATTTCCTTAGAGCCAAAAATCATAGATACAAGTTTAACTGAGGGATGGATTGATGGAGGTACGGTCAAATGGGGCGGTATCTATAATTAATATCTTTGCTGGTAGTCTATGCTACCTAAGTGAACAAAGTTGTTTTCTAGTATTAACTAAGGTCATTAAGACAAACCACTGACATAGCTATTAATATTCTGTTCAGTGAAAAATTTTCATGCTCATTCTATGTTAAAAAAGATGAGGCTCCTTCCAGTCACCTCCATGACTCAACTAATTGGGTCACAATCATCGACCCAATGTCTGGTTCAAATTTTCTAACCTCGGATCCATCAGCATAAACCCAAGATTTAACCTGAGATAAGTTTTGGATTTTTCCATTACCACCTCTGGTCTGATTACTTAATCATCAAGAGGCAACTGGAGAGGATAAATCGTAATAAGTCACCAGGTCCAGATGGTGTCAGGACCAGAGTTCTGAAGGTCTGTGCATAACAGCTCTGTGGGATCCTCTTCAACCTTAGTCTGTCTCAGTAGACAGTTCTAGTGATGTGGAAGACCTTCAGCCTTGTTCCAGCACCAAAGAAGACTCAGCCAACAGTCCTTAGTTACCTTTTACCTGTTGCCCTGACATCCCACATCATGAAAGTCCTAGAGAGACTATGAATATCTTGGTGTTCACCGGGAGAACAAACTAGACAGGAGACACAACTGTGAAGCAGTTTACCTGAATGGACAGAGCACACCGTACTTCCTAAGGGTCCTTTTACATTTAAAAAAAGATGCTACATATCTTCCATAAGTCTATTGTGGAGAGTGTGATCTTTTCCTACATCATCTGCTAGGGTAACAGCATCAGGGCAAATGACTTAAAAAAAGCTCAACAAGCAAATAAAGACGTTAATAGAAAACAAAAATATATGAGTTACTACAACATTTAATTTCCCTTTGGGATAAAGTACTTTTGAACTGAACTGAAAGCAATTGAAGAGAATTATACAAGCTGACTGCCATAAATCAAATTATGAATAACAAAGATTATAGCTAATAAATACATATAGTTATTTATTAGCAAATCTTTACTTTTAACTGCCAGCTTCAATGAAGCCACTCATGTTTTATTGATACGCATAAAATTCCCTCTAATCCAGCAAAATAAACCTTCAACTCATCAGGCTGCCCTGCTTCATTCTGGTTGCTCAGCTATGATTAGTCATTCCCTGCCAGGGAGGAGGGTTTTGGTAAAGGTCAGCTGATGGAAATTTTTATATTTCTAGAATACTAAAGGGGAAACTTGTGCCTTTATCTTCTACCAACACAATTACCACCAGACTCTCTGCGGGCATCTACGCTGTTCTGATTTCACACAAACCACTCTCGTCTTAAGGAACAGTGCTGGCCGAAGATGTCTCCAGACTCAGGCTGGCACCGCCAACACAAGACAGCCTTGTCAACTCCTTGTGCTCATTCTTCACTGTTTCTCTAGAACTCGTTGGCCCCTGTCCCCACAATCCTCATCCTGCCTTGTCTGGCTGTCTCTATCCACATGTTTGACATCATCTCTGTTTTTTTTGTTTTGGCCATTTGTCTCTTTTTGCTGCTCTGTGTTTTCTGCAGCTTTACCAAACGCTGGTCTCCTTGTCTTTTTTTTTTTTTTTCTAGTCTGAATCTAATATAATTTGGGATGCGGTGCTTAATAACAGAAAATGAACTGAAAATGGATGAAATTGTCAGCAATTTCAGCCCCTCTAACATTTTTGATATTGTTTGCTCCCCCATTTTTATAAATAAAACAGGAATTAATTGGTGGCACTTTGGCTTACAGCCACGTATTAAGGTACTTCACCACATCATGACATTTTTATAATTTTGTAAAGCTATTTTATAATAATCATAATGCAATTTGCTGAAATGGAAGCAAGCACTTCAACAATGTGCTATATTTACTTTGATTTTTTCACAGAAACAATCACTACTGAAAAAAACAAAAGAAATAAGTTCATCTAAACATTTACAAGAATCTTAAAGTGACACATTACTTCTGAGGTGGCAGTGAATTTTATTCATATTTTATACAAGACTCCTGCTCAGACTCTGCATCATGTGATTTTATTGTGGAGAATTTTAATGACAAACTAATGTTTTGCCATGGACATTGTACCTTTTAAAACAAAAATGTTAAACTCCAAACAATTACCACCGTGGAGGAATGAAGAAATAAAGAAACTGAAAAGAAAATGCAGTACAGCAGAGAGGAGATGGAGAAGTAAATTAAGCAAATTATTTATATATTTATTTTTGCATTGCTTATTAGCTTGTTTTATTCCACTCTCTGTTTTTAATTATTATATTTTTTTAAGGATACTTGATTTTATTTGTTCATGCCTCCTTTTAAGACATTTTAACACTTTTGTTGTTGTTGTTTGAGCTTTTTACGGCACTAGTGGCTTGTTTTTCTGACAGTAGGCTGACAGGAAAGGGGGTATGAGAGAGGGGGAGAGACATGTGGGAAAGGACCACAAGCTGGATTCGAACCTGGGTCGCCCGCGTCGAGGACTAAGGCCTCCATACATGGGTTGTGTGCGCCACCTGCACGCCCAACATTTTAACACTTTTAACTCTAGTGTTTTCTCTTGGGGGTCCTCCATGCTGGGGGCTATGCCAGCTTGTCGTGGGATAAAAGTATTAGGCATCTAGTTAAATAAAGGGGATCGATGGATATATTCGCTTAGTTGGCATTTATTTATTTCCTTGCAAAGAGATTAGAACAAACAGAAAATCATAGCATGAGTTTCAGGGCTGTTTTGGCTGAAACAGTTTCCACAATCTAACTAAAAGTCTGAAGGTTTTTTCAGAATCAAAACACAACAAAACAGTGAGCAAACAGCATGTGTAATGTTATGAGAATTACAACCAGCATGTTATGGGAGGATTATTTCCCAAAACATCATATAAGCTAGACAGTGTATGGCCTTGTAGGTGGAAAAGACCTTAGTGAATAATTTTATAAGTAATTTAGATAAATAAAGATATGTAATAGGGAATAATAGGAAATTGATTTTTACCACAGCACTGCTCAACCTACAGGGTTGCTGCCATGGTGATCATCCATGTCTGGAAGGCCAGCAGACCTGCACTACTGCTCTGTGGTCATGGTGTGGTCCCTGGCTTTCCCTGATCTGGGCGGTTGCTGTGGTGGGGCCCCCTGTGGTTGTTGTGGGGCTGGCCTCTGGTCTTGATGCATCCCCAAGGTTATTCTCAGTTGAGTGATGATATTAAGGGGCTAGAGTTCCTGTTGCCATGGAGAAGGTATGGAAGGGTAATGTTTGTGAAATTGTGTGTCACTGTGAGAAAGTTGTGTGTGCTTGTTCTCCTTTTAATTATGTAAACCTTTTGTGTGATGGCTTGTTTTTAAACTGGTTTTACCTTGCAAAGCACTTTGCATTGCTGTATGCAGGAAAAGTGCTTTATAAATAAAATTTGATGTAAATATTGATTTTAATTTGAGATACACGGAAGAATTGGATGTGGAACAGATCCGGATGAATCTTACTTTGACATTGACCTGTAACTGCTCTTTTTGTCATCAGTCAGTCCACAGAAGCGGACTGCTGTTGATACAGTATGCATAACAAACTTTAGTGCAGTTTTGACATTAGTGCATGTTATTTATCAGCAAGGTGTTTTAGCCAAATGACCAAACTGAAGTTTATTCCCACTTAAGATCAGGCCTCATTCTGAACTTTTTAAAGCCCGGACACGACATGCAATTCACAGAAGCACAGTATATTTGTCACACAGCAACGCGCTGTTTACCAAAGTCATAACAGATGTCTGCATCTGCAAATTATTATAAGTTGTTGAACAATGGGAGCTGACAACATAATGATTTCATCATAACAAGACAAAACATAAGAAAAAAAGAGAACAAAACTGCATACAATCAGACTTCAGGTCTATTATAAGCAAAAAGAATTTGGTTGATCTGACTGCCAATAAAAAGCCTAATATGAGATATGAGGCATATGGGCGAGAAAATCAGACTTGGGTCACATTAGTCTGTTGTGTGAGTGTAACCTAAAGCTGCTTTGTGTTATACAAACAGTTTCAGTACAAGTTATTCTACTTCCTGCTTAAACACCTAACGGATGAACATGTCACGCCTTGTCTCATTAATTTCTTATTCCCTCTGTTTTAAGTATCCATAAGTGTTTCTTACTCACAAAGTTGCCGACCTGTTGCAGCTTTTCATCTTGGTCAAACCAGGACTGTGTTATCCTTCTTCTTTTCATGATGGTTTGTTGTTTCTCTATAGTATGTTTGTATCCTGCCCTGCTCTTCCCCACTTTACATCAGAGATCAAAAACACTTTAATTTTTTGGAGCTTTATATTCCTTTTCAGGATGCTACTCCCTTTCCAAAACACTGCCAGGGACCCATTACGAGGGCATGTGATGCCCCTCTACTGTGTTTGACATAAAGGCTGTACTCAAACCTACCAGGAGGGTCACATTTGGAAGATCTCCTGAATGGCAGACCAGGGATCAGAATCTTTTTACCGCTCAAAAGCTAAGTGGACCCACTACCTAATTTCAAAATCTGATTGGTGCCAAAAGACTTTTTTTGCAACTTTTTTAAAAAACTCAGGAAACTATTTAATGCTTTATTTGTCAGTTCACATTTGGGTTTTGCTGAATAATTGTGCAACTCTGGAACATTTTCTTGCCAAAAAATGATAAAAAACAGAATTTAAGCAGGGCTGATTTAAGGACATCTTCATTACTTGAGTGTAAATCTGGGTTATTCACTCTGATAAACTTTTATTCATTTTTACCCCTTCAGCTTGACAGCATCCCTTAACTGCCTGTGTTCATCATGTTCCCAGCAGACCCTCACTATTCACTTGGGCTTGTCGACTCTGTCCAGCTTCCTCCTGCAATAAGAATAGTTATAGATATTATGAATGAACTGGCTAACCAAGTCCTGTCTGGATGAATTGGTCTGAACTTCTTAATGAATTTTAATTTCTTAAAAAAAATCAGACTTTATGCGAACGTTACTATAAATTATCACAGTGTTATTTTCAGTAGATACCCTGTAAACGTTTAAACCTATAAACTCTAATATAATCTTATGAAATTTCATTTACATATATCCTTTATCTGATTCTTCAGTTACTTGACAATTTTATTATTTTATCTAACCTGATTCTGACTGTGGTGCAGTGCTATGTAGAGTGTCTGAGCTGGTGGAAAAATCAGTGCAGCAGGAAAAGGTCTTAACAGAATTCATATCCTCAGCATTGTTTATTGTTCAGTTATTTGGTTTTATTATATGAAGCAGTGAAACTAAACAGTAAAACATTTGAAACTGAAATAAACAACGTAAAGATCTTGCATAAGTTTGGAGGATCTACGTTAAAGTGCTTTTGTTTCCTTCCAGAAAGTGTAGGCGTCAGGGTAGGTATCTGTTAAGACGTAATGTAAAAGAAAGGAAGCATAAAAAAGGGCTCTGCTCTCCTTGCATTAGCTATGTTAATTCAGAAGAAAACCAAATTCCCTCCGAGAGCCTATCTTAGCAAAAAGGGGGACAGTAGGTCAGCGATGAGGACAACTCCTGTTGTGTTTAATTATGTCAGCCATGTGTTGACTTTTGCAGAATATAATCACATTTTATTGTCTTGGGAAGTTGACTGGCCATTTTCTTAATTAACTTTAAGCAACATTTTTGAATGCTCAAACAGACCAATAACAATGATCTAGATTCTTCTTCACTGAAATTAACCAGCTTCTATTTCCGTACAGCAGACTAGGCATTGAAACTGGAAATCGGAAACAAACATTTTAACAGTTCTGGGAGAAGTGAAAGATTAAAACCGGCTCAGATCAATTCTAGATCCCCACACCTGGTAATCATTGGGCAGCTTTGTCCTTTTCTTCACCTGAGTGCCCAAGCCATGCGTCCAACGGTCCTCTTGTCTAGGGTTTCGGGTGTCAAGTCCACTGACGGGATTCCTTATGGTTGAACATGGTATTCGTTATGAGCAATCCATGACTTGCACAGAAGTCCAATAATAAAAACTTGGGACTCCATTCGAGGCACTTTCCGATGAACCCCAACCCCAGGCCTGCCTCCAGGTTGAGGTCCCAGCTTTGTGGTGTTGGGCGACGTCGCATGCATTAATTTTGTAGTTTCATAAGGGCTTCTTTAAATGCTCTTTGTTTGACCCATCACCTAAAGCCTGTTTGCATTGGGAGACCCTACCAGTGTTGCCACTTTCTCACTAAATTTAGTGAGTTTTCAGGCCCCCCTAGCGACAAATTTTCAAAAAAGCAACTAACGAAAAATCTAGCAACTTTTTGAGGGGCTGTTGGAGACTGGTAATTGATGTGAAGTGACGTATCGTCAGCTCTTCATAAGAAGCAGCATGTGCTGCTGCGAGCCCCTCCCCTCCCATAGCACTTACAGGCAGCCCAGACCTCACCGCTGCTGTCAGAGCAGTGGACTACTTTTCTTACAGAGGAGTTTGCAACACTGGACCCTACCAAGGGCATTTGGGCTTCCAATGAAGAAGGCAGTTGGTTGAGAGCGTGGCCATCTATGAACCATAATTTTAGATTTGCTTTCAATAAATCCCAGTCAGTTGCTGGAATAAGATTTGGTATGAGCAGCTCTCACCAAAAAGACGGACTCTCCAATAGCGGTCCTTCTGTTTGGAACAATAGCGTCCCTTCTACTGACAGAGCTGAGGCATATTTCATAAAACTTGCTCAGAAATATGAGACTTGGACAGCCTATTCTAAATCACAACATGTCAATTAAGGCAGTCAAGCAATCAAACCCTTTGGTAGAAAAATGTAATGTTCATGCTAATAAGTGTCAGGGTAGACAAAAGGTTAATTTTAAACCCCGAAAAAACGAGATGCACTGAGCTCTTCTTGAAACTTCAGATCTCTCATCCACAACCTCCCTTATAAACAGATACTGTAGGCCATCTCCACACACATGCAGTGTATGGACTAAGTTGTTTTAAGAAAAAAATATACTTTGTAAATATTTATGAATTCCATATTTGTGCATATATTTGGTTGAGTTAAAACACACACACACACCCACACACACCCACACACACTCAGGCAAATGTATTCAGGCAAAATGATGGCACCAATAGCATTCCGGTTACTTATAGTGTCCCCTGTTGCTGGATTAAAAAAAATAAATAAACATAGCTTGAACTAAAGCGCATTTTTTTACTAGCTCCTATCCCTTTACCTATAAGGTAGTAAGAACACTATCCAGTTGGAAATGTTTTCTGGACTGCTTTGCTGAATCCACACAGCCTTTAGCCTTACATACATCAGTACAACAAAGACACACATTTGAATGATGCTAGTCAAATTGGAACAACAGGAAAAGAACTACAGAAATCAAGGCTTTGCCTTCATCTGTCACACAAAGCATTGTGGGAAACTGTATGTTTCCTATCAGTGGATGGAGATGTCAGGAGATCCCCATGGTAACTCGATGCTCCCATTAGTCTGTGTACGATACAGATTTTAAATAGGGCTAACTTGCTGCCGTCACCTTCGAGCATAATGGCAATCTCTACAGTCACTACTTTGTCAGTTCTGTGCTGCCTTAGTGCAAAGATGTCTGCATCCATACAAACGTGACCCTAACCTATGTTGTTAAAAATAGCAATTTCTAAGGCAACATAAACATAAAGCTTGGGATTTTCAATTAATCAATTATAATAAATAACATGGTTGCTGCTAAGAAAGCTTCTTGCATATTGTGTCCGGTGGTGTGTGGAAGGTAGAGTTGTAGATGTAACAGTTTCAGGTAAAGCCAAAGACCTACATAAATCTCAGTGAAAATAGTGGGGCCAGCTTTTCTCAAGTGCCATACCAGAGTCTTCCCTTGTGTTTGCTGCAGGTTATTATTTAATGAGAAAAATGAACCAAATCCACTTCCTTGCAATTCACTTTAAAGCAAATAAATACATGCTTGTGATGACGAAATAAATCTTGTTGCTTGACATCTCTGTCACGTAATAATGTACCTTTGGTATCAATGGACCTGTATTTCTTTGGTATGCATGCACCATTCTCTATAGCTTTGTGTTCATGTGTCTACAAGAATGGTCGGGAGAAAGACCGCTATGAATGAACAGACATTTTAGAGAGCAGATTAAACACAGAGCTGCATAATGGTTGTACAGTGTCTAACTGTACATTAATTTACTGTAATGTTGATAGTCTGCTCTCATTTTCCCACCCCATTGGCCCTAGTTTGCAGCCTTTCTTAACTTGCAGTTGTTTTTACTACTCACATAAAATCTTTCTTTACATGTTTTTTTTTTTTGGTTTGCATCAGTGATGTCAGCATGCACTTGCAGCTTTCTATTTTTTATGCTTGCAGCATTTTTCTGTGGCAGAATTTTCCTTTGCATGCACTTTGTGTATGTGTCACTGAAATGTTTGTCAAATGTTTGTGTCTGTGAGTCTATTTTTTGTGTTTGCAGTTTTTGTTGCATCCTCTTGGCAATTATGTATTTGCATCGGGTTTGAATCTCTCAGCTACCATTGATTTCAGTTTCTTCCTCATAGTTTTATGTGCCGCTGCAAGGCACTTAACCCAAAGTTCTCTAACAATCTGCATATTTTTGTATAAATATGTTTATGTTAGTGAGTCGAATTTGGATGAATATAGCTATAGGGTGAGATAATTAGTCATACTTACTACTCAAACTTCAGGTGGTAAGTAAAACTTTTAAAAGTGATAAATTGACACTCTATATAATTCACCCAGACACATGCTAATACAATAAAAGTCAGGAAATTTAATGTATTTGCACTTTTGCTGAACCATTTAAGCCACAGACTATATTGTTCAGTAAAATATGAAACTTACTTGTGACTAAACTTGTGACTAAACTCCACTTTTTTTCTGCAGATATACTGTAAAAGTCGAGCCTGAAGATGCAATCTGTTGCTGTGCAGATTTTGACTATTTTTGTGAAATGTTGCAACCGAGGTTAAATATTTTAAGCTGTTGCAAACAATGCACCGTGGTGCATGTCGGTGCATCTTATTTACCTCTTAAATCAAAACTTTTAAGTCAGAGTAATCTCAGAGGTGATGGTGTTCCAGTTTTAAGCTTGTGGCAATTATATATTAAAACTATTTTGCTTTTTTTAGTTTGGATATTCTTTAAAAACCTTTGATAAATGTTTTAAGTTGTTTCTTTAACTTCTTCAACCTAACCTCTGCCAAAAAATGTCTTAGATCATGGGTTTTTAATGGCTACACTAGAGCCTTGATCTCATATCCTTTTAGCCCTTTAGTATTTTTCTTGGCTTTCTCTTTGTCCATTGGGGAGACCAAATTCTCCCCAAACCTTAAATTCCCATCTGACTGCTGGTAGTTTCAAAGTTTCTTTATACTGAGTTTTAGGTCGACTGTCTTAGATAGACCACTTAGGTGAAGTTTGTAGAAAAAGACTGAATTTAAAAATAGATAAGATTGCAGTTATCAAGTATTGGCTCATCCTTATGTTTGAGGCCAAATAAAGTTAGAAATCATTTGAGTTAAAGGTGACACCCAAGTTTGTTATGGTATAATTAAGTAAAAACTGAAGATAATAAATTGGTAACTTTAGTTAGGAGAAATCAGCCTTCAAACTTTTCTTAGATTCAGCTTGGAACCCAGATGGACAGTAACTACAGGTGTTAATCTGAATAACTTTGTATAACCTGCTGCAAACCTCCCCCAATATCAACAAAAATGTTTATCATATACCTGGCACTTGTTAATGGTGCATATTCAGCAGCCCAAGTAACAGGCAGCTTGTAATCTAACCAGTCAAATTACACATAGAGAAGCTGCAGTTTCATGACCATGCATCTTTTAACAAAACATGTAGTACAGATTTGGTGCCAGTTTTTATTTACCTGAGACCCCTAAGAGCAGACCTTAATGCCATCATTTCATAATGATAATGATCAACCGCTGAGGTGGGGCAAAGCTATTTTTGGGTGGAAGAGACTACTAAGGCACCCCCATTCCATGGAAGTTGGTGAAAAATAATTTACCGTAATGCATTACTTATTTGCATTTAACAAACATGTTTTACCTTTCTTGTTATTCCTGCTCTTTTATTTTTTCCTTTTAAAATGAAGGTTACAGGAGTTGATTACTCAGTAGGTGGGACAATAGCACAGCAGCTCTGGGGTTGATGATCAACTAATAATTAATCTGCACCTATCAGATGCCACATTTTTACTTTTGACCTAGACACCTATCCATCAATGGATCCATGGATCCAATAGATCAATTTTTCGATAAAAAGGTTTGCAATTCAATGGGGTGGTTTTTCAGTAGGATCAAAATGACTGTATTTTGTAAAACTGCAACAGAAACACATTTTTTGCATCACACGAGTCATGTAACTGCAACTAGACCTTACTGCCTTGAAAAAAGACAAGGAGGAAGACTGGCTGTAGTTGGAAGAGGTTGGATTTGGATTCATGAGGACAAGTTTGTGAAGATGAGCACTGAAGCTGTGGCTGAAATATGGATAAGTCATGTGTTTACATTCACCACTGCCATGTTTTTGTCAAGACTTGTCGTATTAGCAAACGTATTCACATGCAATATTCATTGGAAATATCAAAATTGCAAAAATGATCATCTTAAAATGACCAAAATATTGAAATAGTTTATTTTTTATATACTCTTGAATTTCACCAGTTTGCTGTATGAAGTATTGTCCCATGAGATCTTTCACTGTAATCATGACTGTCAGACTGGTTTTATTTCTATTTATTTACTGTCTAACAGTACAACATTCAAAAGCTGCAGCTACTGAATTAGGCATTGGATCTCAATAAAAGGGAGATGAACATTAAAATTGGTGGGACCTCCTTAATCCATATGACAGCTCTCTTCCCACCAGTCGCTCAACGTGCGTGCAAACTTCCAGCACGACTCTTCTGTGCCTGCTGCCCCCATCACGTCTATATTGTTACACGGCAACTAATCCTGTTTTTCAAATCCCAGCACCTTGGACTCCATGGAGGAAATCCTTTTGCTGCTGCACATTTCTGTATATGATTTAGCATACAGGATTTCTCAGCCCTCGAGACTGCCTTTGTCTTCTTTCAGCCTAAGTCATCTACTTAAATCCCTGTGCTGCATTCATAATCAGAACTGTCTCAAGTTTATAATTGAATGCATTGTTGTGCTAAGTATCTCAAGCACGCACAAAACCATTAAGACAAATAGGACAATCCCCTTATTTTATGTCCCTTGTTTTGCTTTCACTGAGTTAGTGGTTTATTTATTGCTAAGTTTGTTTATTGATTGATATAAAAAAAACAATCCTGATGGCATTCACTTTCCCGTGAAGCCACATTGCTATAAAGAAAGGGAAGAAGGTGGCTTCACTCATGCATGCATGTATCCCTACAGTGCATAAGTAAAAAGATTGTCCATCTGTCAAAATATGCAGTATATGGCAAATGTTTCCAATAGCAAAAGGATGCAGTCTTAATTGTATGCATAGGACTAACCATCCCAGTGGCAGATAAAAAAGGATTAGGTTGTGTCAGTGTGTTAAACTGAGAGCATGAGATAGTTAACCACTGCTTACTGCTCAACTGAATACCCGTAAGTGCTTTAGTGGTATCATGAGGTCGCATCTTTACGGACGTCTGCACATACAATCTGTCCCTCAGTGTATGTATGAGAGCTTGTGACTTTTAAGTTAAACAATTTGTGCGTATAAGTAAAGATACTACATTTGAGTGGGGCTAGAAGATTAAAGAAAAATGTGTTTGGCATAGGTCCTGTAACTGACAAAAAGACTTCTGCACAAGTTACAAGTACACATTTCAAGCTTTTTTGTTTCTTTTCAACAATTATAATACCAGACTAACAAAAAGTAGCTATATTTAACTGCCTTTTCTTATAACTTAGAGCAGTAGAGCTGCTATAGTATTTATTAATTTGGTCATTCACAAACAAAGACAAAGGTTCCAAGTGTTTTATTAGTTTTACTTTATTGCAGAGGAATAAATTTGACTGAACATTTTGAGACCCATGCTGTTATTTTTAGACTCGTTTGCATGACTCCAAGTGAAATAAATACTTTATTCCCCATTAAAGTATGACTAAGCAAAGCACTAAGACATGTTCTGTGGATGTATCAGGTTGTTACACATCTCAGTATGAATTTCTGAATCTTTATCCCCAACAAAAGCTCAGTCCCTTGGCTCAGTCTGAATATAGCAAATGCGAGTCCCTAGCTTACCTAGTTCATTCACCTTTCGTGGGGTAAAGAGTAAGAACATTATCTAGAGAATGAAGGATTTACAGACTGCTGTGCTGAATTTAGACAGCCTTTAGCCTTTGGGACACCATTGTGCAGATAATTGATGCAGGTCACACTTAGAGCTTTCCAAAAACAGGACATAAAAATACGCTAATTACACAAATGTTGTAAACAGCTGAAGGCCACAAACCTTCACATTTTGCTTAAAAAACAAACTTTGGTGCACCTATTCATTTTTTTTAAGAAAAAAACATTTTTTTTCTGCTGTGAATACACTTAGAAAATCGAAACCACATAAATAAATAAATAAATAAATAAATAAATAAATAAATAAATAAATAAATAAATAAATAAATAAATAAATAAAT
>JAUZNJ010000794.1:0-18802 GCA_034780135.1 Jordanella pulchra
ATATATCTCCATATTCCTTTAAGCAGTGCATAAGTCTGGGGACTGATGTAAGAGGGTGTTTTATAAACAATAAAATAAAAATCAGTTGTTTTAAAAGGCTCAGTTTAACTGATGTATTGTCTTCATGGCGTTAGTAAGACTTAGAAAAAGCTCTACAGTATTTGGCTTGTTTACTGCTGGTCAGCTGGGATCGCAGTGCACACTGGTATGTAAGCATCAGGCAGTATGCTTGGGCCTCTGTTGTTAAGACACTATTCAGCTGAAGCTTCAAAACTAAATCAATTTAAGACTAAAAGCACCCTTAAAAAAACAAGTAGCGGTTTAAATGCTGTGATCATTGATCTGGTCCTGCTCTTTTACTCATGGGTTTGGGTGGAGTTAAAATGGGGATAATTGTGGGTAAATTGGATCTTGGTTCTGAGCTATATGGGTGGGGGTGGACACAGGTTTAAAAACTCTGACTTATGCGTGACTAGTGTAGGTCAAAACAAGCAGTACTGCTAACTGGGGCTTTAATAATTAAAAGAGAACAGTCTAGGATGTTATGGAATTATGCTTACTCAGTTTCCCTTGAGGGGACACCACACAGTACGATTATTTTGTCATGTGAACCCCCTTTAGACACTAGCTAAGAAAAGAACAGTTTCTGTCACTGTGCAGATTAGGTTCTTGAAGTATTGTACACTAGGCAGGCACAGGGTGCTCCAGGTAGGTGATTCCTGTTGTGGGTGGGTAATCACTGCTCAGTGTAAAATGGTGAAGAGCACTTGTTTCCAAAGATCAGGGAGGGGCTGTGGCTCAGGGAGCACGATTCACAAGGACATAACTACTCAGACGTGCATAAACATAAAGGGCTTTTATGAAGCTGCAATTGAAAAGATCTTTATTATTTCATGGTTATAGTATGGTTCAAAGTAGGGCATAGATTTTGCTCCACGAATCTGCCAGACCCGACTAGAGTCAGCTTTCATAAACTCCAACCAACACATTTTAACCCTTGGCCCAAACCTGAAGAAAACCGAAGTGAATAAATATTTGATATAAGATATTACAGTGACTAGATGCAGTAGTCTATGTGTGGCTCATCACCGTCCTGACTACATGACTTCAGTTTAACCCAGGGATCCTTGCATGCTCACTCAGTCACCCCGGAGTGACTGCGTCTAGTAGGAGCAATACCTTATTCCCTTGACGGTGAGCACTAGCTAAGGGTAGGTCTAGCCTACTTGTGCACGTCATGCAGGTCATGTGCAGGGTGTAGCAGAGCAGAGCAGACTCAGATGTGCTAACCGTCCCCAATCCCACAGTTGCAAGGCTGACTTTTGTCTAATTACCTGCTGTACCCAACTTTATGTAAAGTTTACATAGTGTTTTTTAAATATATTGAAATAAAAACACACACATGAGGAAACCCTGCTTTGTGATTCAATAAAAATTCGATCACTATTGTTTTTCACTGCATTCAAAATAAACTTTTTCATTTTGTTAATGTTGTGAAATAAGAAGTCATTGTCAAAAATTCACATTCTTATTCTTAATAGTTATTGTACAGGCAAAAAATACAGTTTTTACGGTTAGACTACGAGGTAATATTAGGTTTAAATTACATATTCAAAACAGATTTTAGAAGGAACATATTGTGTCCAAATGGTTAAATACAATCCTACTGACTACGTGGTTTATATTAGCTACCCCATCCTTTTAATTTTTTATAGGATGAAAGGGCAATTTGTATATTTGCATATTCTTCATTGAGGCAAACGAGGTCTGCTCTCATCCATTTGGTGGGGTAATTTGATGTTGAAAGATCAATATGACCAAGGTCTGCCCTTCCCCTTGATACAACAGTTCATCAAGTGTCAGATGGCAGCAATAAGACTAATGGGATGATATGGCTCTTTGTCAGGTGCCAGGAAGATAGCAAAGCAATGAAGACGTAAAGAGCGTTGTTTATACTTTTTACCTCTCTAAAATATTGAAAAAATATGCAAATGTAGTTCAAATCTAAATAAAATATAAGTTCTCATGTCACTGTTTGTCTGCAATAGTTGAAAAACTGCTAATCTTTTTATAATTTAAATCACCTTAGTTTTCAATCATACATTTTTCAGTTTAAAGGTTAACAAAGCAAACATAATGATTTAGAAACTATTTCTTTCTTTCTAATTTAGATTTTTCAGTAAAAAGATGCACACAGGCATTCACATAATTTTAATTGAGATCAACCCTGCAAGCAGCCTCAGAGGTTATCCTATTAATCCAAAATATTTGATTCTATTTGCTTCGTCCGATTCATTTAGACGGTCAGTATTGTCTCTAAAACCAGATATTGGACTCTTAAAATTCATTTAGTCTTTTATAATTTTTTTTTTCAATCTGGATTTCGATTCTCTTATGCACTACACAATAGCCAAGATAAGTAGTTCCAAAAGAGTGTGCATGCATTTGTATGTGTGTCTGCACCCAAAAGCGAGATGCCCTCGGCCAGTAAAGCGATCCTGACACCATAAATAATGGAAGCTGCCGTGGCAGAGGGGATAAGTTCTTTGGGCAAGGCTCCTTTTTCACAGGGCTTTCTCCCTGTGACTCACGTGACCGCTGAGGTGCCAGTAATTTTTCATGAGTGGTTTTTGTAGGCTGTATGTTCATCTACCACCCAGGTAGCACATCATCAGGTGGAGATTCCCCTGCATCAGTGCCTGGAGTCCATGCAACTGCAGCTTTACATGCTTGAGGTCCCGCAGATTTCACAGTCTCAGAATCTATCTGTAGGCAAGGGTCAAATGAATTATCTTACACCATTAGAAACTCAAAGCAGCTCTTACGAAACTCAAGGCCAGGGAAGTGGATGAATTAAAGATGCCATCGAAACAGAAAAAATCCACAGCTTCAGAGGAAACCGAAGAGGTTGATGACGAAGTGGAGGAAAGTGAGCCAAATTTAAAGGAGAGTGGCCAAGGTTTGACCCAAGGGGAAGCCACAAAACGAGGAAAGAGTCGGAAGAAACATAAGAGCACAGAAGACTCAGAGATACAGGAGCTGCCAGAGAAAGAGAAGAAGGAAAAAGAAGTAGATGAGGTGAAAAAGAAGAAAAAGAAAACAAATAAAAGTGCTGAAGAAGAGCAGAACAACAATGAGTCGACAACCAAACCCAAAAAGGATAAATCTGAGAGGTTTAAAGAGGAAGTGACCGAGGGAAAAAAGAAGCAGAAAAAGAAATTGTCAACAGAGAGTCTAGAGGAAGAAGAAGATATGGGGTCTAAAGATAAAAAGTCCAAAGATGGTAAGAAGAAGAAGAAGAAGTCTCATAGAGATGATGACGAGGAGCCCTTGATCGAGGAGCAGGAAGAAGAGGAGGAGGAGGACTCAAAGAAAAAGAAAAAGAAAAAGACAAAGAAGAATTATGGAGACAGTGATGATGAAAAAAAGAAAAAAGGGAAAAAATCTAAAAATAAACAAGTGGACTATGCTGCAATCTACCAGAATGAGCTACTCAACTACCACACAGACTCTTCGGATGGGTATGAAGATGAGTACTATAAAAAGAAAGGTAAGTGCCACACATTGAAGTTTGACAAGAAAAAAAATGACATACTTCTTTAGAAGTGAGTGAATCTCACCTGGCTGACACATGACTGGTTTAAAAACCAGATTCTTGCCAGCCACCTTCAGCTCCAACCAGGAGCAATCAGGGGAGCCCCACTGTGATTGTTCTGGATGAAAGCTCAGTTATGTTCTACATGAATGGAGTCAAACAGAGGCCTGAGGGCAGACAGGTGCTGGGTACCGTCCCAGTCTGAGGGAACAGGAGTACGACTGGGGCAACAGAGTCAAGAGAATATTCAGAAGGAAGGTTTGTGTTTTTGTGTAATGGGGTGCATACATTCTTGACATATCTTTTGGGCTATAGACATATTTAAACACATTCTAATGTCACACCATATACTTTTTATTTCAAGAGATTCTTTCAAAGCTTATAATTAAGAGTTCCTCATCATTTTCAACCCTGGTACTGATGTCTAGAAGCTTAATTTAAACTCAGCTTAAAGTACTACAAACTTTTATTTGTATTACATCTAGTGCAGAAAAAACCCAAACCCATTATACTTCAAAACAATTGGGGCCATGGGGGAAAGAAAAACAAAAACAAAAATACACCAAATAAAAATAAGTAGATGAATGTCATGAAATGTAAAATAAGTTAGGCATCTTGGACATTACTTAATCACCGTAACCTAATCTTGTTTCAAAACTTTTGTACAATTTTTACCTTTGAGTAGAGAAGGCCAAGCTGGTATCTTTGTTATCTGACTCGCTCACCACGGTCACTTACACCCTGAGGAATTTACAAGCCCAGTTTTACCAAGCCACTGTTATCTGACTTTATAAGGTGTCTCTCTTTCCTTTTAATCAAATCTTAATAGCTTGGATTGCTGGTAATGAGAGTTCAAAGTTCTTGTTTGTTTCATCTCATCCTTCTGTTGTGCATACTTACCCAGCCAGGTCATTTTTCTTTACCCTATTTTAATTCCTTTTTAAAGTCATTATTCCTTAAATTCATTGTTGGCTTTTGAACATGAAAAATAAGAAGTATTTTGGAAGAATCTGTTTTGTTTTCTTTTAAATAATGTTTACCTTTAGAAAATGCCAGGTGAAGAAAAGCTTATTTTAAAGTTATAATTTCATAATAAAGATTTATGTAAGAACCATTTCTGATTAAAGCACTTTTTTCCCTGCATCTGCAAAAAATGCTTTAGCCTTTTTACATATAGGAAATTATAAAGACAAACACAACCAAGTGTAAAGTTTGGATAGTTTTATATTTTATTTTAAACCATGATATTTCACAGGGGCAGCTCCTTATGTATTTTTAAATCTTTGAAATCTGTTAAATGAAATTCAGAAAGATCCCTGAACTTGTTAAGCTTTAAAAGACCAACATTTCAACCATTTTCATTTAAATCTAAAAACCACACATGTTGTTTGTAAGGTCACTGCTTATCCAGCAGCCTGATTATTGTATTTTCTTTGAGTCTCTTGTTGGTGTCTCTGTTAGGGATGCCATCTTGAAAATATCTGTTTTTCTTTGGAAACGTTTAGGGTTAGGGGTAATAAACGTTTGGAAATAAAGTTTTTCCAACCTGAATTCAAACAGTGGGTGTATGCATAATTGCCATGTTTGATCACAAAGTGGTCCAAAAAAGTACTGGAACTAGGCCACTGGCAGTGGAGGCTACCAAGCATGCCTGGTAAACCTAAACTACCCTTGAAATAGTGCTTTGGTCTTAATTCTAACAAAAACTAATAATAACAGTGTACCTATAATCAAAATCAAGAAATTGTAATATATTGATCTGAGGATCCAAAAAATCAGCCAAACAAAACTCTGCAAGATAAATAACTGAAAGCTGAATTAACAATCAGCAGAAAACCACCAGTAGCAGGATCCGGGACCTCTGTAGGAAGAGAATTAGGTTAATAGCAGGAATCTTAAGATGGAAATATGTTTTTAATGATAATAAAGTCGCTGACCTTCTCAGAAGTCCCAGAAGAGCAGAGAAACTGAATTTTGGTTTCTCAGTCCAGCAAGCTGTTAACATCAGAATGACTTCATGGACAAAGGTTGTGTGACTGACTTTGGAAGAATATGCCAATGCCCAGAGATCAGAAACCAGGAGTATATTAGACATGGGCAAGGTAGAACAGAGAAAACAAGATCAAGATTCGGCAGGAAAACAATGCTGGACATTTATTCAAACAAGGCTTTGAATAATCTGGCAACTCCTTGCCAGCAGAGAGGAGGGTTTTGCTCCCATTTTTTATGAGATGAACTCAAAGAGCTAAAACTTTTTCCACTTACAAATTATCACAATTTCCCTCAAATATTGCACACAAACCTTGTTTTTAATCGTTTTTGTGAAATTTATGGATAAGAAGACATATATGTGGGGCTGTGAAGAGAGTCCTATTCATATCTAACTAACTGGTCCTTTACTAGCAAAAAAAAACATGTTTTTTTTTTTTTGTTTTTGAGTCATGTGAGGATGGACTGAAGCCTTATTGGTTGCAATGTAGGTTCTATTCAAGTCATATTGAAGCCAAAAGCCAAACATTCACTGGTTCTCCCATGTTCTGATTCTAACCAATCGCAATGAAATGGGAAAATGAAGAGCAAGATCTTAGATAAAGCAGCTGAAATTAGTCTCCTTTATGAAGTGGGCGGACTAAGGCTTTAACTGGATAAGAAACCCATTATAGGGATAGAAGTAATCAGATATTTCTAGACTGAATAAATATTGTCCTGCTAAATGCCTGAAGATATTGATGTATTATTGATTAATTGAAATAGAGTGTCAAATGGAGGCTGAAGGAAACTTCTAATTTTATGTCCTTGTGTTTAATAGCCAGTCTCCTCTCTTTTACAGTATATGAGGTGGTTACAGTCACAGGTGATGTAAAGGGAGCTGGGACTGATGCCAATGTTTTTGTTACCCTCTTTGGAGAATTTGGCATCTCACCCAAGGTTCACTTGGCAAGCAAGTAAGTACAACAGTCTTTAAATTTAAGTGCTAAAATATCACGACAAACATGTGAACTCCAACAGTTTCAGCTAATGTTTTCATTAGAAATATCTTTTACATATATATATATATATATATATATATATTTGATGTAGATAATCAGTGATGTTAAGGTATAGCATATTTTCAAAATGAGACATTAACTGTTCCTGTTTTCTGTTTTTCTCTAATTCCTCAGCACAGAAAAGAGGTATTTGCCAATTAGTCCTCAAAAGGATGGCTATCATTCTATACCTGCACTGGCTTTTATTGTGGATATGATGCTGTATAGGAGAGAATTCCTACTCAACAGTACACTAATAACTTCAAGATTTCAAAGTCATTTTTTTAATAAAAAAGAGACTTAAATCTTTGTGAAACTAGAATCTCTCCTTCATACAGATGTTATTAAAACATGTTGGACTCAGAGTATCTGGAGTAAGGAGGAACTATGTGACATGGCCGGCCTTTTTTCCATTCTGAAAAGAATAAAAGAAGACCACGATGTCATTTAAGCAGATTATCAAATTACTCCCAGGGATCTTATCAGCAGTAGGCTTCTTTTATCTTCACCTATGCTGACTGACAGACAGAGTTACCTTTGCAGAGTATAGGATACACCAGTTATTATCAACCACTCTAAAGCATGTCACTGACACCTTGAGGTGGCCTAATTCATTCATTCAGTACCAATCAACATGTTTTGAATTCAGAATGTCCTTTCTGGGTGACTTCTGGATGGCCTATCTAATAAAACACTAGACATAGAAGCCATTATTTTGGTATTTATATGATAAAATGATTGAATAGTTAGGAGTTTCACCTTACTCCGATATGTGGCAGGTCCTGCCTATATTGTGCCTATTATAGATTAAAAATTCACAGCACAATACAGGTAAGGGAGATGCTTATTATTTCAAGCCTCCGGGGCATCTTAAGAATGCAACAATTTGAAATTCAGTGCAATAGCAATATGTTTAAATTGCATGAATTCCAAAGTTTGCATCTGTTTCTCATCTTTTTAAGCAGCTAGATGTCGAGAATAAGATCATGTATTCACTTTTTTACTGTTTATTTTATGTTCCGGAATATAAAACTTCCTTATATAATCCATAGCTTTATCTTTGTAATATTGAAAGCATAAAGAAAAGATGGATATTTCTCAGTCAAGGACTCTTGTAAAAAATAGGAATTTATTTGATGTGCAGTCCTGGTCGGAGGAGAATTTCAATGCTTGTTTCCTTTATCTGGGGAGCAAAAGTATGGTGGATGAGAAAGTAGGAGAGAGTGCTAAAGTGGCAGAGCCTGAGTTAGGATGCAGATTATACTGCTGCAATCAGCACACAAGAGTCCGTTAAGCCGGATCAGTTGGGGTGATGCCATTTACAGATTCAGAACTCAACTCCTTTATTTTTCTGTTTTAATCTCACTGGATTGCATAGTGGAAGTTCCTCAATCCAAATTTCCATGAATTCTAATTCGTTCTCATATTGTTTTATTTTACAGAAGCCGGAATGCATTTGAGAAAAATAAGACGGATGTTTTTCGCATCAAAACACAAAACGTTGGCCCAATCAAAAAGCTAAGGTAATGTATAATATGAAGGTGTGAACTAATATGAATATCTATATGTTACTACACTACATAGTAAATTAATATTTTCCATCATTTCATCGAATGCGAAAAAAAAATGACAGTTATAGCTCACTAGGCTGTATGGTTAAAAGCACCATAGAATGGATAATAGTGTGCTGATCTGTAGGACATAAAGGGATTGAACTCCATCTATTGTTATGAGCCACTCAAAGGGAAGCAAATCTGCTGTACATCACAGCCAAAATACATAAATGTTATTGGGATTGTTATGCAATGATCAAATAGAAAATATAGAATAAACATGAAAAAAGGGAAAACGATTTACATGGTTGTCAACTGTTTTATGAATAAAAATCTTTAAAGACTGGAGAGCACTTGTATTCACCCCCCTGGTGAATTACCTCTTTCTGGAGTTATTCATGTAAGACCAGTTTATTTATTCAAAGTATTAGGTGGAGAGCATCTGTTAACAGCAATAGTTAAATCTTTGAATTGGCCTTTGTAAAATATCAATATGCTCTGACCTAAACTATTTCATTACATTTCTGGCTGTGTTTTTTGGATAATTGCCCTGCTGATGCGTGAAGTTCTGTCTGAAGGTCTCTCTGGTCTCTGTGGTCTTAAGTCTGCATTGATTTGAAAATTGGTTGTGGCTCTTTCCCAAGCACATCCTTGTGCTTGGGAAAGAGCGGGAGAGATGTGACAATGTGGGACCTGTCACTATGCCTGCGATTGATCATGCACCTTGGCTACTTGGCAAAGGGGATATTCCTTTGGCAGACTGGTCGGCATATGTGACTTTCACCCAGGAGTCTGGGGATCAAATTCCACCTGGGCCCTCTGTTGCGTACCTTACCACACAAGACTGCCTCTTTTTTATTCGCTTTTTGGTTGCTGCTCAAAAGAAACTCCCATTTAGCATAATGCTTCCATCACCATGCTTCACTACACCAATGAGGTGTTCAGGACAATGTGAAGAATTTGTTTTCTACAATACAAAGTATTCTGAATGGTAGTCAATGCCTAATATAGTTTTACTTGAACAGCCTCTTTATGTTTGCCTTACCTCCCACATGACATGACATGAAAATTGCAGAATGAGGCTTTCTACAGCACTCTTACAAGGCCACTTTTCTCCTACTAATATTACAGAAAGACCAAACAGGTTGAGAGCATAGCTAATTATTGCCTTGCCAACATTCTCCTAGCTGTGCTGTGTATCTCTGCAGCTCCTTTAGAGTTAACATGGACCTGCTCTTATGCTTTCATTACCATATACTGGTTAGTCTGCTGTTTTGAAATGGTATTTCCATTTTCCAAAAATAGGACTGAATCGCTGCTCATCTCTTTTAGATAATGAAAGCTTGATTTATAACTATTGATTCCGTTCTGCTTTATTTTAGGGTGCAGGAGGATGGACGAAGATACCCTAAAAAGATAGAAAAACATCTATAATTTTTCTTCTACTTTGTTTCATAAGAGCGTGCTGCTTTGTGTTGACCTATTTTATAAAATCACAACATAAGCTTTTTGGTTTATGGTTTAATTCCCACAAACGAACTTTCTTAGTTTAGCCTGAAGTTTGTAGAAACGTTCTTAAACTTTTCTGCTTCAATGCACTTGACAGCTACCCATAAACTATGACTATTAGTCATGCTTTACCTCATCTCACCCAGTTTGTGTGACATATCTCTAATGTCTGAGCTAAAATGTCTGAAAACAAGGGTCTTGTTTAGTATATAGCTGTTGACATAAATTCTGAGTGGCAAGATTACTAGAAACCTTTTATATGGAGCAAATAATTTGAAACTGTCCTTTGATTTCCCTAGAATTGAACATGACAACACAGGAATGAGCGCCAGCTGGTTCTTGGACAGGGTGGTGGTAACTGACATGATCCGACCCCATCTGCGCTTCTATTTCCCTTGCAACAACTGGCTGAGCAGGGAAGAGGGTGACAACCTGTTTGTTAGGGATCTGCTTGGGAGCCTAAACCCTATGGACGTCCCAAAATGTAGGTCACAAACTCCTATTATAATATACACAATGGCTTAGAATGCTGAAAACCACAATACAAGTGATTACAATTGAAAATGCATTGTTTGGATTTCAGCAAGACTTAAAACATCGATTTTAGCTTTGAAGTGTAAATGTAAACCCAGGCCGACCCAAGTAAAGCATTATGTTTGTAAAAAGGAACCAATCTCAATGAAAACTGACAGCAGTAATAACAGGTGTCTGACAAGCTAGACACTACGGAGCCTGATAGTCTGCAGGCATTCCTATAGTTTCAGGTTGTACTGTAACTGAATGCCATGCAAGTGTAATCCTCGGGTAAAAACGACCCTTGTGACCTCTCGTGTAATGTGATCTAACATCTTAGCACCTGAGGACAATGGAGTCCAGCACTGTAAAGACACTGGGCCATAAAAGGATAGTTGGGGCAACCCAGCTGCTTGTCAAATAGACACCTCGAGTTATTAATTTTCAACCTGAAAGCCATCTCATAGTTGATTTCTAAGAAACCCTCAGAAAGATAATAAGGAAAATTCATTAAGTATGTTTACATTTTCTTCAGTAATTTTTAATAATCAGTGTTATTGGGTCTCTGTCTTGCAGTGAATAAATATCTGGTGAGTGTTTTCACTGCTGATATGAAGGGAAGCGGGACAGATGCTGATGTCTTCCTTAATATTTTTGGAGAATATGGTGACACAGGTAACTTTATTTGTACAAATGTAAAACAATTAAGGTTCAGTTTTAAAACTGACTCATTGACAGCAAAAGGTAAACTCCTAGGAAAAATAGCAGAAATAAGAGAAGAGTGAGAATGGATGTGATGGTCCCATGTCAATAAATGTGGCTTCCCTTCCGGCATAGACACAAGCAGCAGTTTGGTGTAGATGGAGTCAAACTGTAACCATGTACTGCTGTGGTGATTTGGCCTACTGGTTGTGTAAGTGTTCCTCATTACCCTACAGATCAGAAATGGAAGATAATTGATTTGTGAGCTAATGCCACAAATGTTTGATTGAGTAAGGATGATAAAATCTGGCTAACCGTAGATGGCTAGACATTACAGTTAGACATTTTTTGCACATGGAGTGTACAGATGTATAACTGGCGCATCAATAAAATTGGGCATCTGTACACCCCATGTGCCAAACAACACAACTTATTCAAACCCACAATGTTGGTAATGCTATCAAATGCATCAATGTATGCTCTGACTCATTATTGTTGAATGCTTTAGAAACTACCGGATAACACCACAGCTCAACTTGTTATGCCACCAACTGCTGTTTGTTCTAGCGATAAAAGCTCCTCACAAACCAACTTATTTTTATGCATACCTCTCTCCAGTTTTACCTCGTAACATCCAGATGAACCATTGCTTCTTGGTATTTCAACTCTTTGGTTAAAATATTTATACGCCACTTCAACAAAACAAAGTTTATGACGAGATTCATAGTGATCAAAACAACACCCACCTATGTATTTTTTACTAACAAATTTCTTCAACAACTACAGCTCTGTGCTTTTTGTAGTTCACTCTATGATTCTTACCTATGTGTTTTAAATGTGAAAGGGGAAAGACGACTGGACAGTGACAAAGATAACTTTGAACGTGGTTCAGAGGACAAGTTTACAATAGAGACTCCAAACTTAGGAAGGCTAAGAAAAATCACCATTGGCCACAACAACCGAGGTTCCTCAGCTGGATGGTTTCTAGACAAGGCATGTAGATCACAGTCATGAATAGTGTCAAAAGAAAAACTCAAACTAAATACGCTTACTATCTCCTACTTTACAGGTGGTGATAGATGATATGGGTAATAAAGAAGTGTATGAGTTTCCTGTGAACCGCTGGTTTGCCATGGATGAAGATGATGGCAAAATACAGAGAGATGTTTTAGTTGGGTCAATGCAACCAATGGGTAAAGGAGATACATGTTATTACCTTGTGTTTACTGTAATTTAACAGCCTGGCCAACCAGACTGATATGTTGTGTGCATGGCGTATCAATCTATGATGTGTGCATGGCGTATCAATCTGGTAAAGAGCTGGTAGACCTTGATTCCAAACGCGGGACCAACAGGGTCAGCATTGTCTGGTGAGAACCAGATAACTACAGATGTGATGCAAAAACTCTAAGCAAGGTGCTCTGTTTTTGCAATTTACTAGCAAAACATATCAACAAATAAAGGAATGATTAATGATTTCTGACAATTTTGTCTAAAACATCAGAGGATATAAGATGTTCTTTCTGGTACGTTCATAATTTCCATTGCAACATTGCTCCCTTGGGGTTGCCAGCTTGTTGTTATGCTAGCAGAGAAATGCTGCTGCATCATGGGTCATTGTAGTGCTGAGAGTCACACATTGTAAAGTCCCGCCTCCTGCGCTGTGATTGTATTGGCGATTTACCAGATTGAATCATGGTCCGTGTGATTCAGTCTGGTTGGCCAGGCTAGTACTTTAAGGTTTTGGTTAAGCATGAGATTTCAAACACACCAAGTTTTAAGACATTTAGAGAGAACATTTTTATGAATAAACACAAGTTTTATGTTAGCAATATATAGCTAAATACCTTTTCTCTGTCTACTTAGGAATTATATACAACGTTCAAGTAATGACTGGAGATATAAGGGGAGCAGGAACCAACTCTAAGATCCACATGGTCATGCATGGCGCCAAGGGCTTAAAAAACAGTGGCAAAATTTTTCTTGAGGGGGGTGCTTTTGAACGAGCTCTCATTGACATTTTCAATGTAGAGATCTGTGAACTGATCAGTCCACTCAGCAGGATCACCATTGGTCATGATAACGGTGCTGTAGGTGCTGGGTGGTACTGTGAAAAGGTCATACACATTTGTAGTTGGTAACAGAGAGATTCTGATAATGTGGATCATTGATTAAGATGTCATTTTGCTTCCAGGTGGTGATATACTGTCCATTCACAGGCATTGAGCAAACATTTCCATGTGGGATGTGGCTGGATGAGGATGAGGCAGATGGGCTGATTGAGAGGGAGCTATATGAGATGGTCTCTCTTAGGCAGAAAAAACAGAAAAGTGGGTACCCAGTGAAAGAACAGCAAATAATGCTCTGTTTGTTTACTGTAAATCTTTAAAAAAATATAATTTAAACAGATTATTATGTGTAGGTATGGCATTCTTTTTTCACTCCAGAGTACCCATGGTCATTGTGGATTTGGACCTCAGACATAAAAGGTGCTGGCACAGATGCCCAGGTTTTTCTCCAGATCTATGGAGAGAAGGGGAAGTCAGATGAGATTAAACTTGAAAACAATTCAGACAGTTTTGAACAAGGTCAGCTGGATAAATTCATGGTAAGTCTAGGATCATCTAATTTTTATCTAGTTTAACTATCTAATTGAACCATCAAATGTTCCAAGGACATCTTGTTTATGTGTTTATTTATACCTAACATTTTCGAAATCCCTGTAGATTGAAATGCCGGATATTGGAAGATTACTAAAAGTACGGATCTGGCATGAGAAGAGAAATCCATTTGCTGGCTGGCATTTAGCAAAGGTAAGCCATAACTCTGGTTGTCTGGTTTGACATCATTAGTCAACACTGTTTACTGGTATTTGTTTTTTTGATTGAGGTTAGGCAAGAGGTTTAAAAAACATTATAGAAGTATCTCTCAAACAAGTCAAAATGATTTATTACCTATAATCATACTGAGATGGATTTTAAAAGGGAAATACAGCAGGATTAAGAGTTTGGGGGGCTAATTGGTGAATATTTGTTAAAACAAAAACGAGAAAACAAAATTGCTGCTGTTATCCATTAGCATTACTTTATTTAATTCAAGGGGGTGTTCACATGGTGCATTACTTTCTACCCGGATAATGTTTATGTTTCAAGATTTGTAACAATGTTCAATATTTTTTAAATAATATTCATTTCTGTAAGTGTTTGAATGTGTAAGATGTTAAGAAATACTCTTGTAATAACCATAATAATAATAATAGTTAGCATGTTGCTAAGCACAGCAATTTAGATGGTTTCAGACCTGAACCTGGTATAACAGTCAAACATCTTCCAAAAATTGTTTTAGATTCTGTCTTTATGTACAGACCTAAAAACTAAGAAATTATTGTCAACCTAAAGATCAATCAAATTCTTCTGATTTAATACTTTGCTATAGTTGATTTTGTCACTGAAACTTTATCAGTTTCTTATCACGTGTGAAGAAAAAAATCAACAACAAGAGTGGAGTTACAGATGATGACACCTCCTTTTCTGCAGGTCACTTTGCTCAAGACTCTAACAATGGACAAATATTCTTTTGAATGTGGCCGCTGGCTGGACATCAATGAAGATGATAATGAGATTGTCCGAGAGCTACCTGCCACAGGAGAACTCATTGATGAGCCGCTTCCCTGTAAGAAACTATAATATTTCTCAATTACAAGTGTTTACAGAGTTTAGGTAGCTTTAACGAGGGTCAAAAATAGTGTAAATGTTTTTTTTTTCCTAATGCAAAGTTGCCTCCACTTCTAATATTTTTCAGTGATAAAATATCGGGTCACAATCTGCACTGGTAATGTCAGTGGTAGTGGGACTGATGCCAGCGTGTTCCTCAATATCATCGGGGACCTGGGGGACACGGGTGAGCGTCTTATGGTTATGAGTAAAAACAACGTCAACAAATTTGAAAAGGGAAATGTGAGTAAATCACTAAACAACATCACATAAAGATACAAATGTATTCTTTCTGAAATGTACTTACAGTATCGGATTTATCCCTAATTTACCCACAGCATGATGAGTTTCTCATAGAGTCCGTCTTCCTGGGTCAGGTAAGGAGAGTCCGAGTAGGTCATGATGGCCGTGGTGGAGGCTGTGGTTGGTATCTTGATAAGGTGTTGGTCAGAGAGGAGGGACAACCTGAGTCCTCTGCCACTGAGTTTCCATGTTTCAGGTGAGGTGATATTGTAAAAAAAATAATATAATATATTCATCTACATTATAACTGATGTAGAGCTATATTTAAAACAAACTAATTCAGTGGGTCATAAGAAAACCCAGACCTCTCTATACAATCCATGACTGTAATTATATAGTGCATGTGAAATTCTGTGTGCCTATCCTGTATATATTTTCACAATTCAGTAATAAGAAGCTAAGGAAAAATTGCATCCATGTTAGTTTTAAAGAGAAAGTTACTGCTGATAATAAAGCCTATCTTACATGGTCCAAAAGCCACCTTGATGATCCCAAAGATCTAAGGTAATATATTCTGTGGACTACTGGGCCATGTTACATTTGGTTAGAACTAACAGCATATCTTTTTGAAACAAGATCATTTCAAACATTGTCCTGTACAGTGATGGCCTGGGGCTGCTCTGGTGCTTTAGGATCTGAAGGACTATATAGATATAAATGTATTTTGGCAAGGCGGCAAGTCTTTGCTTTTTTTAAAGCTTTCTATTAAATAAAAATCAGAAATTCTTCTAAATGCTTAATGACAGATATTGGCTTGTTTAAAAAAATATTATACTTGTATTGTCTGGAGCCCACTTAACCAGATGTCGGATGCCTGAAATCCCTTTAGCATTTTCAGAAGACTTCTTACCGATGCAAATTGGCAATGATTGGGGTTACTAGGTTTCCAGTGACATTTGTTAAAGTAGTTAAGTAAGAGCTGGATGGCTTTCCCATTACAAATGGAGACTAAATGCATGCAGCCAGCAAGCTCTCTCATTCTGTAACTGGACTCCAACCGCAAAGGAAGGTGCCATGTTACTTCCAGAAAAAAGGTTCTTCCTGCTTGTCTTTCTTGTTCATTATCTGAGAAGGTCTGAGAGATTTAAAAATAAACAAATAAGACCAAAGAGGTTTGTACAGGATTCTTTCAGAATTTGTTTTTCAAAGTCATATTTTTAACCCAGTCAAGTTCACTTCATTTTGTGTATATATTCATTCATTGGCTCTTATAGGTACTTTTTTTCAACTGTAAAAAAAAATAATCTCAATACTTATTCAACTTAATTTCAGTAGCGCAAAGATTTGAAATGTATTTAATATATATTTGAATGATTTAAAGCGATATCATACCTATTTTAAATCGCCTTGTATTGTCTTAGTCTTTTCTATTTATTGTCCTTTAATTTAAGAGATTTGAATAAAGTTACTCTCATGAAAACATTTTGATAGAAACATTCTTTTACTTTATTATAAATAATAAACATTAACATGTTGAGTTTTTTTTTTTTTAGGTGGTTAGATCGCAATGAGGATGATGGACAAATTGTTCGTGAGTTGGTTCCAGCCGGAGATGGGGTACGTCTTTTCAGTAAGTTATAAACACATTTTTTATGAACCCATTAAGTAAAAAAAAGATTGTTCTTTTATATGTGGGTATAAATTGGAATGAAAAATAAGCATCACGTTTACAGATGTCAGCTACCACATTGCTATTAAGACAGGGAGTGTGAACGGTGCCAGTTCTGACTCCAGAGTGTTCGTGAAGCTGTACGGGGAGAAGGGCGACACAGAAAAAGTGATCCTGGCCGTCTCCGATAATGACCTCAGAAACTACTTTGAGACAGCACGAACTGACATTTTCACTCTTGACACCTATGACATTGGAAAGGCAAGTTCTTTATATCTCAGATATAATTTTGATTCACACTTCTCTCTGTGTTTCATGTCACTGTTCATTTAATAGACTATGTACTTGTAGATCAACCGTCTTCTGATTGGTCACACAAATGAAGGATTACGAGCTGGATGGTTTCTGGACAGTGTGCAGATTTCTGTGCCGGTGCATGGGATGCAGTATATGTTCCCAAGCCACCGCTGGCTTTGCAAAGATGAGGCAGATGGAAAAGTAGAGGTGGAAATCTACCCCAGTGAGGTCTTGGAAATTGAAAAATGTAAATGAAAAAGGATTAATATGTCCCTCTTATATACAACGATTTTTTTAAAAATTTTCAGAGTAAACTTACTGTTTTTCTTGAACAGTGATCAACTATGAAATAACAGTGGTCACTGGTGATGTGCGTTCAGCTGGAACCAATGCCAACGTCTTTTGTCAGATATATGGAGATGAAGGAAAAACTGAAATCCTTGCATTAAAGAGCCGCTCCAACAACTTTGAACGTGGCACCACTGAAATCTTCAAGGTCTGTGTTAAGCCAAGATATACGATAACATCCACAGTGCCTTGCAAAATTTTAATTCCTGTTGAACTTTTGAAACTTTTTCACATTACAGTCACATAGATTTAGAATCTTATTTTAAAGTAGAAGGTAAATGATAAATGGATTTCCCACTTTTGTCCAATTAAGTTGCAGTATAAATATGTGACCTAAATAAAATACAAAGTGTGTGTGGAAGGAAAACTGACTAGGCAAAATTTTTGTAGTCTCTAGATGCAATCGGTCTACAACAATTTCACAAGAAAAAGTAAATTTATACAAAAATGCTTAGACAAAAAGCTCAGATTTATATTCTATTGTTTCATTTATTATGTTTTCTTATACATACTGTACATGCAAAGACACCTACATACACCTAAACTCAATCCACACCTCAGTCCTAAACATAACCCTTGACACAAAAACAGCAATTCACCTTGTGGGGTCCAGGCATCAGGCCCCATAATGAGCAGTTTGTCCCCAAAACCTGCTATTTCTTCAGAAAATGGGCCCCACAATGTATTAAAAAAGAACACACACACACAGTTTTGTCAAACTATCCTTGTGAGGAATTTCCATTGGTTTCAATTCATTTCTCATTCATTTATATAATTACCAATATATACCTAACCCTAAACCTGACCTAAACTCAATTCACACCTTTGTCCTATACCTAACCCCCACCATAAGAAGGGATTTTTTCCTCAGGGAGACCAGTCATTAGTCCCCCAAGTACCTATAAGTCCCCAAAATGTAAAATGTTTCTGGGAAAAAGTTCCCACAAGGTTGCAAATAAACATGGCCAGGATTTTATTTCTATCCTTAAGACTTTAAATTGACTTTAATTTTAGTTATTGCATTTATGCCTAACCCTGACATTTATCCTAACCCTACGTATTATCAGTATATTCTTAACCCTAATCTAAAGGTAATTCACACCATACCTCTAAACTGACTCCCTAACATTGAAAATGGGATCCACAACAATGGGACCAGCCTTTGGTCCCCACAAAGCCTGTTTGTTCTCCGGAGGTTGGTGAATATACCAAAAAAGGTCTTAAATAGATAACAGAAACACGCACACATACTCACACAGACACCTATTCTTATCTTGCTATGTGTAGTGTGTCGACTCCCATTGACATCCATGTCATTTTCTACCCTTTCTATGGCCTAAACAACAACAACACTCAACTTAACCATTGCTAGCGTATAACTAACCTTAGCCTTAAATTAAATTTATACCTTAATAGTCATAAACTGTTAGCATATTAGGCCAAAAAAATTATCCTTACTTTGAAAAAAATGGTTCTCAGTTTGATGGTGAATTGGTGAAAAGTAGTCCTCACTCTGATACCAGACATGCAACATGCCTACATACATTAGATTAGATTAGATTAGATTAGATTAGATTAGATTAGATGAGTTTTATTGATCTCACAGCGGAGAAATTCACACGTCACATACT
>JAUZNJ010000805.1:0-18802 GCA_034780135.1 Jordanella pulchra
TTACAATCTGCACTTGAATTCTGTTGTAGAGGTTTCATTTCAAATCCAATGCGGTGGAATGCAGAGCCCAACTCGCCAAAATTGTGTTACTCTTCTAAATATTTCTGGCCCTAACTGTATATCTATATATGTCTGTCTTATCTATATATTTTTCTTCTCATATCATAATTAATTGCACCAAATAATTTCTCTGCAGGGATCAATAAAAGGATTTTAAATCTGGAATCACCTTATACAACGCAACCCATGCAATGAAATTCAGTATTCAAGTGTAACTTGAAAAACAAACGTCATCTTTGAATTGTGATCATGTGTTTTATAGCTGTGAAAAAACGGATTGGCAACCATGTCCAAGCTAACGGATGAATGGATAGTTCTAGACAGGAGCCAGCAGAGGCCAGCACTCCTGTTGAACTGGTTCTGGCCCCTTTAATGGCCCCTTTACTAAAGATGTAATACTGAATGCATTTCCAATGAATACATGTGCTGGGACATAAACCATCATTAAAAGGCACCTTGGATCTATTTTATATTTTCGTCTTCACATTTTTATTTCAGCAATGATTTAAAAATGAAGGTGCTTAACTTTTAGATTTGGTCATATTGAGACAGGACCACTGTTTTAGGGGTGCACTAATTGCAGTTTTCCAGCTGCTAAACAATCTTTATAAAGCTTTAAATGCCAATTCCAATTTAGACCGATACTGATATTTTCTTAGGTATATATAGGTGTTATAGAATCAAAATATACCTGTAATGTTTCATTCTTATTTTATTGAGAAAAAAACAACAATACTTGTGAAACAATAAAGAAACGTTTTAACTGCACACAATAACGATCTAAAATACAGATGAAATGTTGAAAGCATTGATACTCGCTGACCTTTGCAGAGGTAGATAAGGTTGGTGGTTAAGATCGGTTTCACGCATCAGCCAATTCCCGATCTCTAAAATCTGCAGCTCACTTAAATTATCAAAAGATGAACTAATGTCCTGTTTTTTGTTTTTCAGTGCCCACATGAAAAAAATAAATGACTGCATCCTGCCCCCCCTTTTAAATTTGTTCTAGCACAGCCACTGGATAGATATCAATGACTTTATTTCTCATACGTTTTAAGGTTTCTTTAAGACTTGATATGGAGCTTTTTATGCAATAGTGCCCTTTATTTTTGTTCATTTTTTATCGTAGACATACAGAAAATTAAAGTAGTGAAAAGGGAAAAAAAATCATGTGGCAAAGATCAACTGTCTGGGACCTAAACCTATGACTTAAACACATGACAGCTCCAATGAAGACTAAAGCCTCTGTACCTGGGCCTTGAGCTTAACCCTGCACCGTTGCTGCACCTGTCCCTTTGCATTTTATAACAATAAAAAACTTTGGATGACAAGGGAACCTTTACTTGTGATACACATTCATATTATTTATGGTAACCTGATTTATAAAAAGCATATATCTACATACATATAGATAAGGCTGCTTGATGTGCATGGATGACAGCTTCATGTCGTCCATGTACAGGAGATGGTTGATAGTGGATAATGTTAAAACATGGAAGCTACTCAAACATGCACGGTGGATTCCACCATAAATCCAGTATCTACATACCATACAATAAACGAAAGTAGGAGGCAGAGGCCAAGTTAGCATCAGAGCCACCAGTGAAAATCAAACATCCAAGCTCCAGGAAGGTTGCCCCAAGGGATGAAGCGCTCAGCGAATGTGAAATCTGAAAAAAAAGAACATGAGAAAACACCAACGGCTCAGGGAAGAACTAGAAAGAGCGTGGAAGGTAGTAGTGCCCATGGTAGTTGGAAAACTGGGGGCAGTAACCCCCCCACTGGAGAAGTGGCTCCAACAGATACTTGGAGAAACATCAAAGATCCTAGTCCAGAAACGAGGAGTTCTAGGGACATTTAAGATACTGCGAAGAACACTCAAGCTCTTTCTCTCTCTCTCTCTCTCTCTATATATATATATATATACATATGTATATATATCATTTATAAAGCAACATAAATGCATGGCTTTGGTTCAGCTAGTCTAATAGAAAGACATTTTTCCCGCATGATAGTAGCTGTACAGGGGCTTCAATAAGGTAAGCATTGCTGCTGACAACTGTCCACACAGCAAGATAACACATAGATACATATATACACACACGCAGGTGAGTATAAGCTGTCAGTAGCAGGTCAGTTTTGCAGCACCAGAAACTCGGCAGTCCGAGCTCAGAATGCCCACTGTAACCTGCAGACTGCTATTTTCTCAGCACGCTCCCTTAACAAAGTTTTTTTTCCCCCATTTTTTAGCCAACCTCTAAGAGTCTCTGAAGGAAAAGTGGATATTCTTCACACTTGAGCAGATGTTAGGAGTAAAAAAAGCGGAGAAGAAGACAGCTAAATAAAGACAGATAAAATTGGGGAAGCTATTAAGGTGAATGCATATCAGAAGCAGGATCAGAAGAAGAGGAGGGGAGTGGCATAAATTAACCAACTGATAGAGAAAATCCATTCGTTTTGTATTTCCCCTCTAAAGCAAAGTCTAATTCTACCTCCAAAGACCTGCCTTGCTTTCACGCTCTCCTGTTACATCTATCTTTCTGTCTCGCTGACAATACAAGAGTGTAATTTCCACATAACAGATTGTTATGACTGTCACTATATTCACCGATTTACACAGTTACAAAAGTGGTGAAGGCAGGCAAATGTATTTCTACTTTTTGCATCTGGACATAACAAACAACACACCAAACCACTGAAATAAGTAAAAAAAAATGTTCTCCACAGACAGCATCCAGATGGAGTCCAATGCAATGTGACCCCTTGCTAAATTCTATTACCCCCAACTCACCTCACTGAAATGAAGTCCCACCTCGCAGGAACAGCAGCAGGCGCATCTGCGTCAAATATATGCCACTTAACTGAATCCTATTGTTTACAGAGATACTGGCATGCGATCTGACATGCTTGGTAATGATATTAGCTTCTTTTTTTATTTTTATTCACTCTTTTTATCATAATTGCTGTGATAGGTGATTGTATATATAATTTGCTTTCCGACGAGAGTCACATTGTGATATATCAGATGTCATAAAGAAGGTTTTATTTTGCAAATTATCATTAAGTGATACATATAATGAAATAAATTGTTAAGGTACAGTGATAGATTATAATCACAATTTCAAATATGTAGAAAGATGAAGAAAAAAGATTTTTATCACAGGAATTTTGACCAAGTTAAAAAAAATATGTTGATGTATGGCGTAGTATGGGAGATTTATACTTGTTCTACTCTCCTTTTGCAAAGTTTACTCCATTGATGCCGAACATTATGGAGGCAATCAGTCTCTGCTTCTGCTGAGGTCCAGATGACTTTAACAGTCGACTTATCTGTTCTGAAGTTTCTTATCTTCCTGATAAATACTCCTTAGATGCTCCTCTGGTTTTAAATAATACCAGTTTTTGAGCCAGTCAAGTACAAGCCTCATTAATCTTATTAATTGTACTTTTGGTGGTGTGGGCAGGAGCCAAAACCTACAGAAAATTGAAATCAACAACTGCAGTGGAAAAGAGTCTAAAGTGCTCCAAATATAGGTGGCTACTCTAACTTTAGGCTTGACAGGGGATCAACACCAGCAAATGAGATATCCTAAATCATCACAAACAGTGGAATCTTCACTTTGGACTACAAGCAATAATCTGCCTCCTGAATTGCAAATATAAAGCTCAATTTCCCCTGAACGGACTTGTTTGGATCTCTAAGCAAACAATCTGGTCCAAGACTATATTCGCACAGCAGGTTTTGATGTTTAACTCTGATTTTTTGCTCAAATCTAAACTTTCTGGGACTGTTCATTAAAAGGAGATCATTATCAGTTTTGTGGCATGAATTTTGAGATTGCAGAGGCTTTGAAAACTTTCTGACATGTATCTGATTTAGCTGCCGTGAAAAAGGATATCAGATGTACATGGGCATAAAGATTGATTTGGGTCTCATTTGCCTGCAGTGTGAATGTGGCCCAGGAGTCTTTAGCTCTGGTCCTCAGGGCTTAAATCTGTTACACCAGATTTAACAGGCCTCTGCAGACGTTGCTAGCTAAGCTAATCAGATGATTCAGTTATACTAGAGCTGATACTCATCCAGGGCAGTAAGTCCTAAGGACCAGGATTACAGACTTCTAGTTTAATAACTTTTAATTCCTTATCATATTCATATGGTTTTAATTTTTTCTCTTGTACAGAAAGGATTTAAAAGATTGAAGTCAGCATTATTAGCCTGAATCCTGGAAACACAGAGACTCCAGATGTAGATCAAGCCTTGTGAGTCTTTGCTTCATAATTGTCTCAAACACTGCAGTTACCCAGTTCTTCTTATCCCTATTTTCTTTCAAACGTGCTTCTTTTCTCTTAACTCCCCATTATTGTGGCTGCCTATAGCATTCTGTGAAAAACCAGCCACCTCACTAATGATCATTTTTGACTTACCCTCATTATTAAAGACTGTCTGTCGGACAATTTATCAAGTCAGCAGTTTTTCTGATTTTTTGAGAAGGAAGAGTGTTTTTTCAGTAAGTGTAAACTAAAGTCCAGTGTCGGGTGGTGGGGTGTATTTGCAGGAGTCTTTTTTACAAAAAGGTAATTCATTTTTAAAGAAACCAGCTCAATTTCACACATTTTTACTTTTTTTTTAATACACTTACTGAAGCTCATGAACTTTCCAATGATATATAATTATAATTTGTTTAGATGTACCTCTAAGTTCTAGGATTACAACATGTCTGTCTGCACAGCAGCCTATTAGACTATTTGTTTCATAAAATCCTAAGGATCATAAGGAGATCAGCGCATCGCAGCAGGGGTATTGTCAGACCTTCACTGATTTAAATGTTTTAAAAATATATAATGCATTTAACTAGGGTCCAAAAAGTGTTTGGGTGAGAGGAAGTGTATTAAATGACTTCTTTTCCATGAAGCCAAAATGAGGTTTAGATACAAAGCCAGGGCCATGGGTTCCTAATAGATTTACCCTGATGCCACAGCCGCCATTTATCCTGCTCCAAAGCTGCACAATGCAGCGGAGTGCTCCTGAATAGCATGGGCAATTACAGTGCGTGCATGCATGTGTGTATGCGTGCGCACTTTGCTCTTTCTCCTTTTCCAATTACAAACCCCCACTACTGACTTTCATTGACAACACGCACACACACCTTCAAGCAAATATAATAACATGAAACTACGCAGCCATGTGCACTTTGCTCTTTGTACAAGCCTAGTCAGTTACCATGGCAATACATTTTTTTTTTCTTTTAATCTTTTTTTTGACTTACCCCTAACATTTTATTACCTATCATTATGTATCATTAAATGCATACATATTAATGTTAAAAAATAAGGGTGGTGTTGATGGGGGGGTGGGGGTAAGTGGGAAAATTAGGGGCGCATCTATAAAGAGGGAACACCTGAAAGGGTTTTGGATGGTTTGATGTGTCATGTGCAGCCATATTTCTGTACATTTTACACCAGAGGCATATAAGTAAATATTTGATTACAACATACAAAATAATGCTTAAATAATAGCCATAAAGGATTAAAGGGATACAGCAGTTATTAATATATGTACGTACAAAATGAAGCTATTGGCCATGAGGTGTCTAATACTGTATAATTCCGAACCCACCCTCCCCCTTGTGGATATTTCATACCTACTTTGACATCTGATGAATTAAAGTAATTTTACTTGTGTAAATTAAGGAAATGTGGTTTTGCAAAACCTGTATTTGGGGTTCTGGAAACCATAAACTATAAATAGGATTTGAGTAAATTTCTTTTTGTTTGTCTTTTTTAACTCATCAACATACTTAATTACTAAGCCAAATAAACTGATGGAGAAAGCCGTTGATAAAAAAGGTTTGGTTCTATTATATGGAAGAACAAAGCAACAAAATTTCAACACATAACTGCAAAGTAAAGGCACAAATTGGCAGAGAGAAACTGGCCCAAAGCACACAAATAAAAATACAAAGACAATGAAAATTGTTAATCTTCATGAATAAAATTATGAACATAAATGAAAACTGTGTGCAATGTTATCAAATAAGTTTTATAAAAGACATAACTTTATTTGTACCTGATTTTTATTATTTTGTTTTTAGACTTAGATGTGTCTGACTGTAAGATTTTAATATTATATAAAGAGAACCAAAAAACATACAAGTTGATTTTGAATAATTTCTGTAGTTATTTAGAGAAACAAAATAAAAACAAACCAAATATGCCTGGACATAATATATCTGTCCAACCATAAAATTTAGTGATTTAACAGTCATGTCAAAGGCTTTGGGACTCCAATGAACTACAGTAGGAGTCATTATATAGTAATGGAAATAACATGGAACAATAGTTAACCTTCACAGGACAACAAAATAAAAAAAAAAGATTCAAATTACCTCATTACTTATCCAGGAGACCTCAAAAACACCAAAATAGTTAAAGCACAACAGGCCAATGAGGGAACAACTTGAGGACTCTGAGATGAAAGTCATCGATGGTCCAACACAAAGGCGCGTCTCACATTTACCAAAAACCATTCGATGATTCCTAAGTTTTTTGTAAAAGTACTCAGTAGAATAATGAAATAAAAGTAGAATGTTTGAAAGCTGTGGGTTCTTCTAAACCCCCCTCCCAAAAATCACACACCACTTTCGGAAAAAAACACAAACTCACATCTGTTTAAATATCAACACAGCATTGACAATAAAACAAAAAAACAGCATTTTTCCTCTTTTTATTTGTCTATCGTGTGTGCTCTATTTGTTAACTGTCAAGTGTTGTATTTAGTTCAAGTTTCAACACTGTTCCTTTGCTTTATGACAGCTTTACCTTGAATTTACCTTTATCTAACTTTCCTGTATCTCGGGTGGCTGCCTCCATCCCTGTTGATTGAAAGAATCCCCTCAACATGATGCTTCCGCTACCATGTTTCATGAAAGGCTTCTTAGTTTAGGGTGTTGGGCAATATTTGAATTGTAACATTATGCATGTCAGTCAATAAATGCTATGTTGGTCCAATCTGTACAGGGCCATTTCTTTCTTATCTATTTTATTTTAAACTAACAAATACTTTATTGATTCCAAAGGTAAATTAAATGTTTTAGTAACTGTTAGTTTTAATGGTTTACATATTTTAATATAGATCTTCTGTAGCAGTCCATCTTGCAATGGATTCAGAGAAGCCTTTGAGTAAAGAAACTCTGTTGGTGTTTAACAATCTTCTGAAGACAATGCTCACGGTTGTCCATAATGTTCTTCATTTTATGCAGAGTTATTTGGGCTTCTTGTCAGCTATTTGGATGAAGGATGTCCTTGCCCATCTTTTCAGGTAAGTTGGCTTCTATGTGCTCCTCCCATTTCCAGATGACAACTGAAAAGGGGGCTGAATATAAAATGTATGAAAAACTTTTAACATTTTTATTTGTTTTAACATTTAGAAAGTCATGCCTTCATCTCTTCTGACTTTAAAAAAATCTGCAATACTTTGTGTTGGTCTGTTATATGAAACAATAAATAAATAAAAATAGAATAGATTACATCCGACTTCTTTAAGGGAATAAAATGAGTACAAACCACCAGGGTTTTATCAACAATTTTCTCTCTTTGCAGTAAATAGTTCCTGGACTCTATTTCCTGCTTTTCCAGCAAGTCCGTGTTTTTGTGCACAAAGGGAAAAGCTAGAGAGAGAATTTCATGACTACAAAAGCAAAGGTTAACATTACTCACAGCATAAAAACAATTTAAAAGGGAGCAAAAGGCCTCTAATGGCCCGACAGTCTTCAAAGAAAATGTATTTTGCGCTCAAAATAATTCATAGCTTTTTGCCGGTGGCTTTTCAGCTTCCCAGAGACCCAGCATGAACCACTGTATTTTTCCCAGCAGGCTCTCTGCTCCTCGCAAAATGGCCTTCACCAGGGCATACTTCGCATCCCCTCCAAATATTGACAGCACAGGGCCCATCGCTTATTGGAAAAATGACTGTAAGTAATGTTTTATCAGCCGATGTAATCTTCACACCTGTATTTTCTCCTGTCGTACGACAATATTTGACAAGATTAATGATTCGATCCGGTGGCATTTATTTCCCATTACTGTCACTCTTGCGAACAAACAACTTGCTTGCTGCTGGCATTTAGTGTGGAAAGCATGTAGTAGAATTTGCTCTGCCTGTGTGTTATTCATGAACTGAAAACTTTCCTTTAAGGCATGCAATAGCAGCTTAGACATGGAGCCATGGTCTGTTTGTGATTCTTTATAAATTGCTCCCAGTTAAATGATGCCTGCTTGTCAAGTTAAGTCCCTATTTTTAGCAATGAAACCAACAGAGATCGTGTCAGCCAATAAAAAACAAGTGAGTCTTAATAAACCTTGCGACCTTTGAACTTCCTTTGCTGCAGGGGTCTCCTGTTTGCATCCCCAAGGACCCACGTGTCCTGACAGCTTGAAGGATGATCGGCGGACGGTTGTCCTAGCCCTCCTTCTCCTATTTTTAACTCATGCTAAACACTGAGCTTAGAGTCTAGGTCTAAACAAATGATTAATAGGGCACTTCAGGGTTGCACCGATGACCTGCAAGTCCCTTTTAACAGCCAATAATAGAGGCCCTCATGGGTCAAAAGGTTGAAAAGACTTTCTAATAAAAGTAACAAGAAATGGAGATGTGTTTTCTGGAGGAGAAAAAGTTGTGTCTCGGTTTGAAATGCTGACAAGTTAATAACCCCTCTCAAATGGCCCTACCGCAGTAAAATGGCCAGTTTGTTCCTACTTTTATTGCTATCATCTGTCAGTCAATCACATCTTTTCTCTGTTCTTTTTTTTCTGACTTGCTTAAAGTGTACTGAAAAGGCTAAAACAGCTTTACAGTAATGCTCTGGCTGGGTCTTTATTCTCCATTCTTCTTCTCTATTTTTTTGAATGTGAATTCTTATTGTAGTTTTTGTCAGGAAATGCTTAATGGATTCCAAAGGATGTATTCATGACATGGTAATGAGATTCTGATTTGTGAGGCATTTTTACCTGAAGAAAGAGGTCCTGTCCTGTTTTTCTGCCACTCAAGTATACAGATTCTCAGTGGTCTAGCTCTTCGTAACAGTATTTTCAAGCATGCAATAAAAGAGTTACAAAAGTGTTCAAAGAATACTCCGTTCTTACATTCTTAGATGTTCTTGCAGTAAGACTAATTGGAAGTATGATTCATGTATGTTTGAAGTTGTACTTTTGTTTGAAGATGTACTTTAATCACATCTAAAACTGATTTTAAAGGAAATGCCAACAAAGAACAAGGATGTCCATAATGTCATGTATTGATGTCATTGAGGGAATCAATATTATACCAGAAGCTTTCACACCACAGTATTGCTTAATCATTTCTATATCTGCAAAAGTTCTCTCATCAGAACCTTACTTACAGCATGAAGCTGACTAAAATATTTCAGCTGATCTAGATCTATTCAAGAATTACTATAAAAACAATAACAAAAGTTATTGACATCTATCACTGTAACCCCAATGCCATTTCTAAGGCTTTGGGACTCCAGTGAACCATAGTAAAAGCCAATTACCACAAAGAGAAAACATTAAACAGGAGTGAATGTTCCCAGGAGTGATTGACCTACCTGAATTACTACAGGAGTGCATCATGGATGATCTCTGAAGAACTGCAGCTCTCATCTACATTAATTAAGGGAGGTATATCTACTGTAGGTGTACAAGGGCCACAATCCTACAGGGTTTCAGCTTCAGCACAGCTGATTCTGATGACCGAAGTTCAACAGGAGCCTGTTAATCAGCTATCAATGTAAATCAGCTGTGCTGAAGCATGGAAACCTCTAAAACCTGCAGTACATTGATCCTCAAGGTCTGAGTTTAAACATGCCTGCATTAAGTTCAGTGCTCGGTTCAATTTTACATTTGTCAAAAAAGAAAATAAAACCAAAACAGTTTCATGATAATCTCCTCGACTCAACTGTCTTTGTAGTGATGCAGTGAAACGTTATTAATGGTACATATGACATAAAACTAGCACACCTTTTCAGAAAATTAACAGGTAACGATCATGATGAACCTCAAGATTTAGTATCCTGCAAGTTTTAGATGCATCTCTGCTCCAACACAGTTAATTAAATTGACTGAATTACCTCTTCATTATGCCATCAAGTTTGGCAAAGTTGGTAACGAGTCATTCATTGGATTCAGCTGTGCCAGAACAAGGATGCATCTAAAACCTACAGGACAGTAGATCTTAAAACCAGGGTTAAAGATCCCTGGTCTAAGCCTACTTTGGTACATTGGAAACCCCCACTACTGGTTCCTAAATTGTTCCATGTCATGCCCCCCAGACAGCATTAATATATTAAAGAACCTGAACTTTCATCCCAATTCACTGCTTATAACATTGGTTTTCTGCACTTTTCTTCTCACTTCATGAGAAACTTTCCAACTAACTATATGAGCAGAAAAAAATCTTTAAAGTGCCCATGTAGATGGGGAGCTGGGCTTAATATTTGTCATTGTAATATTCATAAAATTAACCATGTGCACTATGTTTTCTTTTTAATAACTTTAAAGTTGAACTGCAAGACTTATGGTGCTTTCACATCAAACGTAAAAAAAAAAAAAAAGAGATGATTTACATATTATCCTAATGAACGTTCAGCAGAGTTAAAGAGCAAATCAATGGTTAAAGAGGTGACAGCCATGTTTTAAGGGATTCAAATGGACAAAAAAAGAGGTTTAGTGAATGTGTGATTAGAGCGAAGGAACATTTTTCTGGCATTAAATCAAAAACTTCTTTTAACTTGGGCCTTGTTAACCAAACAGTAGTCAAAAGGTTGACGAAGTCTAATGTGTCTTGCTGCAACAGTTAACCAGGTACTAATGCCATTAATCATTGTGATCTAAAAAATGGCCTAAATACTTAAAAATAATGTAGAAATAATTTAAAAGAAAATATTCTCCTACAACATATCCCCATTGATTCCATTCAGCACAGCTCATTGAGACATTGACTCCTTGATCAAACTAAAACATTTCTGACTAACCGGTAGTTATGTGGTCAATATGAATTAATAAAATATCCAACTTCCTCATAGTACACTTTCAGTAGATTATAGAAAATGACCCTAAATCACCGGTTGTCAAAGAGCGTGCAAAGCCTTCTTAATGCAGGTATGAAATGACACGTGGTCGGGAAGAACAACCTCTGGAAGTCTGCAAAGCACAAAATGATGCTGCAACCCTAACATCATCATCATCAACCAAGTTACTTTACCACCAATAGAGGAGTCATCTGTTTAGTATCCTGCAACAGGTGTAGCTCTAAAACCTTCCGGTTTTTTGGATAAGAGATTGATGTCCCATTCATATCAATAATTTATTTACCTTCCCCAGAGCAAACCAGTCCTTTTTACTCTGGAGAACAGATCTTGAACTTACCCACACTTCAATTGCAGCAATTTTTTTTTTTTTTTTTGTTCTCCTATTACTGTATTCTGCTTAAGGACACTTCAGCAATCCTGCTGACGGACAGTGCAGCTGCAAACGTGCCACCACTTGATTGGAACCACTTCACTTCCCCTCTAATTAACCGAGTTCCACCCGAGCACGGGGTCTAACACCAGTGTCGTCATCACTTCAAGATTTCTGTAAAAAACGCGAGCATGGTGTGAAAACACTCCGTTGCGCAACGCATAAACCGTTTCACTCACCCCAAGTGTCACCAAAACCACACAGCAGACGGGAGGAGCGTGACTCAGCCAGAAATCTGTTCTGCATAAAGAGAGGGAAGGTGGTGAGAAGAGGAATTATGTGACCATGTTTTATGAAATCACTCTCAATCTAATGTGCAGAAATTTGCCGAATTGAACTATTTAAGCATTTCTATTAAAAATATATATATTTTATCTCCCTTCATAAATAATATGGCAAACCCATTAGCAGATTAATTGAGTCCTCTCTTCATGCTGTGATATCTGACTCACAATAATACATTACTTATAATAATCTACTTACTTTACCCAGATCAGGTTGTCAAATACTATTCTTAATCATCACGCATAACATGGAGTGCATTGAAGTGGCATTCTTGTAAACACCATATCTATAATAGCGTGTGACAGGCCGCCTTTGTTTACACCATAATAACTGGGTGTTTGAATAACTTCTCGGTTACTTTAAGTAACAAGCCAGACTTACTCTGCTTCCATTCAGCTTTAAAGCCCAATAACCCGGACTGACATTTGGCACAGAGAGGAAGGTGGAAGGGTGTATCGGAACATAGTGCCAGACAGACTTTTCACCTGCAAGTATGTGACTCATAAAAGGATTTCCTGGACACATATTTATACACAGAGTTGTTTAAATATCTGCATGCTATGGATTTGTTATGCATATTTGTATAGGAAATTAGCTTTGGCCACAGACGGTTTTGTTGCTCCTGCATGCTTCATCTTTTTTTCGTCTTCCATGAAATTCTCTCAAGGCCTGAAGGCATCACAGCTTCTACTTAGCTCCTGAGTGAATCTGTTGAATTTTTCTCTTAGCTTGAAGGGAGAGCCCTCCTTCAGGGGAAGCCTGGTGGAGAGATGTGAGATTTGAGATGGTCCAGATTGACTAGCAAGGAACAAGAACCCATACCGGGGTCCGCTCAGATCCTGCAACGTGAGAGGGCAAAGGGGTCCTACAGGATGCCTGGCTTGGGATAAATGAACCCAGATGCTTCCCTGCAAAGGCAGGCATCCAGTTTTAGGGAACCAATGGTTAAAAAAGGGCTACCCACTTCTTTTTTTTTTACCTTTTCCGTCGACTGTCAAGTTCCTGCACTTTCTCATAACTGCTGATCACAGGGGCCTCCATGCAGAAGCATTGTGGGGAATTATCTAAGGGGCGTTCGTCTTTGAAGGAGAAAGAGAGCAGCGGCAAATCTTTTCAGTGCTTTCCTGTTCCCCTTCCTGCCGGCCTGCCACCTGGACTCAGGCTGCAAGGAGAGAGAGAAGGAGGATGGTTGTAGGAAGTTTTAGGGTGTAAGATGTGATCTAATGTGTTCAAATCATTCATCCTGCTGAAGGTTATCACTTTTTAAAATGTATATGTTGTGGATCCAGAATGCTGAAGTTTTATTCTGTTTCATTCACTCCACTTTATCCCTACCATGCAAACCACAGATCTGATTTTTATTTAAAGTTTTTTTCTTTTTCATTTTACTAGTAATGCAGAATAGGTCATAGCGGCGCCAAATTTTATGTGTTCAATGGATTTTATTTGAAACAGAGCATTGAGAAATTATAGTCTTTCTTCACACAGTGAAGCTCAAACATTTTGAGAAGCCTTTCAATACTTCACCATAGATTCAGAAGAGATTTAGGGATATTGCTATGGAGCTTCGGGCGGTTCTTGCAGATTTAGATAATCCCTCATGTTAGTAAACTTAGCAAAATAGGCAATGTTTCATTCAGCTCTTTTCTTTTTGCCATCGAAAGCCTTCATTTCCAAGACACCCTAGATTCTGTACCTCCATACAATCCATACATTTATACACTGAGTTACTTGGCTAGTAGCATCTTTATGTCCTGGTCATGCAACTTGTCCTTCATAACAATAAAGATATAAAGACATTATCTATCATTTTCCATACATTACTAAGATGCATCCATCTTTCCAACAAGAAGTATCAGTGTCTTTAGTATCAGCAAGCATCCGTAGTTATAAACGTATTATTAAAGCCATACCTGTTGTTAGCAAGACTGCTGCGTCTTCCTTGACTTGAAGGATAGATTCTCCGACAACATCAAAACAAATAGAAGAAAAAACTCTTGAAATTTAGATTGAATTAAGCTGCTCTGCACATCCAGGATGGTTTTGCAGCTGTAATAATAGCATAAATAGGTAAAACAATGGTGCTGCATGCAAAACTCCCATAGTGGTTTTGTTTTATTTCCAGTTCCTGCCATATTCATTTCCGCACAATCGGAGCAGAGATCATCACATGTTTGGTTTTACTAAAAGTTATAGTCCACTTTCAAGAAGTACAATTTAAACACAGACCAGACAGGATAAAAGAAAAAGAAAAAAAACTGCATTTGGTCCAGATCCAACAAGAACAGCACATGATTTTTCTGGTATGAAAACACCCTAAAGGTTTGCATGTACTCAGATTTGGATTAAGAATTGGCATTAGTTTCACAACAGCTAAGAGGTGTTACTTACAGATCTTAACTATTTTTCTTTTGTTTTATTTTACACAGTAATGATGCCGCCCATGATTAAAGGCCGCCCTGGCAGTCAGCCACGTTCCCACAAGAAAACACAGAAACCTGCAAGTTAAATTAGTTCCTCTACAGAAAATCATCTTATTAATTATCATTGACAAATATTTAGTTAAAGAAAGTATTTTTTTTTTTCCATTTTTAGCCAAGGTCTAGTAAGAATCTGCTCTGAACACATCCAAGGTTTTGAAGATTTGCCTCTGCTGTTACCAAACCAAACCAAACTTCTGGCATCATAGCGGAATTACAAAAGAATTAAAGAAGCTCCCAAAGGTTGTGAAAACCGTAACTAGTTCATTCATGTGCAACACTTTCCTCAATATTTCATCAATCTCTAATACCTAATCTCGTTTTAAATCAGTGATGGGATGGCATGATGGAAACAAAACAACTGCATGACAACACAGGATTGCTGCTTCAAAGCGTTTTCTCAACTACAAACTGCAACAATGTGTTTCTCACCAGGGACCTTGGGAGTAACCTGTGTCACGATTAATCTGCCCAGCTTTTCTGATGCCATCCAGATTCCTCATCCTGAAACACACACCGGCTTCTTTGTTTGCTTCTCTTGGGGTTTAGACTGTTTTTTTTCCACCCTGGGGGACATGTAGTAGCGTACGCACACACATATGCAGATGCACACAGGCTTACAGCAATTTACAAAAACAGACACTCACTTTTAAATCACCATAAATGTTTTTCTATATGCTCAGATTGCACATACTTAACCACACATCCACACGTATACGCTCACAAACCAGCTCCCTGTCTGAGGCAGATGCAGCAATAAGGAATAAATGACAAATTTCCTATTTCGTTTCACCAAGTTCTGTCTGCTTTGACTCACTCTTAACTTTCTCTGCCACCGTGGAAAGCCAAATTAAAGAGGACTACATTTCCTGACAAAAAAATGACTGTCAACTCAACTTTGCTCAATCATTTTAGAGATGTGGAAAAAAAATGTCAGTCTTCTTGTTTTGTTTTCACATCGCTCACAACAAACTGAGAGTGAAACATCAATCTGGGATCACTTGGTAACAGGGCAGATTCTTGCATGAATGATGGGCGGGCCTGCTTCTTCATCACATAGATTATTCTGGGGTTTGCAAAAAGATTTTGAGATCTTTCTTATTAAAACTAAAGCTGTCGCAACAAACAGGCTTTCAAATCAAACCTCCATTTAATTTAGATGTGTTTTTTTTTATTATTTTAGGGTGATCCTAATTTAAAAATCTATGCAGGAAATATGGTCCTTTCAGAAATTAAAATATAAAGTTTGTGATGTACAAATTGTAGATTAAAGAATCGGTGCACAGATTTTTTGATTTTAAAAACTTTAGATGATTAGAGTCCTTTATGAATTTTAGCATCACGGTCATTTTAATTTTCTGAACAGTCGATAGACCCAGCTAAAAGGATATGTCAAACTTTGTCATGTGGAGCTTACATGACCAAACATCTTCACTTCTTTCAAATGATTTATGAAGCAAACACAAGTTGGTTTGTCTTTGATGTCAGAAATGCAGATGCTATCCATATATCATCGCAGCATCCCTCTGATTAGGATGACACAGCAGGAAGAACCTGTAAGCGTCCGTAATTCCTGTCTTCTTCCAGACGCGTCCATGAGCTTGCATTAATGTGATTTCTTTGCATGTGGACTTTGATGCCGCGAATGTGAGTTTTCGAAAAATACGTCTTTGTTCTTCTTCCATATGTGGGTGTGTGTGAGGATGAGTGCATGCCTGTGTGGTATGCTGGCTGTCCTGCCTTCAGGGGAGATAAATGGCTGAGTGTTGTTGTTGTCCAGAGAGCAGCCGCTCAGACAGCCGCTCACACATGATTAATTGTTTCCTTGTTGGGACTGGGACCAGTCAACTGTAGCTGCATGGGCCAAGGCCTCCCACCCAGGGTTGCCAGACGTCTCTCTGTGGTTCTGTTCGTGTAAAACAGTGATGAAATGTAGATCGAGTGAGGGAAGCGATGTACTATTTCTTGAGTTTTGTCTTTCCATTTAAACCTTGCACATACTGAGATTTAAAATATTTGATGTACTGAAACATAGAGGTTAAATTTGTTCTGTGTTTCATCTGCACTTCCTCCAGCTTATCCAATGTTAGTCGTTGTTAATTGACTTTTTCCTGCAACTGTTTCTTTTCTCTGCATATTTTGCAACGTGTAATTACTCATGCCGATCCACCTCGGCAACATCCTATAAATCAGGGCTGAACATTGATTTCTAATAGGCCAGCACGACTCAGGTTGATCAGAGTCGTCGGTTTTCATAGAAGTGCATGAGTGGGCCTGATGATTGATTAATTATGATTTTTTTATAGGCTTCATAATTCACGATGTATGATAATAACATCAAGTCTGCTTTGCTGCTCTGGCGGAAAACTCTTTTAAATTGCCCCCACTACACCCCCTCGCTTTAATTTCTCTTTCTTCGCACTTTATTAAGTGCAGCAGGACAGGTTGATGGCTAAAGAGTGTGCATTTAGTTTGGGGGGAACAGGGCTAAAGTCTGGGAGCGAAAAATAGCAAGCAAACTCCCTTAATTGCGAGGTGTTATGGACACACAGGAAGGAATCTCAGCGGGGGGGTGGGGGGATGTTGTTGCCTGTAACGTCACAGTTAAAAACACGCTGCCATCCAACCAGGCCCATTTGGCTCGGTTGCACATTATGGTTTAATGATGGCATGAGGATGACTCACATGCAACAGTGGTTCATCTTACATTAGACCCTTAATTACACCTGCTATTATCCACACTCTGTGTTCATAAAAGAATTGGACTGTGTAAAATAGAAGAGAAACACTTACATTTTTAGGCTTTTCATGAAGTTTATGTTTTAAGCATAAATAAGTCAGTTAGAAGTTGGTTTACAGCGACTTTTTATAATGAAATCAGAAATGGCTTTAAAAAATTTTGAAAAAGCCTTCCAGACTTATCTGATGTCGAATTTCCAAAACATTATCGAAACATTTTATAAGTTGTGCTTTTGCTTTCTGCTGGGATTTTGTTTTTCTTTTTTTATTTCACCTTATCCAGCTTTTTATTTACATATAAAATTAAATTGAATTAAAAAAAACAAACGATTGTTAGACTAGAAAATAAGAATGGTATTCTTGTGCTGTTTAGGGTTACTTCTTAATTTTGTAATCAAAGATCTCAGCCAACAAAGATCACACACCACCTCATAGCTCTGATAATAGAGTAATTGTAAGATCTTTAGTTTGACCACATTACCACAGTCAATAAAAGCATTCCTTTTACAACCTCGGCACTCTGATATCTAGTTTATTGAGTTTTCTTCTTGGTCACTACATTAATGTTGGTTGTTTAACCTTGTAAAGTTTAATTCAATCTTCCCCAAAATCCTTTAAACTGGTGAGAAACCAAATTTAAGGACACAGGACATCTTATATAGCATCACCATAAAGATGAACTCGTGAAATTAGTTCATCTTCACTTTAACTGTTTTTTATTAAGAAATGTAGAGAACTGAGAAGAATAACAGTCTGTTAATAATGCACTTGATCAACATGTACTGTGTGGGGGGGGACATCCTCTTTGTCATTCGGCAAAGTACGAATCAAAGCAAGCAAAAATGATAATATACAAAACACAATATAATTACTCTTTACAACAAGTTTAGCATACTGAAGCATATCTTACATACTTGATGATAAAAAACATAATATTTCTATCATTATGTAAACACACTTTGGTGCACACATGAAATCTCTTTATGTTTTAAATATCAGCTAAAAATATTCTAGAATTTGTATCTGGGCTTTTTTTTTATGCTTTACCAATTTATTTTCCTGCCATTGCTTTTGCTTGCATTCTAAGTTTATTTTTTTCTGTCTCACTGATCAGTGTGAATTTCTCAATCATTATCACAATGTTTTTTCTCCTCCTATTTCTTATCTAATGATATATTTTAATTGAAACAAATTAAACATTTCTTTGCAAGAACAGCTCTCCTGCTGTACAAGCTACTGTATATTTTCTATCATTTGACTTTGGTGACTCTGAAGTATAGATGAACACTGCAAAAATGTAAAACTGTGATGAAAGGAAATATAATTTTAAGCTGATGTTTGGTCGTATCTTTTGAAAATCTTAGGGTGACTGATTTTCTTGCAAGCATTTATGCAATAGGTGTAATATTCCTATTGCTGTTGGAACTGTGTAAAACAAATAAACCATCTATGTAGTTTTTGTATAAAAGGTTTGTTGTCCTTTTATTCTTTGTTTCACTCTGTGGCGCAAAAAAATTCTGGAAATGGGTACCAGCTCCCCCTAGACCCTGATGAACAAGCACGTATAGAAAGTTGATAGATGGAGTCAACATAAAAATACCAAATGCAAGCAACGTGTACATTTTGAAACATTCTGCCGACATATATTTCAATTCAATTCAATTCAGTTTATTTATATAGCGCCAAATCACAACACATGTCATCTCAAGGCACTTCACAAA
>JAUZNJ010000816.1:0-18801 GCA_034780135.1 Jordanella pulchra
TATCTATCTATCTATCTATCTATCTATCTATCTATCTATCTATCTATCTATCTATCTATCTATCTCTCTCTCTCTCTTTCTATTGGGCCAGATAAAAGAAAAAGATTAAACTATTTTCCAGTGGTTGCCCCCAACAAATATGGTCCCAGGGAATGTTGGGTTAATCAAAGTCAGGCAAAACTCACGTTTTATTTAATGAGGACTTATTGTAGACATTTACAACCTGAACCTAGATCTGCATCTGCCCCATTTAGGTCAAACATGAGCAATGAAGTTTTCAAGGCTCTATGCCTCAGTTTAAACAGTCAAGACAGACACAGAGCTGCTTCTTTCTCTAAATCCAGCCGTGATGTTAAATGCAGTGTTCAGTATGTTTGCTGCAAGGAAACAACTGAATTAGCTCTTCACTGCGTCTGTTTTCTTTTGAAGTGTCTCACCACACTGCGCGCATAAACCCATACGAGCAGCAGACCTCATAATTAAGCAGCCAAGACGCCCACAATGGTCCAATAAATGAGAAGAGGATAGAAATGTGGGGATGTCTAAAATAAGAGAAAATAGACAGGTCCAGAGAAGTTGGTGTGACGCTGTCCTTTGTGTAAAGAAAGACCAATTCCCAGTTTACTGTTATATTCTCTTAAAAACGGATCATCTTCTCATCTGGGAACTGAAGCTCTAAATACAAAAGTCAATAAACAATAGAGGCTGATAAAAAAAATTACAGTAAACCACAGTTGAATGTATTGTATGTCTGGAACATAGTTTCAAAGCGAGAATCAAACAAAGCAGTAATTTAATTCACTAAAAGCTGTGAGGCATCTTGGTCTAATTTTTTAAAAGGTTGAGTCCCTAAATTAAACTCTAAGACACAAGGCTGAGAAACAACTTAACTGATAGAAGGACACAAAAAAATGAACAAAAATCAATGAAAAGTAAAGTTTTGTCTACAATATAAAAGGTGAACAAAAAGTAAGTAAAATCTTCTTGTATTTCCACTTGATTTGATTCGCTAGAGGATTGTTTACAATGGCAGATAAAATTGAGAGAATGGCTTTCCTTTATTTGCTGTGATGAGTGGAGAAAAATAAGTTTTAAGATGTTTTTAGGCGAGAAACAAAAGTGAAGTCAGTTCAACTTTTAAACATCCTGTAGTTGTTCTGAGTAGCAGAGCTCTGCATACAGGTGAGCGTTAGAGGCTGGAAATTAATATGAGGGGTTTTATAAGTGGTTAAAAACTGCAAATACCAGAATATAAAACAAGATATCTTAAGAGGGGAAGTTCTGATATCTTAAGTTGATTTATGTATTAATTATCAACTGTTTTGCAAAAAATCCAGTGGGAAAATATCTCAGTGGACTGATTAGACCACTCTCAGTTTTCCATCTACATGAAAAAATAACTTGTTATGTTAACATGATGGAGGGTAACAGCAGTGTGCTTGATCATATTTGAGGGTTTTGTGCTGACTGCTCTACAGGAGGAGCGATCACAGCTTGGATGCAGTGGTTGTTTTCCAGCCAGCTCCTGTATCACGTTCTCTGACAGGTCGATGCCTGCAAAAAGGCAGCAAAAGTTCCGATTTTCTAACTCTAGCATCTGATTTGAACTGGCTTGACTCAGGCACACCACACATGACAGAACATTAGGACAAGACAATCCAACATGTTTGATTTTTCTGATTTGCAATCTGAGAGAGCCTGATATTATGCTGAGAGAATCTTATATGACATCACACGCCATAGGATTGTCACACTGATAACTGGGGGCAAAGATTGGGGCAGACAGTGACTCTAATTATCTTCTTGTCTGAACCCCCTTAAGTAATATCTGCCAACAGAAGATAAGAGTTTACATACAAGTTCAACGATGGGCAATTGCAATTTATTGTACTTTTCCCCCTATACAAAAAAATATATATATTATTCATAGTTCACAGAGCTCACAGGTGGCTCTTAGGACCTCCCAATAGTGGCTAAAAATGAAAACAATTCAGCAGTATAATAAGGTAGGTCTGTCTTGGAAGCTTTAACAGGTTTTCAAACAACCTCTAAGATAGTTTTTCCCATCAGAATGAAAATAAAAGAACCATTGATATACATTTAGTGCTGTTTTTTTTTGTTATTACTTTGGAAACAGAAAATTCATGTATTTTATGTTTTCCCTCATTTATAAAGTTAAAGATACCGATAAATGACAACAGACTTGGTATAGCAGATATTTAACAAGATTAATAAGTTGTGTTTTATTTAAAGTTCATGTAAAATGTGCAACTTTAAACCACTTTTATTTAGCTGGACTCTGGATAAAGTGTCTCTTTGGATTTCAGACTAAATCGTTTTCATAAACAGAAATCTAAAAAGTCTGATGTTGATTTATTTCCAGTCTCTTAGATTTTAGTCTATAAATCAAAACCTTTTTGCAAAATATCTCAGCCTCTTTCAGATTGGATAGAGAGAAATCTTCAAGTGTTTCAGAGGACAGTCGGAGGGTCTGGGCTCTTCTAACACATGACACATTGATCTGAGCAATTCGCTGCACAAATGTTTATTTTTTAAAACAAGATAAAAACAAAACAGTCTGAAGGAAAAGAAACTTAAAGCAAGTAAAATCATCTGTCTTTCTGCAAGACAATTTTACTTTTTTCTTTTTTTCTTGAATTACCATCCTAGTTTAAAGTTGGAGACTAAACATAAAACACCTTTTACTGAAAATTAATCTCACACTTATACATCTAAATATTTTTTTTGTTTTGTTTAGGGAAAAAACAAAATCATTTGCAGTGTTTCATTCATTTCATTGTGGTCAGGGTCGCTGTTTTATAAACCAAACCTCCACACTAGTCTCAAACCTGTTGGTTTTCTTGCCCTGTATTTAACTCCATCCACCTCTGACCAGCTTCCCTGTAACCATAAAAAGAAAAGGCAGATTTCCTGATAACACTTTGCTGCGATCACCATGTTTAATAAAGGGGAGGGTGTGTTCAGGGTGGTTTGGAGAGTTAGTGTTCTGCCCCATGGAGCATTTGCATGTGGCCCAAGAAAGTTTATTTTTAGTTTCCTGTGATGACAGAAACTTTTTCCACATGTTTGCCTTGTTTCCCCCCCAAGATGGTAAACTGCAAAGAAAACTTCTAAAGGTTTCTTCTTCATGGTTACCAGTATTTGAAGCAATGAACAACTGCATCTCCTATAGAGCAGGCGTTCTCAAAGTAAGGCTCACTAAGTTGAGGGTTTGGATGATGTGGTTCCTGACGCATATGGAAGGCCAAAATATGTCATAAAACACTGTACATGAATGTGAGTCTCATAAAAACAGGCAGATGTACCATTCATTTATGTTTACATAAATTATGTAAATATCACTAATATGTAAATTACACAAATAGATAGTGAAAAGTCCAATTTGTTAACCATAAATACATTTAAAATTATGAAATTAATGATTACATTTCAATAAAAAACACTTTTAGTTCATTAGGAATATAATACCAAAACTTCATACATATTAATACAAATAAAGTAATCATGTTTGTTTTTAAGGGGCTGCTGGTCTGTTGCATTGTTATTTTACAGTCACAGACTGAAATGTTTGGGAACCACTGATGCATTACAGGATTCAAATATTAAATATAATATATTATGAAATTTTAAATGTACAATTAAATGCACAATACACAATTAAATGTCATATTTTTTTTACACTTTTTTATAATTAATACTTTCCATGTGAAAATACTATTAAAACATCAACAGTTTGGGGTTTTAATGTAACAGAATATAAACTAGTTCAGGAAGCAGGAATGAACACCGTCAAAAAGAACTAGTGCTTCACTTGCAGTACATTTGTTTGCCAGATAAAGGTTACAATCAGCAGGGAAATGATAATAGTAATAATAAACTTCTATTTGCATCTGTAGTTACTTCCAAGGATGGGTTTTTAAATAAACAGCTGGAGACAATCATGAATGACTAAGAAATGGAACCAGCGTGTTTCTGCAGGGAGATGTTTTACTGGAAGGATGGGGGTGAGCTGCTGTTCTTTAAAGCCTGAAGGATCCAGTTGAACTGGTTGTAGAATCTGATAAGGCTTCTTCCTGACTGCCATTAAGTGGTTTTCTTGATCACATTGCATATGGTAGGTTACACAGGGCATAACCACAACATTAGGGTGAAATAATGCTTTGGAGTCACCAAGCTGGAAATTGAGAGTATAAACTTGGATTGTTTCTGGGAAGCTTTTTAGGTTTTGTCACATACGTATCTGTTTTACCTCAAAGTTGTTGCTTGTACTTAATGTGTATGAACTGTATCTCAAAGCTTTAACTCTAAAACACACGAAAAAGCCGAATGCTTATTTGACACATCTTCATATCCAGCCCCATCATTTTTATGCCCTGCTTCCACTGAGTTTTCACCACATTTCACTAAGCCAACAAATAGTCAAGTACCTTAAAAAAAAACAAACACAAATAAAAAACACACAGTGTTTTGTTAGATTCCACCAACCAACGTATTGAAACATTGCTTTATGTTCACCATCAAGCATGAACCTGAAAAATCCACTTGGAAAAACGGAAGGTTAACCCAGACTCTGCAAAGTACACAGCAACAAGTCTGAATCTCCTGGTGATCACTTGAAGATCTTTAGTTAAAAAATTGCTAAGTTATAAAATTATCTTTGAAATTTCCTAATCTTTTGATCATCCAAAACTCAGTGTCTTGAATCATTGATTAGACATCACCAATTTTAATTTGTTAGCTAGCTAGCTTGTTATCATAATAGGAAGCATTCTGCTTGCTTTTCCCACCTCCTTCCTTACTGCCAGCATTACTCAGACAGCGCTTATCATGGCAACCATTGACGCACGTCCACTTTGACTTAATATTCCTTTGCCATATTTGGGTTGACAGGTGTGCAGTTTACAGTGACAGTTTCCATGTTTCCACCAGAGCCACCATCCGATCCTCCCTGATTCACATCCCGACTCTCCTGAACATTTGCTGTACTATGTTAAAATTTACCCATTTTCATTTCTAGCCAGCTCATTTCAGTTTTTGCCTGTGCTAAGAATAAATGATGTGTGTTTTAGTGTAAATATTCAAATCTATTTAGAAATTTGAAAACCACTGCTTTAGGGGGTCTAAGTTAATATGAATAAGTTTGTAACTGGCATACAAACGCACATTGAAACTATCGTTAGAGTTTCGCTTTTCAGTGTGAACTGGCCAAGAGAAAAGGTAAATAAAATATGCACAGCTTTGCAGTAAATACAGGAAATAATAAAATTATAGCAGCTTTAAAATAATAACTATTAACTAGGAAACTTAACTCTCGTGTACTCGTGAAACGTCATCAGCCTCAGCCCAAGCAATGTTCCAATTCGCAAGAACACAAGATCGAGAATGGACAAAAATCCCGGATGTTGTTCTCGACCCTCCCTTTTTACACAGCATGCATCAGAGCAGACTTGTGGGTTGTCCAAACTGGCAGCTGTCCCAGCATGCACTGCGGCAGCAGCAGCTTCCAGGTTAACATGCACAGAATTCAGAGTATTAATCTAAAAATGTATTTTTCTGTTGCCGTTGTTCCACAAAAGTATGTTTTAAGATCATATTGAATAAGGAAACGTGTGAGAAATGTCATGTGTGTCGTGGTGCATGAAAAGGGGTCAAATTGCGTGACTGTCACACAGTGTGTGAACCTTGACAGCTCTGCATTGCTGTTTCAGCAGGACAGAGCTAGCGCTACAGGACCTTCATTTACCCAGATTGTAGTGTAGTGTAAACAACATGTTGACGTCCCTGTTACAGTATTTTATTTAAATTCATTAAAGCTAAGCAGCTCACATTATTTTTACTGTATTGTTTTTGCATCAAAAACAAACGTTTCTTAAATAAAGTCTATTGTTTCCACTAATGGTGGATCTCTTAAGGTCCACTTTCAGCATGGGAGCTATATGTAGGAGATTCCTGCAGTAAACGACAGGTTGTACTTCAATAAGCAATGCAAAGTCTGAGCATGAGAAACATTTTTTGGGATGTTCGGTTCTGTGAGGATTACAGACTTTCTAAATGGTTTCTTCCTTCCTGGCTTCTGGTTGCATCTAAGATCCAACTGAAGCAGCAAGTGTGCACAAAGACTCTTTTACAACAAGTTTTTAATTTACTGACTAAACATCTGCAGAGGATTCCTTTTTTATGTTTATAGGTATTGTAAAAAATAGAACACCGTTACTGACCTTTGATTAGGTTCTACAGATCATAACATGGTAATTTTTGGTTTAGAATACATACAACTGATGATAATATTTCAATACAACAAGAAAAACCTAGTCTTTCATGCACTCTAACCTTAAAATTGGGTAAATTGGTTCTCTGTAGTGAAACTGAACAGAATTACATTAAAAGAATCTAGAGGACATGAGAATTACGACTGAATGCCAATCCTGTTGTTCCAGACTATATTTTACAGCTTGTTTTAATTGTTCATTACCAGTATATTGCTGTGGTCCACCCTGGAACCAGTCTGAATACCACTTACCGTCAAAACAAAGTCAGCACATATAGATCCACAGTATAAGATTCACTTGCTGAAGGATTATTTCCATGTTGTATTGTGGGTTTGAACATGTTTGTTTGTCGCCTCGGTTTAGGTTTTTCTTTTTACAAGCCGCCCGCCCGCTCACTGTGAGAGCTCTGACCACACGACTCACTGCATAAGCTGTAAAAACTGTTGCCAGAGATGAACTCACGGCATACGGCGTAAAAAAAACAGCAAAACTTAAATTTTGCCCTAAATCTAGAAAGTAGATTTCAGAATTCCCAAGATAAAGAATGAGCTTCTTTATTAAAGTTTCAAAACGTGATTGGGTCTCCTTAAAGTGAGTAGTTTTATTACTCTGTGATCTGAAGGTGCTTCAGAGGTTTGATGGAAGAAAATGTGTGATCAGATCTATGGCGTGCATATTTCAGGTAGTCCTACCTTAAAACGTTGCTTGCACACAGCTTGAGTAAATGTCATAGTGGTGCAGAGATGAACAAAACAGAGCGTTGCAAATGCCTCAAGTAGTCTTGAGCTGTTTTGTACATTACATTGGTTTACTGAGATTTTATGAGGGAAACAAAGAAGTGCATATTACTGAAATGTAATAAATTTATACATGGCTTTAAAAATAGAAATTATATCATCTGAAAATAAGATACTGGCAGAGCTAGAAACATCTCAAGGCATGATCATCCACTTAAAGCAAAGCTACAGAGATTCACAGTGAATGTAGGGAAACCAATTGACTACTGGTGACTCATCAAATTTGGCTTTTAGAAAGAGTTGAAAGATAAAAATCATCAACAGTGTCTAGAGGCTATGTTCTTTATACGCCATGTGGGGACAAAGCAAGCATGGGAGAAGGTGTTTTAGCTGAGCGAGATCAATTTACAACTTAGTTGCCTACAGGCCAGGTGCTTTTGTCTATCATCAAGTCTGTACTTCACATCAGAGTGAAGCAGAAAAAAATAACCCTAAATAAATAACCCTGCCTTGCTTTTCAATTAGCACAAACAGGTAAATAGGTAAAATCAAAATATGTAGATCAAAGTATTTCTTTTTGAGTTGTTATTCATTTAAATGCTTTTTTTTGTTTTGAACTAATCTGTGTTGTGCTGTGAACACATCCCCAACCCCTGACCCTCTGTGTGTTAAGACAACAGATGAAAGTATGATTCAAGCTCAAGTCATAATCAAAAAGTAAACTCTTCCCGTTTGTGGAGTAAACTCAAAACTTCCAATGAAAATATAGGAATTTATTAGCAACAACTGTTCAACTCCAAAAAACAAACAAAAAAAACGAACATGAACATTGTGCATGAACAATGAACATGAACATGTAAAATTAATATTGTGGCTTCTGGCACAACAGAGGGAAAAATCTGCGATAGAGGCTCTTGATCTAGCATCTACCCTGCCTTGTCAGGTGCGGAAAGATGGATAGGTAAGGTTTGTAGATGTTTCCAGTTCATTTCCATTGATAGGTGATTCACAGCCTTTTGCTGAACTGCAGTCATCAGAATCAGCTGTGCTGAAGCAGGGAAACCTCTAAAAGCTGCAAGACACGGGCCCTCAATGACCTAGATTGGGGATGCCTGCAGTAAATGTTTGCTTAAATGTATTTATACATTAATATTGTGCAGAAGCAGAATCAATTACAGGTTTATTGGATATTTTTTTCTGGGAATATAGGTAAGAGACACCCAAGACACTTTCTGAGTAAGTGCACATGGGCAAGACTTTCCGACCTGCTCTTCTGCTATCCTCAGTGATTTATTTGGAAAATAATTGCAATTAAATAAATTTTTTCCTATTAGCACAGTTTAGATTGACTCTGAACTGGTTCTAGTGCCAATCTATTTTCCGCCACACCTCAGTGCATATTGTTCCCTGCCTGGTCAGCCTTATGAAAATTGTATGGTTATGCGACTGGATGTAAACATAAAGGTTAACAACAACAAAAAAGAGAACACCAATGTTTGTGAAGTTGAATGTAGTAATGCCATTGTTCCTGTCTCCTCAGGGCGAGAGAGGTGATGTCGGACCAGTTGGTGCTGTTGGACTTAAAGGTGCCCCAGTAAGTTGAAAGTAATTTTAGGTTTATAACATGCATTTATGAACAATTGCAACAAATACATGGTCAACCCAGACTTTACCCCCTCCCCAACAGATACTATATGTAGGAAAAGGGCAGGTACAGACCTAAACGTTACTCACCAGCTGTAGCAGAGCCATTATCATACTTCTCTCTACCACAAAGTGATATGTTCCAGTATTTTCTGATAAGACATTACATCACGAACCATGAAAATGGAAATACATTGAAAAATTTCCCGAAACATGTAAAAAGTAACTTAATTAATATTATTAAACTTCTATATAATTTTACAGAAACTTACTAGATATACCAGGCAATACTTTAGGTATTTAAATAAATGGGACTTGGAGATAAATGCTAAGAATGAAGGATACAGAGATACGGGATTTCCTGAAAAGTTGACATTTAACTTCTCAGGTTGGTTCTGCCCTCATAGTGACAAAAGTTGACATGCAACAAAGAAAAGGGTCCAAATAAAGCATAGGAGAATCTGCAGGAGCATAAAAACCAAGAGAAGGAGCATAAACTAATGGTTTTGTTACACTGCCTGGCCAAAATAAAAGTCACACCTGGATTTACCTAAGCAAATAGGTACAAGCCTCCTATTGGATAAGTACTGCATAGGTGATTATCTTTGGCAACAAGTTATTTAACCCCCGCTGATGCAATGAGTAACTCCTCATTCTTAAACAACCATGGCAAAAGACACATCCTGTGGTCGTGGAAACAACATTAGTCTGTTTAAGAAATGTCAAATCATTGGCATGCATCAAGCAGAGAAAACATCTAAGGCGATGCAGAAACTACGAAAATTGGGTTATACATTTAAGTATGTAGTAACTATTATGCACACTGAGACTATTTATGCACATGCTTTAATAATCTGAGTAGAAAAACCATCGCAGTCCCTCCCCACAGCCAGACTCATAAATTATATAAAACAGTGGCAGTATATTCCAATAGATCCAACAAGCAAATCTTGTTGTCTTTTGCTCCTCACACCCCTCTGATGGGTAGAATGTAGATATTTCCTGAGATTGGAGCCAGTATTGTTGCTGAGCAGCTCCTTGGTGGGACGTAAACCCAAACCATCCCCTCCCTAATCAGACCGATACTAATAGGCAAAGCTTTAAATTTTCAGCAGCTAGTTTTATTGTTGTGTATAGTTTTTACTGTAGTATATATTGTCTAGGTTCTTACTACCTTGTAACAAAACATAAAGTGTCTCCATGTTTGTTTCATTGAGTTGTGAAGATTTACTGTCTTAGTCTCAGACACAAGTCAATGTCCTTAAGAAGTCTAATGTATATTCTGTCTGTTGCTTGGAAAGTCTGAACAACAAACTGCGCAAAAAGTAGATTAGGTTTGTAGATCTTGGAGTTTCTATGAATTTGGGATGTGACATTACTTCCTTCTCAGGACCAATTCAATCATTTTCTTGGACTGTGGGAAGAAGCCAGAGTACATGGAGAGAACCCACGCATGGATGGGGAGAACATGCACTCCATGCAGAAAGACCAGGCAGATGCAGGAAACCTGGAACCTTCTTGCTGCAAAGCAACAGTGCAGCCCTAAATTTAAATCTTTGAGTTTAAAATACCTTTTTGGGTGATCCAAAAACAACATTTTTGAACTAATTTTACGGCTCCAATTTAGTTCCATACATCTTCACAATGAAGTTAGCAACAGCAGTTCTATTGGTCCACATGCAGATGACTCAGAAATATATAGAGGGAATCTGTAAATTGAGATTTGAAAAGGAAGCAGAACTCAATCTCTCTATACACACACACACACCGAATATAACAAAAACATAATATTTGATACAATTTTTGTAATAATTAAAATCTGAAAAAATGGATTGGAATACAGGTCCATCTTCTTCTGCTCCTTAATGAGCAAAGTGTCTGTTGAATGTCTATCTACATAGATCTATATTTGTATCATTCAGCTCCTAAATGATGACCTATTTGGCATAATTTGTCATGTGCATTTTATACAGGAAACAGCAGGATAGAGATTAATTAGACTAATGGGGGAAATGTAAAGGAAGTATAAAAGTAATTCTAACTTGGTTTAGAAATATAAACAACTATTTTTTGGTATATTTCATTTTTTTTACCATTTTGAAATCCTCCTCCATATTTTGTCAAAAAAAGGAAGTCCTTAATTTTTGCATTTATGTATGTCCTATCTTCTGTCCTCATGAACTAAAGTGTGTTGCACCAGGTGTGGTGGAATCCATTGAAAAAATAACCCATTTTAGATCCCAGAGTTGTGTGGGGTTTTTTCCTTTCCAAGGGGTCTGTATTCATACTTTCATGTCAGTATCCAACAGTGTCCAAAAACATCAAAAAAATGAAGTTATGTGTTGTTCAATGTTAAATACTTGGAAAAAAAAATTATATTCAGTGTTTGGTCATTTCAAGTCTTTTACAAAGCCATGTTTGTAATTCCAAATTGTTTCTACTGTGAAATACTGATTGAAGTCAACTTCAATTGGTTCTAACCTGTTTCCACTGACTCTGTTAGCTCTGCCTTTAAAATCACTCTCTACATGCTCCTTTCTTAACTGATATGCTGTGAAAATGACGTGAATTAGTTTAGCCAACCAGGCTACAGAGAATAAAATCTGTAAATTGGGATTTGAAAAGAATAGAATTTGTGAAACTCAGTCTCCTCAACAAATTCCAATTTCTAAAACTCCAAAACACTAAAGATGTAAAGTTCCTCCTTATTCTTTTGTCAAACATAACTTCTAGAAAGAATGTAAAGAAATCCTTTAACTCATTCAGAATAACACAAAATCTAATTATAAACTGGAGGGTGAGGAGAAATTATAATTTGCTTTGTATCTTTACCGTCCAGTAAAATAAAGCCATATTATTTACAGCCTTACTGTTACTTGGCTGAAAAAGGAAGAGGTTTCGTCTTAACTTATCTATTTCTGTCATCTACAGGGCTCTAAGGGACCTCCTGGTGAAGTGGGTCCACAGGGATCTCCGGTAATATCTGATTTTCTGTTTGAGTTCTGGTTGGTTTTAAGTCCCTAATACAATGTCTGTGCTTCTGTTAGGGTGAACAAGGCTTACCTGGGCCTCAGGGGCCACCTGGTCTCAAAGGAAACCTGGTCAGTCATAAATTCTCTTTCAACATTTAAAAAATGCCATTTTTCATAGTAATCACAGAATGTAAACAATCTAACGTCAACCATCAACCTTCAGCTATTTGAGTTTCTACAAATACCTTGTAGTGGCAAGAATCTGACTGAATCCATGTTAGGATGGTGGTAGAATCCGTCCACAACACTTCTTTGAATAATGGTAGGGTGAGCACTTTGGTCAACAGGCTGGCGAGTTGAGTTCTCCTCAAGCAAGCACATAGTTCCAGACGTGGCGGGGACAACTGCCGTTTAGAAGCCACTCTGGAATGTGGGGTCAGGAACGCAACTTCCACCTTTCCAGCAGCCTCTTTTGTTGCTGCTTGTTGTGATGCATCACAAAAGATGTTCACCTCATACTGACCATCAGATTTGTCCAGCTCGGCGCTTACATAGCAACGTGACAACTTGAGATTGTCCAGATGTTGCAGCTCTTCTTTCCATTATCTCCATGCTGAAAGCAAATCACTCGGTCACAGTGGATCATCCCACTTGCGCTTTCTGTCCCATAACCACTGGACTGGTACTTTAGCCCTTGTCGTGAAGGGATCCAAGAAGCCCAGGTGGTCTTACTTACTTGCCAGAACCCTTTAGATGTTCCAGTCTCACCTTGAATGTTTAATTTTAGCTGCTTACGGATGGTACAATTTAGGTTGTAAGAAATAAAAAACAGTTGTGTCAAATATTCTGATATATGAGAGTATTGGTATTTATTCAAAATTCGGCTAAATTGATCTTACAGTTAAAAATTATTCATAGACAAACGTCCTTTTGATTGTCTTACTTTTAAACATGTAAACCCTCAGCCACTAGTTGGCAGCGCAGCACCGAGGAGCCAATTATTCACCTGCTCTGCAACCTGCAGCAGAGCAACATCAATATCATGTGAGGTTTTCCAGAGCTATATTATAAAAATTATATTGTCTCTGTTAATGTAATGTGGCAAGGTGCACACTACAGAGGGCCCCGGGCGGGATTTGATCCCACTACTCCTGGGTGAAAGTCATACGCGTCAACCAGTCAGTCAAAGGGATATCCCCTTGTCCAAGTAGCCAAGGTGTATGATCTATTGGAGGTACTGTGACAGAACCCCAACTGTCACATCTCTCCCCCTCTTTTCCAAAGCACGTCCTTGTGCTCCACGCAGGCTGCCACAGTTACTTTTAGAATCCATGGACCTGTTTAACGGCATAGCACATGGATCCTGCCAACAACGCCAAATGTGGCAAGGTGCAAACTACAGAGGGCCCTGGGCGGGATTTGATCCCAAGACTCCCGGGTGAAAGTCATACGGGTCAACCAGTCAACCAAAGGGATATCCCCTTGGCCAAGTAGCCAAGGCATATGATCTATTGGAGGTACTGTGACAGAACCCCAACTGTCACAGTATCGTGATACATATCTTATTCACCAGATTCTTGATAATTCACACCACTAGTAAAATGTTTTAGTTCCCACCAACATGTAACTAAAATAAGGGTATTCTTCCATAAAGGATATCAACATTCACACTATTATCTAATGTTTTGCCATACGAAAAAAAAAAACAAACACTTGGATTATTATGTTTTTTCAAATGGATTTTAAATACCGACTAATTCTTGTTATTGTCCAGATTGAGAGAGTGGTAATCTTGTCATATTTTAAATTTTTTTCTGATATTCATAAGAGAAAACCTGATGTGTTAAAATAGGGTTTCCGTAATTAAAAAACATATCAGTAATTTTCTTAATATTGATATAGAGGTTAAATTTTCAGTGCCCTGACAACCCTGATAGTCTCACATGCTCTGACAATGCGGTACCTTTGATTTCTTTATTATTACCTTTGATTTCTTTATTATTATTTTTTTTACCTCCCTGTTAAAAAGGTTCTCTGTAAAAGCAAAACAATTTCAATAGATTTAGCTTAAAAGTGTTTGCATTTATTTGAACAGATGTCGTGTTTCTTGAACATTTTTTTACATTTCTAACTTTAATCAACGAGGATTTATGAAAAATATGTGAATATGTGTTGAGTTTTTTTTAATCTTTTTTATTTATTCTACAATGAATCGCGTCTTCATTAATAGAGCCCAGCCCTCTTAAGCACCTGTCTACTTAATGGAGGGTCATCAGAGTCCAGTTTGGGATTTAATCATTAACTTGAAAAGCTCAGAGAAGTGACTGGGGTTCTGCTGCCCTCTAGTGTTCAGTCATGAATATTGCATTATATTATTATTATATAATATTATTAGAGGAACAAGATATATGTATACATTTATACAGTTTATTTAGTTCTCATTTTGCTTTTTTACTACATTTATTTTCCAATAATATTATATCAGCCCCAGAAAGCATTTATCCAGGTTGAACTATTTCAATCTATTTACTTGTTCCACAGTGAGTTTATTAAAAAATTCAGCCTTCCTAAACATCTGTCTAATTATTGAGGCTAGGGTCAACCTTATGAAATTTAGGGTTGATTATTAACTTGAGGAGCTCAGTGAAGTCGGAGCAGAGTTTAGGGTTCTGCTGCCCTCTTAAGTTCAGATTTAATATTACAAATTAAAGCATCCAAATATAAGTAGACGTACCTATACACTAATACGACATGAACTGGAAACTTTATATCAGGCTAAAGACAAGGATGGAGGAAAACGACGAGGAGCCATCTGTTTTCCTGATCCAACACCATTTAAAGATCCTATAACAATTTTATTAAGTCAATTTCAGGTCTATCTCTGTTGAAATATTGACTTCTTTATCATAAAAAATGTCTTATTTTCTGTTTTATTTTTACAAGTCGAAGAAAGTTTTTTTTCCACTGCTATACCTCCCCTGCACCAGCCTTGTCTATGGTTGGTTTAATGCAGGGGCTGGGGTGCTCACAGACCTCAGGATGACTCATGAAGAGAGAAACCTGAATCATTTTGGAGATGTTGGAGGGGCGGCCAAGTAGAGCAAAGTATTGTTGAAGACTACTGAAACAAGGCAGAGGGACCTAAATGTTTTTATATCGAAATTGTATTAAGGAAGGTAAAAAACCTTTATAATATTGCCTGATGTAGCCCCTTTAAACTGAATCACACAGCCAAGTCTGAATCCCAGTTTAGGATTACCTACACTTTGGATTTATTTGTTCTCTTAATGTTACCATTTTTTTCATAGTCTTGCGACTTTCATCTCATAATGTTACACTTCATTTTGTGATTTTGCCATTTTATTCTTTAGACCCAATTTGATGACTTTATCTTTTGTGATAAAATGACAATATTTTTGTAATGAAAAAAAAATAGATTTATATCTTTTAGTGTGGCACTAATATTCAGGGCGTATTCAGAGTGTTTTACCTCATTTTATATCCTCTGCATATTAGTTTTTGAGTTGTGCTTATCTCATTTAAACATTCACATTGCATCCTGTTTTTAATGCATTTGTTTTCTAATATAGATATAAATATGTCTGTCCCTTATTATCTCTCTTTCTTTTTTCTTCCCTTCATCTTTCCTCCTCCGCTCCATCCTCTCTCTTTCCAGGGAATCCAAGGACCTCAGGGTCCACCTGGAGCGATCGGCCGAGATGGCCCTAAGGTCAGTTAAAAGTGCTTATCATTATAACTGCTTCGCAGTTTTCTCCCTTTTTCTGATGCTGATTTTAATCATCATCAAAATGGCATCCTTTGAGTCATTCACCTTGTGTGGAATTTATATATGATACTGTATATTTAAACCCTTTCAAAATATACTAAAAAATATATAATATAGATAAAATTAGATTTATACCTAAATTCTTTATCAATATACACAGCAACAAACCAATCTGAGAGGAAAGCTCGTACTCGTCGTCTTCTGCTTATCCGGGACCGGGTCGCTGGGGCAGCGGTCTCAGCAGAGACTCCCAGACTTCCCTCTCTGAACACACCTCCTCCAGCTCTGCTGGGGGAAGCCGAAGTCACACCCAGGCCAGCCCAGAGACATTGTCCCTCCAGCGTGTCCTGGGTCCTGGGAAGCGGCTCTACTCCGAGCCTCTCCTGGATGACCTAGGTCCTCACCCTATCTCTTAGGGAGAGCCCAGCCACCCAGTGGAGAAAGCTAATTTCTGCCGCTTGTATCCGGGATCTCGTTCTTTCAGTCATGATCCAGATTTCATGACCATAGATGAAGGAAGGAACGCAGACCAACTGGTAAATTGAGAGCTTTGCCTTTTCTCTAAGCTCTCTCTTCACCACGACAGACCAGTGCAGCGATTGCATTATGGCAGCAGCCGCACCAATCCGTCTATCAATCTCCAGCTCCATTCTCCCTTCATCGTGAAAAGGACCCCAAGATACTTGAACTCCTCCACTTGAGGGTGGAACTCTCCTCCAACCTGAAGGGGACAGGCCACCTTTTTCCGGTCGAGAACCATGACCCCGGACTTGGAGGGACTGATTCTCATCCCGGCCGCTTCACACTCGGCTGCGAACCGCCCCAGTGCATGCTGTAGGTCTTGGCAGGAGGAAGCCAGCAGTACTAAGTCATCTGCAAAAAACAGGGACAAGATCCGTTGTCCCAAAACAAGACCCCCTCCGACCCTTGGCTGCGCTTAGAAATCCTGTCCATAAAAGTTTGGAACAGGACGGGTGACAATGGGTAGCCCTGTCGAAGTCCAATATGCACCGGGAACAAGTCCGACTTAATGTTGGCAATGCAGACCAAACTCCTGCTCTGCTTGAACAGAGACTGGATAGCCCTAGTAAAGAGCCCCCGACTCCGTACTCCTGAAGCGCCCCCCACAGGGTGGCACGAGGGACATGGTCGAATGCCTTCTCCAGGTCCACAAAAAACATGTGGACCGGTTGGGTAAACTCCCATGAACCCTCGAACCCTATTCCACTGTTCCAAGGCCAGGACGAAAACCACACTGATCCTCCTGAAGCCGAGGTTCAACTATCAGGCGGACTCTCCTCTCCAGGACCCTGGAATAAGCCTTCCTGGGGAGGCTGAGAAATGTGATTCCCCTGTAATTGGAACACACCCTCTGGTCCCCCTTCTTATGGAGGGGAACAACCACCCTGGTCAGCCAATCCAGGGGCGCTGTCCCCGACCTCCATGCGATGTTGAAGAGGCATGTCAGCCATGATAGCCCAACAACATCCAGAGCTCTGAGGTACTCAGGATGGATCTCATCCATCCCCGAGGCCCTGCCACCCTGCAGTTTCTTGACTACCTCTGTGATTCAACCCCGAACACCCAGTCCCCCCTTCCACCACGAAAGGCGTGTCTGCCGGGTTGAGGGGATCCTCAAAGTACTCCTTCCACCGTCCCACAATATTCTCTTTCAAGGTCAGTAGCTCTCCACTCCCACTGAAAACAGTGTTAGCGAAGCACTGCTTCCCTCTCCGGAGACGCTGGATGGTTTGCCAGAATCGCTTTGAGGCCAACCGATAGTCTTTCTCCAGGGCCTCTCCAAACTCCTCCCAGACCTGAGTTTTTGCCTCGGCAACCGCCCGGGCAGCAGCACGCTTGGCCTTGCGATACCTGCTTGCCGCTCCAGGAGTCCCCAAAGCCAACCAGGCTCGATGAGACTCCTTCAGCTTTACGGCATCCCTTACTATCGGTGTCCACCACCGGATTCTGGGAATGCTGCCATGACAGGCACTGCAGACCTTACGGCCACAGCTACGGGTGGCTGCATCGACAATGGAGGTAGAGAACATGGCCCACTCAGACTCCATGTCTCCAGCCTCCCCTGGAACCTGGGAGAAGCTCTCCCGGAAGTGGGAGTTGAACACATCCCTGATCGAGGGCTCAGTCAGATGTTCCCTGCCGGTATCGCTCCACCTCCCCCACAAGCTCAGGCTCCTTCCCCCCGTGTGAGGTGACATTCCATGTCCCCAGAGCCAGCTTAAGCATCCGCGGATTGGGTCACAGAGGCCGCCTCTGACTGCCGCCTGATCCTCTTTGCACCGGTCCCTCATGGTTCCCCCTGCAGGTGGTGAGCCCACTGGGGGATAGCCTCGCGTCGCTCCGACGAACCCCTACCCCAGGCCTGGCTCCAGGGTGGGGTCCGGGCTCCACCGTACCGGGCAATGTCACGTGCCTCAATTTGATAGTCATCATGGGGGCTTTTTGAACCGCTTTTTGTCTGACCCGTCACCCAGAGCCTATTTGCCCTGGGAGACCCTACCAGGGGCATTTAAGCCCACGACAACATAGCCAGAAATCTTTAAAGCACATGCATAATACAATTTGGAAAAGGAAATCTAAAAAAGAGAAAATTGAAAAACAAAATCTGAAAAAAACCCTGAAGAAATGAAAAAATAAATTCTAGGAAAACAGCAAAGTTACTGTCAAAACATTTGATTAATTACATGTTGTTTTCCAAAGGTTTATTTCTGGATTGCTTTTTTAAAAATTTCCTTTTACAAGCAAGTTCTTTGTTTGCAACAATAAAGTAACGCATTTCTCTCCATAATTGTGATGCTTCTGCATGCTGACTGAATGCTTTCCTTGTTTTATGGCTTCTTTCTACATTCCAAAAACATGAAACTTAGGGTGATTGCTTTCTCTATGTATACATTATTCCAATTTAGTGTGTCTCTTTGTTGCCCTTTGATTTACTGGTAATCTGTCTGAGGTGTGCCTTGCCTCCCATCCAAAGACCCCTTGAGGGCACCGGCACCCCATTACGCTGCCAGGATAAACAGCAGACAATAGATGGACAACAGATTCCTTGACTGAACTTTGTAGTTTAGAAACTGAAGTTGATTTGTTGTCCCATTTATACTCATTAACCAATGGTACTGTTAGCTTTTCCCGTTGAATTCAGTCTATATTGCCAAAAAATCAAGGATCATTTAACAGTTTAATTTAAGTCTTTAGACCTGCTTTTGAGGTCTTCTACACTTTACCAAACTACCATCCACCCTGTTTTCTGTCATGATGGGATTAAGGTGTCTTACCCACATGCAGAACACCACAGGAGACAGAGAAAAAGTTAACAAGTTTATTCAATGTTGCACAGAGAAAACTGGTTC
>JAUZNJ010000838.1:1063-18800 GCA_034780135.1 Jordanella pulchra
CCCCCCCCCCCCCCCCCGGCCCCCATAAAGACGAGCGATTCTATCTAGTCGAATCTCAAGAATGTGGGTTTGAATAAGAATGAAACGAATAAAGCGCAGAGAAGCCATTATAGAAACTGTAATCTTTGAGAAAGAAAAATGGGAAAATTGCAATACTGCTGTCTAAAATATAAGGGCCTGTTATTACTGTACACTGAATTAGGCTTTGGTTGAACCTAGAGGACTGTTCTGTTTTCTCCTCTCACTTGAGCTCACCAGAAAGAGGTGTAGTTGTGTGGGTGGAGTGTCAGGACAGTGTTGGTGACTTTGGGTCTTATCAGCAGTTCAGAGCAGAACTGAGAGGGTAGGCAATTTTGATGGGAATGCTGGAAACCTCTGCATAACATTTTGCAGCTGTCAGGAGCTTAAATCCATGGGACATGTGTGGATAGATGCCATTTGCCAAATTTTATCCACCTCTCTTAACTCCTCCCCTGAAGTCCCCGAAAAGCTTTTTTTTTTTTACAGTGCTGTAGACTTTAAAATATTCTTATCAGACTTTTCTCTCTAATAACCCAACTGAGCCTATTAATATGACCAATGATTTTTTTGGGGGAAACATGAATTCAAAATCCTATGATCTTCAACTGCTATTGCAATAAAGTCCAAAAATTAAAAAGAAACATGAAAAATGAGAGAGCAGTTCTCCACCTAAAGGAGATTGGTGGGTGGATGAGCGGTAGGGTAGAGCAGCTCCTATTACTGCCCTTGGCTAATTAAAACTAACTACTCCAGGTGCCGTATGGTGCCGGGCGAGGGGACTGCCGGGTGGCTTGTTTGTGTTGGTGGTTCGCCTTCATTACCGCCCCCATCCATTCTCCTTAGGAGCCCGCTGCAATATCGACTCAAATCCCACCACACAGTATGCAGTGTAAGAGGAAGGGAGGGTAAGCGATCTAAATGCAAATACTTGGGTGTGATGCACTATAAAAGTGTGCAGAGAAGTGATATGTGCAGCAGGTAAAAGATCTTTTCTTTAAGCAAAAGAGGTAATGTCTTGATTATGGCTTCAGGTCAATAACTGGATCGGGGGTTTTAAATGCTCACTGAGTGCTTTAGGATGGTAGAGATTGTTTCTCGACAGCAAAGAAGTCAATTAACATATTTTCTCCTCAACCTTTGAGTTATACAATGATCAATACAAGAAAGGAAGAGTGTAAGAGTGCTATGTCTATTCCCATTCCTGTCTTTTTAAATCACAGCAGGTCTGAAGTGTCTATAGACCATCCTGACATTTCACTGACACACACACACAAATGCACACTGTGCAGCATGAAACCCACAGACTGTGTCGTGCATTTCCATAATGATAATAAATTGCTCCTTAATACTGCTGGCACCTTCACAAATGTAAAATATGTCTGACTTTAATTCGGGATAATCGGTTTAATTAAAAGGTACCTTGCAGATTGCATTTATTTTTGTCCAAGTGGAATCTTGGCAAATGTACAATACTAAAGATTTATTTCTTTTTTTCTTTTACATATTTTATTTCCATGTGTGGTTGTGTCTTTTAGAAATACTTCTATATTTTCCTTCAAAGAGTTCCTTTTTCACATTTTCTCTAAGGGTGTTTAATATTTAAATCTTTTGTGTTTTTCTTCTGATGATGCTCTGTATTTTTAGGGATGTAGCCTAAGGATGCATATGATTATTTCTTTAGCATTTTTAATTTCTATCTGTGCTATCTCTGTCCATCCATCCATCCATCCATCCATCCATCTTTTCTTGGCAGTTTTTCAACATATTGTTGTGAGGACTTGAACGTTTATTTGTTAATATCGGGCAAACATTACCTATTTAAATTTAAAAGGTAGCTTTCAAATGATGATTTTTTTTATAAAGGGGAAAACACATAAAGCAACCTTGCCTGATATGAAAAATTTATTTTGCTGTTACCTATAACTGTCATTAATATTCGTTGGTTCAATGTAATTAGCCGCAAGCGGTAGGATCAAGTCAATTACTCCCAAGTCACAAGCAAGTTTTAAGGCTTTGTAGCCAAATCTGCAGTTCATTCACAAGTTCTGTCAAATCCTATGGGTTCATGTCATTACAAAGTCATAAATAATCATTAATGATACTAGGAAACAAATGAGGAGGATCAACATTTTAATTTTGCTGTTTTTATTTGTAAGGTAAAGACAATCAAGTCCAAGATGAGTCACAAGTATTAATATACTATAGTCGATATTACTCTCTCAAGTCTCAAGTCATCAAATCACTGGCTTGAGTCTGACTTGAGTCAAGTCATCAAGTCAACGTTCACACCTCTGCTTGTTGTACCTTGGCTGTCACTGCTTGACATGTAGAATTAAGAAAACACTAACACATGGAATCTATGAAAACACCAAGTAGACAGACTCTCTTCAAAAACCAACACAATATACCCCAATAAGTAGAAAACCAGTTTCTGACATTCATCAATCTGAAAAGGGTTACAAAGCCTTAAGGGCTTTGGGATTCGAGTGAGCCAAATTGAATCCCATTATCCAGTGACTCCATGATTAAAGACCTCTAAGGATCTTACAAGCCCAGATAACCAAAGCCCTTTGGGCATCACTTGTTTTAGTTAAAGTGAGGATTCTTAATTCAGAAATAAGAAAGAGATTGGACAAAATGGTATCCTTAGGAGAGTTATAAGGCCAAAGCCACTGCTGATCAAAACAACACAAAACCCCTTCTAGAGTTTGGAAGAAAATAACTCTTGATGATAACAATGCCATCCTGGAAAATATTTTGAGGTCTAATGAGACAGAATAAACCTTTTGGAAGGTGTGTATCCCATTTCCTCTCAGAAAAAGAAATGAGCAGCCGCACTTCTGGACTCATCCATGTTTCCTGTTGAGGTCAGTACTATCCATCACCAGCCAGCAAATCAGTCCATCATCCTGAGTAGGAAACTAACAACCATATCTCTCTCTCCAGAAGATCCGGTCACTGCTGCACTTTCTCACCGTTGATCTAGACGATTTATTAATTGATCTAGACGCTCCAATTAATAAACTGTTTAAAACTTTCTCCCATGTCTGGCTAGAAATTTCGCCCCGTTACACTTAAGACATGACCTTAAACATGCCTTGAAAACATAGGTTTGGCTATATTACACCTTCTCTGAAGACTACAGTAAGTGGATAAACATTACTTGCAGAGAACAGTTAAAAACCTATTAATGATTTTCACAAACACTTGTTGACAGTCTTTGGAGGCAAGATTGGCAAAACACACTAATTAAGCTTAGCAGTCAGTATTTCAAGTAGGGCCAGCTTTAATTGGATCTAGGGTTAAAAAATAAACAGAGAGGTGCTTTTTGCATTTGCTTAGCTTATCTTTTATTGTATAATTTTATTGTCTGACATTTTTAATTGTAAGAAAAAAGCAAAACAGGTAAATCTGGAATGGTTAAAGTATGTTATAATATCAATAAATCATGCAATCCCAAAATTCTATTGAGAGACAAAAAATGTTGAAAATTACAAACACTCCTACAACCGTAGTGGAGAAGCATCTTGTATTATTGAGTAGCAGATTGTTTCCTGGGAACATTTTGATCAAAGGATTACCTTGGTGAGGGAGACAATGAACTCACAGTACTGAGTTGAAGACTTAGCTGTCTTTAGAAAGAATCTTCAAAATGCCTCCATCAATGAAGACTTTTCAGATATTTTAAGGTCTGTAGGGATCTTTCATATCCCATACACCGATTAACCTCCTTTAATAAATCTAAACATTTTATCTATTATAAAATGAATTATAATATTCAACGAACAATATATTTCTCATTCAATATTAACAATTTGCAAGTTTTTCTTTATTTGTTTGAATGATCACAATGAAGTAGAGTGCTCAATTAGAAGTAGGAAAATTAAACAGCCCCCCTGAGAGAAAAGATGGGTAGCGGTGGATGACAACAATCCCAATTAAATGTCTAAATTAGCTTCACTAATAACTGACTGAGTGAAATTTGGTGATGGGGGTGTGTGGTGGCTAGTCTTTTGTCATCTCTGTATTTCTTTGAGGACATTCTAACCAGATCTTTTTTGGGGGATATTTACCCCGTAGAGGTTTTGCTTTAGAGTGGATTGTCACCTGGCTTGAGTCTTGGATTGCTGATTGCCACACCTTGCTGTTTTTCTTTAGAGGTATAGTGGAGTATAAAGGCCAAGTCCGATGTAGTGGTTGTCTGTGGATGGTTGTAGCCTATGAATTGCTTTGTCTTGGCAGTCCAGTTTAGGGGTGGCCAAAGCATCTCTGCATGTGTGTCTGTGTGCCTGCAGGCCTCTTGGATATTGGCATGTCTCTACCCTGTATTCCACACTATGTTCATGTTCATTGCCCTGGCTATGTTTCTCTTGTACTCTTCTTATCCATAGATAATTACCTTACACCTTAGGTTTTGTAATTAACTGTTCTCTTTTCTCAACAACACCCGTTGGATAATCTACACTTTGCTCAGTACTTCCCCCAATACATATCACTCTTAGATTTAAAATTACTTCTCAATTCCTAAGCCCTCTTTGAGAACCTAATTTTACTGCCGGAGATTTACATAAAGCACCGGTTTACTTCAAGGGACCTATACATCCTTATGCCCAAAGCAGATTCTTAAGGACCAATGATCAGGGACTATTGCTTGTACAATACATCATAACAGGCTAACAACTAAAAGACAGTTTTCGACTCTTGCCCACAAACATTCCACCTACTCTATACCCCTGAGTTTAAGCTTTATAGACTCCCTGATTTCTGCTATGAATTGGTTGTTTTTTTCATATTCCCCTGTGTTTTTTATTTGTTTTAGGCATGTCACCCAACCTTGTAGTGAAGCACTTTATAATATTAATCTTGAGAGGTGAAAAAAAATATATATAGACTGACTTGCTCCCTTTAAACTTCTTCTCATTCATGTCATCTTTGTATTGTCTGCAGTTTATTTAGTAGATATGTTCTTGTGTTCAACTTGATGGCTCAACCAGATGAAAACTCTCATGCTGTTCATTTGATAAAGTCAGCTGTGCTAAAAAGCTCCTACTTTACCCTATTTTACAGCCAATCTAACACTGTAAGGTTACCTCTAACACCACATTCTTTACCCAAGCTCTCATAACAAAAGACATACAAACTGAAATATTCATTTTGCATAAATCTTCTGTTTTGTTTTTCTCTTGAGTAGTTCGATAATCTGGGCAAGGTTTCTCTCATCTGACATATCTGACATTCTTTTTGGCAGACATTAGATGGAGAGGGCTGGAACAGCCCCTTGTCATGTCACTCAACTTATTTTCCCATGGGTTTTAATCCAAAGTTGCTTATTATCCCTATAGGGCTAAATGGTTCTTTGCAGTATTGCTCTGATTCCTTCCTTGTTGAACTCAAACTTTTTCCAAACTGATATTCTGTGGACCTACTCTGACAGACCTTGGCAAGATTTTTTTTTAATTCCCAGTAGACTTCCATGTGTCACTGAGAGAGGAAAGTTCTGACTCCTGCTGCAACACCATAAATCCTGAGCTGGAGGAGCATTGTACTGAAAGTTGTCATTTTTCAAGCTTTTATGTCCATGAAAGAACTCTAGAAACCATTAGATTATTGTTTATGAGTGCAGGACTCTTTTCAGAAAAAGTTTTTCTTATTTTCTTACTGTTTTTGTGAATATTTGATGTCAGCTTTCCCAGAAAATGTTTATATAGCAATCCTTTGCCTTTCAAATCACTGGCAGTGGTTACAGGAAAAAAAAGGTTGAGGAAAGAAGAGAGAAGCAGGATGTAATTAATAAATGTATAACAGAGAAAAATGCATTTATGTGGACAGAGGAGCAAAAAGGATTAAGTGCAAAATCCACAATAAATTCAAAAGCTTAGGAAACATAGATTATAACACAGAACTGCTTTGTTATGATGGAACCCAAAATCAACTAAGAAGTCTGTCATAGACACTCAAACCCAGCTTCATCTGCACATGGTCTTATTGTTTTCTTTTTACAGTGACTGCAATTATGAATCCTTTTTTTTTCCAAGTTGCTGAATAAAAGCATCTACTAAATGCATCTTCACAAATGTAAACTAATGGTTATACGTTAAGGGCAAAGTTTGTGGTTTCTTTAATTATTAAAACACATTGATTTGGTTCATCTTCGTTTGATGTTGAAAAAATTGTTGCTGTCCTGAAAAATGTAAGTTAGACTAAAAAAATAAAATGAAAGAAATCCATAAAGGGGTTTCATTTTAATCACACTGTATAATTTAATACTTGTCTGCAAACATGTATTTCACAATTATTGCTTGTTGTTTTATATCCTAAATAAGATGGATTGTACAGACATTTGGACATTCATATCATTTTATAGAATAAAGCTAAACACAAAATTATGTCTGAGCATTTAATTCATCTCATTTTTTGTGATAGACAGCCACACACACACACATATGTTGTATCCCATCATCCTTTCGGGGACTTTTCATTGACTTTCATTCATTTCCCACTCATTTCTATAGCCTAACCCTGACCCTAACCATTTTCAACACTTGCCAAATTTTGAAAAAATTAAAAAAACCCAATATAAAATTTACTTTTGGGCTGTGTAACTATAATATAACTGAAATTTGTTTGTGTTTTTTTTTTGTTTTGTTTTTTAAATTGCCAAAAGAGGGACCTGGAACTATTAGCTTTGCCCACAGATCAAAGTGAGGACCTCCCCCCAAAAAGGAAAAAGCTTAAACAATTATAGAACTGGTAAACCACTAAGTAAAAGTAAAAAAATATATATCAAAAAGTACAAAATGATAAATCTGTCCAAAAATTAAGTAATATTTATTAGAGATATACATATTCCAGATTAGTTATATTTTTCTCTCCTTGGAGTAATAGCCATAGAATGAAAAATAGGTGTGTACGTACATATGTAAATTATGAAGTAATGTTGGATTTTTCTTTCTTTACTTCCACAAGTTGAAATATTTGCTGTTAATAATACCACCCTGTAGTGCACATAGAAGTCAAGAGCCTCACTTTTTTGTAGCCAAATCCTTTTTCAGACCAAATATATTTGACAGACACAAAACAGGTTTAAATAGGAGGCAACCAAACTTTTGCTAATTTTTTTCTGAAAACATTTCAACACCTATCAGAGAGTCTTTGTCAATTCCTCCTTCTTGTGTATCAGCTATAAGGCTATTTGAATAATGATGAGAGTGCTTATTCAATTTCTCTGGAATGAGTTCGATGAGCAAACTGTAAATGTTTGGAAGCTGAAATCGCATTCCTCCCCCTGTGTTTGATGATGGCTTTTCTCTTTAAACAAAGGTGGCTTCCTTAACCCTCTTCCAAACCATTTGTCTTCTCTGCCCAAAATCTGAACACTGTGGTTGTCAAAGGTGTTTCCATGAGGTCCAAGTGTACAGCAGAATGCTGCCCAGAGCCGCTGGCTCTCCTGTGCAGCACCTTGCCTTTGTGCAGTCTTTGTTTGTTTTCTTCAGTGTCGAAGTCTGAACAGTCCTCCCTAGACTGGACCACATAAACAGTGCAGCTCAGCTTTGGTTTGGGTGTTCTGTCTTTGGGATAACCCAGTTTGTGAGCAGTGTTTGATAAATGATATTTTCAGCTCCTCAGAAACTCCTCGCACATAAGGAATTACAATATGTTTGCATCTCTTTCAGTTTTCTCCTCTGTTAGATGCAGCTTTGTTCTTCCTGCTAGTTTTTCTAGCCAACCTTTGCTTATTGATGTGGTCGATAAGCAAAGGTCACAAATCTGGTTTAGTGTTAAAGTAGTCCTGTTGTTCAGGGATTGTGTTCACTGCCTCTGATGTGGAAATGCAGGTGAAGAGAGAGGTTACATCAAAAGAAACAATGGTTTGACCTGGTGCCAGACTTTGGAAATAAAGTCTGTGGAGTTTTATATGTGTTGCTGATTGTTTCCAACCAGTGGAGCCAAAATTGTTTCATAGCCCATACACAACAAAGGACCAATTTCCTTTATAAAGTCTTATCAGGGGTAGACAGAAACTAATTCAGGCAGACAATGCGTTGGTCATCGATTTGCATCTGAGTTGGAATTTGCTTGGGAGGATGGACCTCCATGCTGCTGAAAAGCATCAGTGTGGCAACTAGAAATTGCTCTGTGCAAGAGAAAAGCATTGAAAAAGACTCCTGGATAGGTTACGTTTTCAGAAAAAAAATGAGAAAAATTCTGGCTTTCTCTGATTTAAGCCTGTTTTGTTGTTGCCATGAGCCAGGTAAATTATCATTTACACAGGCATCTTTTGAGAGAACAATTTTAGAAGCTATTGGGGAAGAAAAATGTGTTTTCAAACTAAACTTCTTCCAATGGTTGTGTTACTGGTACATACTATTGTTATCTCTTCTTAGAAGCAATCTGTTTATGTTACTGTCCTACCTGTCCACCAGGGGTCTTCAGTGAGTTTCATTTAACTCTAGACCGTCTCTATGACTGACCACCTACCTCCAAAGAAGGTCTTTATTTAGCTCCAATTGTTTGCAAAGGGACAGTTTTTTATTACACTTTGTGCTGATTGAGCAACATATTTATATCAGCCCGTTTGTTGCCATCACACTTGCATTTAACTTCCTCTGAAATTTAACCCTGGTGTGTTCTTAGAGTGGGAAAACATTCATCATACCTTCCTCCTGTGCACATGATTTCATACATACATTATCAAACTCAGCGAGTAAACTTTAATTTAAATAAAATCCAATAAACAAACTTGCCTGAGGTGAAAATGCTAAACAAAGATGAGACAATGCAGGCAGCATTGTGTCTCTAATGCCGTTAGCAGTCGTTCTTGATGGGTCATTAAAAATTCTTATTGAAGTTCTGTTTGCCCACAGCGATGTTGATTTTCTTTTGATGGCTCTTTTCTCCTTCGCAATTGACTGTCTAGGACAAATTAAAGACTCATCCTCGGCTACATTAAGTAGGCCAGCAGAGTTTATTGGATGTACTCTGACTTGCATTGGACACTTCCAGGGTTTATTTAATTCTCTCCTGCTGAAAACTGAAGTTGTATCCAGTAATAGCAAAAATATAGAGTTTGTGCTACATTGGCTAAGACAAGATTTTAAGCCCTCTAAATGGAAAATGTCATTTAAGACAGAGACTACAGAATACATTTATATGTGCAAAGTCCCATCAGTTGGTGACACACTTCCACATGCACAATGAAGACACAAAGAACACCTTACAGTTTAAAAACACTCTGAAGCTGAACTGAAGCTGCTGTCAGTTTCTTTTCTCACCACACACAAAGCAGGAATCCGAAAACATGTTTTGGTTTTCAACATGACGAAGTGACGCATGTTTTCTAAATCATCCATTCTTGTCTGTGTATTTGCTGTTAGACATTGGCTTGTTACTGATAAAATGATTTATCACAGATTGAAACGGGCACTAAAATGTTATTGATACCAATCCTACATTTTAAAATACTTTACTCAGATGCCAGGGAAGCTTCTGGAGTGGTTGAACTTTTTCTTTGACTTTATTTAGTAAAGATTAATACAGTCTTTACCAAAGTTTATTAAACCAATATTTTACAAGAAAATATCTGATTTTCATATTTGTGTTAATGGTTAAAGAACACGTTTTTATAAATGTTAGTTAATTTGAGATTAACTTCCCCTGTACAAATTGAGATAATTAGAAACCTGTTTAAGGAAATTTTGATATGTCTAACATTTTACACCTAAGAAAAAAACAAGAGGTGAGCAAAAGATTATAAAAGATTTGGAAGTGCAACTTTCTGGAAGACTGTACAACAAAAAAAATAAGATTTTTCAGCACAGGTGTCAACACTAGATAAAAGATTCCTCCACCAAAACATTAGTCTTGGATTCTCAAAAAAAAAAAGATCAAGGCAAAAAGGCCAAAGAATATCTACAGTTGAATAATTGTGTGAAAAGATTCAGGGAGTCTGGGGAAATCTTGTGGCATAAAGGCCAAAGCCAGAAACTACTGTTGAATATATGTGACCTTCAAGCCCTGAGGTAGCACTTCATGGGAAACCATTTTGCAAGTGGTCGATAAAGCGACAGCTAATCTATCAACTTTTATATATTATGGATGATAGAAAATATTTACATTGTTTTGAAAAACTAATAAAAATCTCAGAATCTATGCTCTGAAAAGCTTTAAATGCACTGTACTTATACCCTTTGCTACATCTGGATGAACTGCAGGGCAGTAACTGCTTTCAGAAGTCATGTTAAAAGTTAAAAGCCCAACAGTGTTCAAACTCAGGATAAATGCAGATATATCTGCATATATATAGATATATCTCTATTTAAAATTGTGAAAAAGAAATGTAAAGGTCCATGGATATTTGTAGGCATTCTATATCAACTTTTTGCATTTTTTTCAGGTCATATTGTTATTTCAAATGTCGTAAAAAGGTAATTGAGAAATAAATTATATTCTATATTAATGTTTTTCAAAAATGATAAGGAACATGGTCAACTAATTGGGTAGAAAAACATGTGATAGATGTCTAGAATCTTTTAAACTAACTATAGGAGTACAGTATGAAAGCCTTACTGGGCCATTCCTTCAAAACTTAAGAGTGAAGAAATTCCCCTCCTTGATTTTAAATGGGAAGATTAATACACAGAGGGGCTGTGATCTATAGTTGATAAAATAAGAGCATGCAGAATTCACTGCAAGCAGTCAAAGCCCCTTTAAAAACTTTTATTATTGAACACAATCTCACATCTGTGTCTGCAACACTGCAACTTGATGTGCAAAGCATGGAACTTGATGAACTGCTGCTTTCTCTGGGTTTGTATTCATTTTAAAAGGACAGAGATAAAGTAGAAAACTTTCAGACAGTGTAAAATCGAATCGGCATGAAAAACCCATCTTTCCTTGAGGATCAAAGGCTCTTGTTTTCACAAAAACACCACCTGAAACTATCCCTCGCTTGCTTAATTTTAGAAAGAAGATGCAGCTCACTGATAAACAGACCTCTGTATTAACTCTAAAAAATAGCTGTGAGTGAAAAACTCAAAGTAAAGATGTTTTATGTGCAGAGATGATAAATATTTGTCATGTTTGGTGATGCTCTCAGTTACTTCTTTGTTTTAAATCATCCATCATAATTATATATTCTGTTTTAATTATATAGTATAATATTAACCATTTTTGAAATCTAAGCTAGAATATTATGCACACGGAAAACTTATGGGAAAAAAAATCTTAGATTTTAAATCTATTAATGCTTCAAGGAGAAGATCACCTGGATAAGAAAAAACAGAAATCTTTTTCCAGTTTCTTTGGGGATTTTATGTGAATTTCCTTTATAAATTCTCACTAGAGGTAAAGTGTAACCTACTGACTGAGAAAGGTGACTCTCAATATTTGTTCATTTATGACCCAGTTTTAATTTGGATCATTTCAATAACATCTTCACTGGTGGTTCTTATGGCTGTTAGTTCTTCAAGGGTTTTTTCTAATACATTAAAGCTGCTTTTATTTAAGTCAGATTTTAAAAATACATTGGAAGCCTATTTGGGTCAATGCTTTAAAATCAATTATAATTATATAAAAACATTGCCTTTTTAGTACCTGTACTTTTTATATAACTCCAATGAAATCTGACATTAAGTTCTGCCAACAAGCAACAATATATTTACTTTCATCCAAAAATAAAAGGAAATGCAAAAGACTTCAAATGTCTTAGAAAGTCATGCAGTCTGCAGAGGAGGGGCAGATGGGTCTCTTTGGTAATCTCTTAGATTGCCCTTTTAGCTTTTCGGCTACATACTTTACCTACTATGAATCACAAAGAGTTTACAGCAATAAGCATAAAGCTGAAATTGAAAGGTGCTGAAACGCCAAGATATGCATGGGTCTGATATCAGATAAAAGCTTGCAAGAAAATCCCTAGATTAATGTCTCGGCAGCCTCGCAAAGACCACCAGAGCTAAGCCTTTCTTCAAAGATAGTTTTAAACCCTCTTTTAAGAGAGGTTTTGTCAGAAATTGTGATGTCCAGTGTCTGACAAGAGCTTCTTATTAAGAGATACATTTTTCAGATGTTTGGTGGAAAGGGTCATAGATACAAAGACTGAAGTTTACAAGTGAAAATGTACAAACCTCCTGCAATACACATTTATTTGAATTTGAATTTAAAAGAGTTGTTGTGGGTACAACAGTTTGTAGTTAAGGTCGACCAACATTTTTACTGCTAAGCAGCAACCACTCTCTAAAGCTTTAGCCTTTCTGAAATTTTCTGATGCTTTATTTTTTTAATAGATGACACAATACTCTTTGGGCCATGATTAAGATTTATTAAACACTAACTTTACACTAAAGAAAAAAATCCCATATGTGCAATATTCCTAAAAAAAGTTAAAGTATACAAAATAAATAAAATCGATTCTTCACTTGTTAAAGTTGCTCCACTACTTATTTTAGTTTTGAAAACATCTTTTTGTGAAAGCAGAGAAAGGAAAGGTAAAGAAAGATAAAACAATAAATTAGAAGTTGGTTGTCATTCCAGGTGACCATCAGAACCTGCAGCAGAAACCACAGCCTTTGTTCTTGCAGCATTTACAGCAGTAGCGGCATAAGGAAAGGTGACTCTGGCGCTTTTCCCTGACATGCTTTGGCATCTGTGTGGAAGACAAGAGATGGGAACAAAGGAGTTATCAACAGCACTTGGTTCACTGTCTGTGTTTGAGGAAGGACAAGGCTGCTCTGTGGGGAAAACATCATCCACTTAAATTTTAATTTGCTCATGGTAATTGGCTTAATTCATTCAACCAATTGAACATACCATCCACGATTCCATTGACATCTCTTGGTGTGCCTCAACTGGAGTGTCATTGCTCCCTGCCTCCTCCAGCTCTCCAACCTGTTAATAAAACATTCACATTTAAGAGAACATCTAGTCTTGCTGACAAAACATTTGGAGCTCATAAGTAAATGAGGTGATTTTCAGTTAAATTCTTACCTCATTGAACGGGATGGCAGAGCTCTCCAAGATGCAAATAAAGGCTAGCACGAGTGTCACTGCAACTGCAATGCTGAATGCCTTCATTTTTGCTGGTGTTGTTATAAATCCTTTAAAGATAAGAGCTGATGAGTCTTCCTTCACATGGGTGTCAGGCTAACACAAAGCACCACCGTGTCCAGAATTTGTTCTTCAGCTTCAGAGTTGAATACAGATTCTCAGTTGGTTTCCTTCAGATCTTTAGTTGATCCTTTCAGCTCTTCTGGCTTCTGGTGCTTGAATATGCAAAGAGCATAGGTATTTATACACTCATGAGCCTAGTGTTGCCTCATCTCTGTTGGAGGCCCTGCCCATTCCTGGCAGCTGTTACCTAACTCCACTGGGGAAGTTTTGGTCTTCTCATTTCTCTTCATCTTTTTGCACTTTTGCAATACTGCTGGGATTTTCCTCTGAGCTCTCTCTTTTTTTATATATCTGTCTTTCAAATAACACCATTTCCCTCAGAGAGTGCACATAATTCCACACTTGAACAAGCAAACCATTTTTTAACTATAATACACATTCATGTGTAATATGCATTCTCTAAAAGAGACCATTGATAAAGCAGGTCTGACATGAACACTGGAGATTTCCCAGCAAAGGCTGACACTGCACAGGTCAGTGTATTGCATGGATGACTGACCTGCACTCATTTCAACCAGGATATCATTCGTGACAGAGAACTAGCCACTTTGGAATATCCATAGCTCAGTCTAAAGGATGTAATTACAACCTCTCAAATGGACTAATTAGCCCAGATTTTCAACATGTTCCGTTTTTGCATAATGTGTGGGAACCTGTAGTTGAACCAAATTAAATCCCTTCGAGAGCAGTGGCTGGTGGTCAGAATAAAAAAAAAGGCTATATGAGAGACAATGTGTTTTAATATTTATTAGTCAGAGATGGAGAAAATTAATACAATTATGCATAATCTGTTGAAGCAGTAAAGAATTGCAGAGTTTCACGTATTTTACTGCAGAGAATGCTAAATGTTATTGTCAGTATATTTCACAGAATTACATCAATGGTTTGCTTTATAATTAATCACTGCACCTGATTTCAGAGTTAGGGATTCAATGATATGCCCTTTACTTTTAATTTTCAATTCAGCAGGATTACAACAAACTCCATCATTTCATAGTAACATAGTTGGGGAAAAAATGAAAACATGAATACATATTCAGTTATTGAAATGGTTCGGGTGGATAGAAAGTACATGCATGTTAATATCCTTTATTGCCCAACAATAATGGATTCAAGTGTCAATGGAAAGCAAAATAATTTCTAAAAAACGATAAAAACATCAATCAAAAAAAGGAAATGAAAATTAGAATAGTCTGTACAGTAAAGGAAAACCCCACATCGCAAAAATGAATACTGTACAGTTATCAAAATAGCATTCTCAGATTAAAACAACTGCAGCATAGTCCGATGACTGGAGTCCCACAAAGTTTGCATCTCTGACTGTGTTTGAGAAAATAGAACAACCAACTCTTTACAAACAACAGCATGGATATGAACAAACACTTGTTGAGGTTATGTTGGCAAAGATTGTTATAGAGTCTAACAGCAGCTGGAAGGTAGGATCCTATGATGCAGCTCAAGGATCTCTTCAGTTCAGCAGCAAAAAAATTAATGGGATGGAAGACACAGAAATGTCAGGAAGACATAAATTTGCTGTGTATTCACAGGTCTTTGGCTGTTTGATTTAGTGGTCATAACATTTAATGAATTCAATCAATTGTCTCTCTTTGTAAAAACCAGTACACACTTAAACAGCAGATTGTCTAAAAAATCTGAGACAGACATTAAAAGAAAATACCCCTTTAAGACCAAAATATCACAATTTTAGCCAAGTTTGACATTTTAGACATTGCTTGGATATGATTTAAACCATAAATTGTTTACTGGGCCTTGAGCTTTGGGGTCAGGATGGTCTCCATTGTCTGTCACCACCGATATTTGTCAGTAAGCTAAAAGTAGGCTGTGCAAAGCAGAGCTCTCCTTCAATAGCATCACAATTACAATGCATGAGCACCTGAAAACTGAGCACCGCAGAGCCCAATGCAAAATCTCAATGGGCACATTTTAGTAATTCACATCACTAAATCCCAAAAATCGATGAGCTTCTGCTGCAGTGTTTTTTAATCAGTTACTTGAGTTAATAGACCTCTAGTTGTATTTGCAACTTTTAATCCTATTTTCATGTTCATGTAACTCGGTTATATATACAGCTCTTTTTCTATAAGCTTAAACAACAAAAATAACTAAGTGTTGCTACATGATTATGGTTTTAATGTATATTAGCAGGTAGAAAAAGCATTAAATCAGTCAGTAGGTTGAAAAAGGAAATGTCATATGATTCAACACAGGCTCAAGTTCAGATCCCGACTGATCCCCAAATCAGTTCAGTCTGCAAGACGTAAAAACTGCAAAACTGCACCTGAAAAATTTAGAAAATCATATAGTTTAGTAATTTGTAGATTTTGACCAACAAATCCTGAGTTTTCCACCAAAGTAACCGAACAACAGTAATAAGAGTCTCAGTTTCAGAAGCTCACCTTTATCCTTAAGAGTTAGACCTGATCTGGACGTCTAGAAATGTGCCTTGAGAAGCCCTGTTCCAGGCTCAAAAATATTTGTAAAAAAATAATATTTGAAAACTTTTTTCCTGTTTATTGTAGTTGCTTGATATGGATGTAGGTTGTTAGAAACTGTGTAAACTATTTAAAAAAAATCTGCAGTTAGAGCCAAATATAATTCAACCAGGATCTGACCTCAGATTGTTATTGTAGATGGTGTATCAGAGCAGATAAAGGTATTTTGATTTTGCCTTTTTAAACATTACAATTTAAATTCTTTTCAAAAATATATATGATAATATATGCCTGTGTGAGTAAAACCTATACTGGAACTGGGATCAGAGGCCATAGAAACCAGAGATAGATTAAAACTTTAATTTACTTATTGGGAAAATATAAAAAGTATACATTAGTTGCAACCCTGGAAATAATGACAACAATTTTCCTCCTAAGAGAGCCTGTTTATTGAGCATAACATCTTGATAATAACACTGACTTAACAGTTTCAGTAGAAATGTGTAAGTTTAAATTCATTATAATTACATTGGCCCTCAATTGTCAGAGAGTGACAAAAAAAAATGAGATTAATTAACCTTTCAGTGTAAAAAATTCATTTACAACAACATTAAGTTATGAATTAATGTTTAATCAATACAACAGGAAATAAAATGATTGAAAATAAAAATGCCAACTGATAAACAGGGACTGTGTCTCTGATAGAAATCAGAGACAATTTAAATTCATATTATACCTTTAAAGTATTGTTTCAACTGCCTCCACCGACTCAATTATGAAACGTCATGTTGCAGGACCTCTGCGTCAGCCTGTCTCGTTCACTGATAACCCTGCAGGCCCATGTGCTTGCTTTGGGTGACCACAACGTCAGTGTCAATAAATACAAACAGCAATGGCTCCATGTCTTTTGGAATCTGTCCATCATTTTGTAGCGTTCAGGGAGAGTCAACATGTTGTCACCACTGTCAGAGATTTAGATTGTTTCTGTGCAACAGAGATTGGTTTTGCTTCACTGTTGAAACTGGACGTGATGTCCATTCATAAAAAAAAAATGTAAAAAAAAATCTGTGTGACATGATTCACAGGGAATGACTCATCTCATGTGATGACATGTTGAGACTTCTTGGCAATAGAAAGGCAAGCAAAAATGTGAATCAATTGTGCTTTAATTAAAAATGTATTCAATTTAATAAAAAAACACCACAAATCAAGATCACGGCGATGGATTTTTTTTTTCTTTTTTTTACAAGAATGTTCCGCTTCCAGTGATCAGACTATCATCAGCAATCTGCTGGCCAAACAAAACCAGGCACCAGAATGACAGACAGACTCACCTCAGCAGGCGCCACTCCGTCTTTTCTCTCCTGACCGAGGACATTGCCCCCGTCTGTCTCTGTTTCATCTACCCACCCCCACCCATCCTCGTTTATACCAACCACTCCAAATATGTGCAATTTTTTCCTTAAAACCGACACATAACCAGGTCATTAAAACCTGAAACTATGCAACATGCATAACATATTATGTTTCTCCACATCCAATCTGGGTTTTTTTACCATCAGAAGTTGAAAAAATGAATAAAGCCACGTTCTTAATCAAGAGGGGCAGCAAAAAGTTGCTGAGTTTGCTCATAATTGCTGGGATTTCCACATACTGGGTTAAATGTTGTGGTGTCTTTACTGGAATTTCCAAAATATCACAGTACAAAAATGGTTGTCATTATAAACAAAATTAGGATGAGCAATCTTAATGCTGCTTAACTATTTCTTCATACGAAGTTTAATGGTGAAGTTTTTTTACCTGAAACATAACACAATGCTCATTCATGATAGAGATTACTGAGAGGGATTTTTAATCTAAACATCCATTCATAGTAAAAATAAAGAAGTAGATAAAAAGTATTAAAAATAATCTAGTTTATTTATATTCTTATTTTTATAAATTTATTGCATATTTTTACTTAACCATGTATATATCTGTTGATATATTGACATCTTCTTAATTTAATAATATAGTTCATTCTCTTTCTTTTTCTTTCTTTCTTTCTTTCTTTCTTTCTTTCTTTCTTTCTTTCTTTCTTTCTTTCTTTCTTTCTTTCT
>JAUZNJ010000849.1:0-18799 GCA_034780135.1 Jordanella pulchra
ATATATAAATGGAAAAAAAGAAAGCAAAGTTTGTATGTATAGAGCTTGCAAAGCTCCTTACATACAAACATATGCCTGCCAACCAAAACTGAGGTAGAGCAAGGAGTGGATTCTTCAGACCAGCAGCCAAGGGGCTCTTGGTAACTGCAGAGTAGGTGCAGCCATCCCCAGCTCAGGTGGTGGAATCTGTCAATGGAATAACAGTTAGTCATTCCACAAATACTGGTTTTCTAAAAGAGTGGAGAGCAGAAAGACTTTGATGAAGGAAACCAAAATAACTCTTGTTTGTGGTGCACCACAACCTATGCTATGCAGGGGACACTTCTGATATTTTCCCCCACAGGGGAACATGGTGATGACAGCTCATGCTGTGAAAGTGGTTTTCTTTTGTAGCCATGGTAAAGTAGGCCAGAGTTAATAGGAATGGAGATGCAGCTAAATACCAAGATGTACTGAAACAGAATAGAAGAAATTAAAGAAAGACTTATGACTTGGGCAAAAGTTCAATTTCCAGCAGAAAATATATTCTAAACCTGTAGCCAGTGCTACAATGTAGAAGTTTCGATCAATTTTAAAATGAGAAATTTTGAGTTAAAGTCCAAATCTGCATTTTATTAAGAATCTGAAGCAAGACTACAAAATGTATGAGCACAGGCACTCCCTATTCTGTCTAACTAAGCTTGAATTATCCCACAAAGATGACAGGACAAAATATTAGTCAAAGGATGATTTAAGCCAGTTTAAATGTATTTCAAAAGACTCGCAGCTGTAATTGTACCCATACATGTTGATCAAGAGTGGGTACATTTAAGTGAAAACCTCATTTTTGTGATTTGCTCATTAAATACTTTTGTAAACCATGGATCATGTATCTGCTATTTTACAATAATGTTCAACATGGTGTTGTTGCTTTATGACATAAACTTTAAGTACGTTCATGTTTGTGCCTTCGATGTGACAAAATGCAAATGGTTAATGGTTGAATGGTTTTGCAAAGCCACCATTATAAAATGCAATACTTTCGTTTAAAACCATTAATCTCAGGAGGGGAAACCTCCCATTTGTAGCCAAATGTCACACTTAGTGATATAAAGTCTTGCAGACAATAGTTTTACTGTTTTATTTACTTTTTAGGATCTCGGCTGCGGCAAGAGGACACTCCACCTAGGATTGTAGAGCACCCATCGGACCTAATTGTATCAAAAGGGGAGCCTGCCACTCTCAACTGCAAGGCGGAGGGGCGGCCAGCCCCAACTGTGGAGTGGTATAAAGATGGTGAGCGGGTCGAAACAGACAAGGACAATCCCCGTTCCCAGCGCATGCTGTTGCCCAGCGGTTCCCTTTTCTTCCTTCGGATTGTCCATGGACGACGAAGCAAACCAGATGAAGGTTCCTATGTCTGTGTTGCTCGCAACTACCTGGGAGAGGCAGTGAGCCACAATGCCTCACTGGAAGTAGCAAGTAAGTGCAGCACGTCTTCTGGTTTCCTCCTCCCTCTCCACTGTGAGTGTGAATGAAGAGTTTGGTTTCAGATAGAGCTGAATAGCGGGCTCCAGTTTCTTCCACTGTTTCTGCTCTCAATGTGTTCATTGAGTTGGATAATATCTCAGGAGATGGGTAGGATGTGTTTAGCCCAGAGGTCTCACTAGGCCTGTGGAGCCTTGGGGGCGAGGTGGTCTGATCATTCCAGGGTGAGTGCTTCTGTAAAGGACCCTTGGTAGGTGGTCAGAAGCTACAATAGGAACAAAGTCCTTTCTGTTTTGGAACAGCTTCTGCTTTTTTTTTTCAGAGATCTAGATATGAGCTCTTGTACTGAAGCAATTGTTGCATGTGTTAAGTTATTTTTTAACGCAGAGCTTTCTCTATTTTATTAAAGTATGTGTCTGACGTCCTCCATTTAGATAGATATTAGATTTAGGCACATGCAAGGTTAGCTAGTATATATTTAATAATAGATTACATACAATTTATTGCATATTAAGTAGTTATATAATAGAAGATCGCATTCAAGGTTTACACATTTGTTTCAAAGGGTTCTCTAGAAGCGGCTTTCATCAGTAAGGTCAGCTCTTTAGACATATTATCTCTTTCTGTCTTGACTGGCTGAGATTGAGCGCTGAGGAGGACGGCTCAGATATCAACCGCTCCTCAAGCATGCCCAGAGGCTGTCACCAGCTCGCTCACTGTAATCTAATCAAGATGGGGAAAGAAAGAATGGTACTTGTGTGTGTGTGTGTGTGTGCTTGACTGCATTTAGGTGTGAATGACTGTGGAGTGCCACGGTTGGGGTGCTGGTATGCTTTTGGATTGTGCAGAGACTGCTTTTGAGGTGCAATGTTGAATGCTCGCTGTGCAGATTGCAGTTTCAGCTTTAATGGTCAAAACTCTTTAGCTCAGATTGCATTTCTGTCATATTTTCCACGTGAGGTGGAGGAACAGTAAGGTTATTCAGATGTTGAGAGTTGTTGTTGCAAAGCAGTATATATAATATAATAGAAAGATAAACAATACATACATTTACTTATAGCTCAAAACAAAACAAAATACAATTAATCTGAATTCCGGCTATTTATGAAGTGCTAATTTACTACAGATGTCATCTCAAGGCACTTTAAAGAGATACTTCAATCAGCTCATACAGTCAGACTGATAAGCAAAACTGTAAGAGGTTACTGTAAATATCACAAGTTCCAAATGGAAATTCTATTGTGAATGCAAGAAGGAAAATTGATGTCCACAGATGCTTTTCATCCAGTCTAACTAAACCAGACTTTTGTAAAGATGAATGCTGGAAAGTGAATAACATTTACTATTATTAAATTATGCACTACTGCGTATTGGTTTGTGGTATAAAATTCCAGAAGAAGAGTTAGAGTTATGAAAAACACAAGTTTTCCAAAATGCGTTAAAAATACAATAACTTGGCTTTACATGTTTTAAATATATAAGTTTTAGGATTTCTGTCTTGTATTTAAGAATTCATGCTTGGTATGAATGCAGTTAGCTCTTCAGTTAGAAAACTAATTGTTTCAGTGAGAAAACAGAAGAAGCAGAGTACAAAGTACCACTGGCTCAGGCTCAAGCTTGTGCTGCTTATTTTCTGTACAGTTCAAACGGACCAGTAATGACAAACTACTACACCCTAGCTCTCTCTCTCTCTCCTTCATGCTCAGCGTATGGCTCTTACTCACCACTCTCTGCAGCCTATGCTTAACTGCATGTGATTATCTTGTCAGAGCAACAGGAATTAACCCTTGCCAACTAAGATATTACTGAAGAAAAAGAGAAGACAAAATAACAGAAGACTTAATTTTTTTAAAGGCTACAGTCAAATTGAGGGTGAACAAACAAGAACCTCCGAATCTGTCTTTAAAAGGCAAGAGGAGGGTTTTGTATTTAGTTTAGGTCAAGATGTTTACCATATTGATGCTGTCAGCGCTGTATACGTAATTTCTTTTAGTTTCAGGTGAAACTCCAAAGAAGGAAGTCTTAGGATTTAAAAGTGTTTACTTTGCCTCTGTCGTCTTTGCTGACATTAACACTTTAAAAGCTAAAAGCAAAACTTTTTAAAGAGCCCAGTATTTACAATTTCCCTAATGAGCAATTGTTAACAATCCAAGTTTCAACAAGTACTGTTTTGTAAGGCTGCAGAGCTAACCCAGTTTCTTTGGTTTATCATTGACTGCATGTACAGTTCAGCCTACAATCTATCTTTGGCCTCTAACCCAGAGCCCAGACTAATACATTAACCATGAATCCTGTTTGCTTTGTGTCTTCAAACAAGCTTAGAATTGGATTCTTTCTCTGTTTTATTTTAAATGTTTTCTTTGTATTGAATAGGTCAACATTAAACATTATACAAGGTTTCATTTAAGACCTGCATCTGATAAAGAACATAGAGTAGGAACCAAGAAAAGTAAAGTTTCACTTTATCAGTAATATGTGAAAGAAGAGAAGAAAAATCGAAGCGATGCTTTTAAACTTATACTAAACAGACAATTTAGACATGCCCCAAATTGTTCAGACAATTCAGAAGTATTAATAGCAATGTTTCCAGCTGACATTTGACTTGATAAAACAGTTTTTTATATGCCAGTTTAGTGAGGGTGAGTAATTCAGGAGAAATATCATTTGGGACCTTTTTACATGGAGACTTATTAAACAAGAATCGTATGCAAGGATATAAAAGCACTTTATATGCTTTAGAATAGGTAAGAAATGCAGGAGTTCTGTAAGTCTTAATCGCTTCACAGAATGAAACCAAAGGAATGGTGGGACAGTCACCATTCAGACCCTTTTCCTGTACACTTTGTGCGTCTTTGAGAATCCAGCAGCAGACATGGGCCATACCTGAGCAGTGTAGTTTTGATTCGTTGGAAAAATAATGTTATCTGATGACTCGTAGCTATAAAAGGGAACCAGAAACACAGCTCTCATGGGCATAAAACAGAAAATGAAAGAGGAAGCAGGATAGAAATTTTAGGGATGAAGAAAACCTTTTAAATTGATTTAAATTTGGTTTGTCTAATCCAAACCATCTATGAGTAACAGTCGTTTGGATTTTATTGAGGGCTGGCAAAAGGAATGGCGTGAAAGATTGCTATTCAAACTAAAATGTACATTTTGTCTCTTTATTTTACTGTTTCTTCAGCTTTATAACCGGGGGCTACTTTATATATAAAGACACAAGTTTGTGGTTGTATCTTGAAAAAGTCCAAAAAATGTAATTTTGTAAAAATGCTTTTGCAAAGCACAGCATATAATTAGAATGTTCCTTAAAAAAAAAAAAAAAAAAAAAAAGCTTACAATTTCATTAAGGCTTTAAAATAGTCTTTCACCTTGTTTTGTGTTTTAGTTGTGTTTAAAAGTGACAAACAACAAGGAATAATACAGGTCTTCTTACTATGTGATCTTTCCTTTGCACTCAGCCAGAGACTCTGAGTGGCTCTATGAATAGCCTGTTTCCCTTTTTCTGGATGCGGAGATAGTAAAGTGAGGTAATGGACGGCACACTGCGCCACTTGAGTGTGAGATAACCTCGGGGCTTGATGATGTTTAGTGGCCTGGCTGACTACACAGTGTGGACCGCACAGGGTTGGCTGCAGGCCCTCACATTCACACACAGATCCCTCAAACCAGAGGCACAGTTTACTTTTCACAGCCTCCAACAACTTAGTAAAATGGTGTTTACATGAGTTTGATCCGCTCAATATAGCTGTCTTTATCAAGGTTTATCTACCAATTTCATTTATCTTCAGGCTGCTGCAAAATGTCTGTCACTATATGAACTTAGCTGGCTTCAATTAGTGCATAATTTGGGCACCAGAATCCTAGGCATAAAGGGGTCCATCCAAATAGTTTTTTTGTCTTCTGTTGTTATCTGTTGTGAGGGAAACAGTTGGGTTTCCCAGATAAGTCTTGAGGAAACAAGCTCCGACTGAAGTGAAAACCTTAAGCTGTGATAATAGTTAGGGAGATTTGAGGAACCCCCTTGAGCTATTCTTTATCTTGCCTTTGTATTCTATTTAAATTAATTCAAGTTTTACATTTCTGCGTAAAGTATAAGACTTTATAATGTGAAGCCAGTATAACCTTTAAATTTTGAGTAAGCTCTTTTCTTTATAGATTAAAAGACATATTAGCTGGTGAATTGGATGTTCTTTTGGTTTCCAAACTGTGGCTGTTATGTTTGTTTTGACAAAAAATAGATTTCGATGCAGCTAAATCTGTCTTTCTTGTAAGTTATGGAAAAGTAGAGTATTCTGCTTTCAGCCATGTGTCAGGGAGTGAGCAAGGGATGTTGTCTAAAATGAGAGGAGGTGACTTCTACAAAGAAGGGCTGAGTTTGTGACTCCATCTGAATACCTCACGTTATAGCTTCTGCTACCATTCTAGCACCTGTCTTTTTAGGGACAGTAAGAAGACTATCCAGGGTAGGAAAGTAACTCTGTACTGCGGGGCTGAGCCCTCAGCTTTTCATATGCAAATATGCGACAGACAGCACATGAATGCATCTGGTCAAATTGGCATTTCAGCCTTCTGAAAAGACAAAAAAAGTATGAAAAACAAAAGTTACCAAAATGCACAGCTGAAGCTATCTATTTCCAAATCCAATAAACAGAGTACACAGCTAAAAATGTATTTTTGTTCAACTCTGTGGGGTGGGCTGTACCTATATGTCCTGTCAGGCAAACAGTGTAGCTACTAGTGGTGACTAGGAACATCAGGGGTCCCTATACTAACCTCACTGGTGCCAGGGTGCATCCTACTTCATGGTCCAAGCTCCTTTCTTAGTTCCAGCACTATTTGTAGAGCACTTTTTATGGTAGTGCTGACACATTTCCGTCTTAGGTTAAGTGTCCTTACCGATATGAGGTATTAGAATTGAGCCTGTGGCTGCTTTATTCTGCTGAAAATAGTATTCTGTTAATCACGCCATCCAGCCAAATACTTACAAAAAAAAAAAACAAACTAACATAATATTGTGTTTGTGCTGGATAATTAAGGGTGCTTTATTTTCATAGGGTGAAAATATGTTTCAAGGCAATTGTAGGTCAGTGCAGTGAACCTTAAGATCAGAGTATAATTGTTTTCATTAGCAGAAGAAGCAAATTTTCTTAGAGGACATTCCCCATTAAAGAATGGTTCAACACATGCATTTCAATATTTATTTTTTTTATTTATGCTTTGTGTGGTCTTTAAATTTAGCATATTTAAATTTAGCATATTTAAAGTTTCAGCTTTTTATATATGTCGGTCTTATCTGTGTAACTTTCCCAATATGTCCTTGGTAGTTACATTCCATTTTTGCACTGCAGCAGCTCTGCACAACAAAAGTAAAATCAGGTTCACATCTCTTTTTGGTTGTGAATAAATTTGTGAAATATAAGAAGATTTTAGGACATGTTTTCACAAACAGGCAAACAGAACCTCACCCACAATCCCTCCCCACCAAAACTGATACTGAAGGCTTGATAGAAGTCCAACAGCAGAAAATATTCACCATGGGAAAAGAGTACAGTTTAGCAGATAAGAGCCAGGGCAGAGAAACAGGGCAGCTTTTTTTAGTTTTAAGGGCTTTGTTTTATTCTACAGTGAGCATTGGCATAAAGCCTAAAACAGCACAAAACCAGTCAAGTAAGTGAAACTAGTATGAATAGACTGCTTTACATAACTATGAAGGCTTGGACAAAACACAATAGTTGAGACATGACTTCCTGGGCTTACTGTGTGAGTACAATTACTATATTTGATTCCATCAATCTGTCAGTGTCTGTACATTACTTTATTGAACAATAGTCTAGTGTAGTGCTTTTTGTAAAAAAGACCTACCTGAGCGGAAGAAACAGGTGTACAGACTTGGTTAAAGGAGCGCATCAATCACCTTGTGCTCCACCCTTTCCTGATGGATTATATGGCTAGGAGAAACTAGAGGGACAAGTCCTTCAAAAGTACAACTGAACAGATTTTTTCTCTCTCTTTTGTCTGTCATAAAGGAATGAACTATGAAAATCATATTAAAGATAAAAAATAGAGCTGTTTATTGTTTTATCAATAGCTTTTTTCCACAATATAGCAAAGTTCAATGTGTTTTTACATGTTTTGTCTATTTTCCTTTGGCAAATATGTCTTTAGCTCTCTGTCTTTAGATTGTAAGGAGAGCAAGCATAAAAATCAGTGTTGAGGTCTTGGCTGAAATCTTTGTTGGTAAACATACAAGCATAGTTCTGGTTGTTTGTTTAGGGTTGATGTCTTGCTACATGCAGTCTAAATGCAGCTTTGACCTGCATTTAGCGTCATTCATTTTTTCCCTTAGACTCTGTGTAGCTTAGCCCAGCTGCAAAAGCATGTCCACAGCATGATGCAGCTATTAACACTTTCTATTATAAGGATAATATGTTCAAGGTCGATTAGGTGTAGAGTTAGATTTCTGTGTCAAAGTTTTTGCTGTAGATCAAAAAGTTACATTTTGGTCATCTGTTACCCCCTTCCTGATGACTACTGTGTTGCCTATATGGACTGGAATAAACTATGACTTTCTTCAACTTCCTTTCAATAATGGCTCCCCTCTTGCTACACATTCATAAAGACAAGATTTGTGAAATGTACCACTAATTGTTGTAATCTCAACAGATTATCCAGCCAAATTGCGAATGTCTGCAGCTCCTCTGGCCTCTCGGGCTGCTTCTCTGATGAATGCTTTGTTTGCGTATTTGCCATACTCATATGGATAGAACAGTGCTCCCTGAGATTTTCTGATGTTTTCGCAGTTTCAGCTTTAACTTCTATATTTTGTTTTGAGTTGCTCTTAATCCCAGTTTAGATGTATCAGGTTGAATACATCTAAGGTTTAATTTGCCAGACAACTGTTGAATGCAAGTGGTTGCATTGGATTGTATTTTTTATAGTCAGAGTGAAAGTGTTTTAGATTTCTTTTGATTTAGATTAGAAAACTGTGCAAAATCAGACTTCTTTCCATTTCACAATTATTCAATTCAGCTCAATTTAATTTATTTATATAGCGCCAATTCACATCAAATCTCCTGAGATGCTACAGGGACCGTTTAATGAGATCATACAGTCAAATTGAAAGTTTGGTAATTAAAGAAAACTAACTGATTGCATTTAGTTATTGACTTTGCAGGACATGCTTCTTTTGGATGAGCATGTGGCTACAGTAAAAGTTTTGTCATTGAACCACAGCAATTCCTGATCAGAGCATACGTGCAACATTAATGTTGAGGAAAAACTCCCTTTTAAAAGGAAGAAAACTAAAGAACCAGGCTAAGTGCAAGTGAGCTACTGCACTGTGGAGTCAATCCTTTTATCAGTGTTTATTTTTTCCCCCTGGAAAAAGTAGACACATTTTTAAATTTCGATGTATTCTTTTGACTACTTCTAGAGTATAAAATGACTATAAGCACAATAAATGTTAAATCTTAAAACTGTCAGAGAAAAATACATTTTATAATGTGTCATTTTAGACTAGATAAGATATCTTTGCTCAAGTAAAGCAGAGCCACACTGATGAAAGACTTCTGTACGTTCTTGTTCAGAACATCTTTGCTTCAGCTACAGTTTCTTTGGTGATGAAATGCTTTACTTTTATTTATTTAATTTTTTGCTAAAAAAAATCTACTTTGTTTAGATTGGAGGTTTATCTCCATGTCTCGTGTCTGATGAATAAATAGTGCATTCTCTAATCTTTGCCTCTTTTGCAGTGACCTTGATATTGCTTTACTCTAAAGTGTAATCTTTTCTCAAAACTATGTCCAAAAACAGACTGCATGAACATGTGCTTACATATCTGCGAAGCTTGTGCGTGCTGTTCTAGTCATATGACGAGGCTTTCTGCTACATGGACATACTTGGGTTATTAAACACAGTTAAGCCCTTGCTTATAAACCTTCCAACATGCTCTTCCATCCGAGACGATGGAGTTATTGGGGATTAAGCAGTTTGGTAAGGAGAACCTGAGGAGTTTTCACCCAGCACTTCATTGAAAATCCAAAGATTTAATCAAGGCTTGCATAAGGTGAGGCTAGCCAAATCATTCAAAGCTTTGCCCTTGTCTTTCATTCCAAGATGAAATACAGCAAATCTTTCATCTAGTAGGGACAAAAATAACATGTCAGATGTAGACAAACTTAACAAATATGTACAAATTTCAATTTATAGTGGCTTCCATATATAGAAAAAGCCATATAGAAAAAAAATTGTACGTAACATGATGTTTTTGAGTGATTAGAGGTTTGTGATTTCTCCATATGGAACATACATGTAAACGAATCACTGAGCCTGTATATAATATATAAAATATAAAATATAAAATTTGCTTAAACAAGCAGTTTGCATTTGTTATCCCCAATACATACGTGGGATTTCTTGGCGCGTTGACAGGGCGTTATTGTGGCCACTGGCTTGTTGAGCTAAATGGTATGAAATTAAATTGTGTAAAAATCTATGTCAGTGTGTAAAATCATCCAATTTACAACCTGTCTCTCCTTACTCTTTTATTCTACTCTCCTCTTTTTAAAATTGGACTATTTCCAAAAACCATGCAAATTGGGGAAGATAAAAGGGAAGACAAAACAACTTATATGTCATCAGCTCTGTAGCAGGTTGCTGACTCTGCTGCATAACAGACAACCAGAGCTGATGAGGTAAGCAGTAGACCCAAACACTGATAATGATCTGTCTTTTGCTTTTGGACTACAAATGAGACAGACTTCTTGCTGCTGACTAGGGATGGCCACAGCTAAGCCATCAACTGATGACTAATTCATGCAGGGAGTGGTGGCATTCCTCTGGCATTTTATTTCCTTGCTGGCTAAAGGAGTTAATCTGATCATGGGGGCCCTAAGTAGTAGAAAATGAGCTATTTCTTGTCAAGTTAAATACACAAGATTGCAAACAAAAAGGTGTTTGCATGAGTGAAACTTATTACCTTTGATTAGTTTGCATTTCATCTGCAAGGTATGGATTCTGTACAAATGTTTCCTGTGGCAGTGTGATGTCTCTGTAAATTCCAGGGAGTGTTAATCTTACCTGAATTCTATTATTTCGAAAAAATTTCCAAATTTTAAATTCCCTGTGATACAGGATAATAAAAACGACAAAACAGATCATCTTTGTTGTTTTCCATTCAGCCTTTATTTATCTGCTGAAGGTCTTGCTCTCTTGATCCTTGAATGGAATAAACAAATCTTGTTGTGTCATAGAAAAATATACTTTCCATTAAACAGCTTCTTATATTTCCATGAATTTTTTGGACTTCTTTTAAAAACCTCACTGAGGACAAAAAGACCTACCTTAGAAACTAGTGCCCTCAGTAACAGTATTACCAGCAAAAAGTAATGCAGATGTGTTTGTGGTGTTCTTTAAATGTTTTTTTCTTGTTTTGTTTTTAGCCACGGTACATCAAGATGAAATCGCTCTGAATTTAATTTCTTCCTGCATCCACAGCTAAAGTACGAGAATAGATGAAAAAGCAACAAACATTTGTGGAGCAGATTTAAAACCCTCCATGCCTTTTAACAGGTTTAATCATTTGTTTCACTTCATTAAGTCAGCAACTCTTATTTATGCCATGTAGGCCTAACTCTATGTGTGTTTAATAGGCTCAGTGGTAGGTATCTAAACATACACAATACTCTATTGAAAACCATAAGGGGACAAGGAGCCAAATAGAACAGTGAATAGAACAGAGACACCCTCACCTCTTCTTTGTTCCTAATTGACCTTTTTAAACAGGGTGTGGCCAGATAACAAGAGGACTCCATGTAACTATATACTGGCAGAGAGTTGGATAAAAGACAGACAGAGGGATGTCATGTGTAAAGAAAGAAGAGATGAGTACCCATTTAAAATTCAAGCTGTTCTCTGTGTTACTGTGGGTATGTTTGAAATAGCTGACATCTAACTCAGCAGTGAAGTTCTGTATTGTATGGCTATTCTGTTGTTACACTTTGGAATGACATGGCTATTCATCTTTAAAGGACCCCCCCGTCCCACCTCTGTTGATTTACTCTGGTATTCAATTTTAATCTGTGATGGGTACCATTTCCCTATTTAGACCGTCATCTCACAACGGAAGGAAAAGTAAGGCATCAAGTGTTATTCATGAGTCCCCCCCTTCTCTAAAAATAGCTGGAGTTGACCCACACTAATGCTCCTTTTCAACTCCAGTTTAACCAGCATTTTTTTCTCATTCAAAAGAAGCCTTCATTTTTCTTTGGCCTGTCATGCCGCTTATTTCAAGATTTGTACCTCATAACCTGTTTTAGTAGCGCAGCAAGAATGTCCCTTATTATGTTATAGCAGAGGTTTATCTCAAAGACTGGTCTTGCATCCTTTTTCTGCTAGTGGAATTAATTAGAAAACTTTGCTGGAACAGCCCTAAGTTAATTTACCCACTGTTTGAAGCTATAATAGCTTATTCATTGTCTTACAGAGAAGCAACAAGCCACATGGAAGGGCATAGCCAGGGGAGGGAATAAGTTAATCATCTCTCTGTCTGTAGGCAAGGTTTATTAATCATGAGGTTTGCTGCCATTTAAATTTTTTTTGAATCTGCAAAAAAGCTAGATTGTGCTCTCAAATAGGTGGACCCTTTGTGGATTTTAAAACCTTTCCTTAGTGGGCAAAATTCACTCATCTGGCACCCAAATCATTCATGAGAGATGGAAGCTCCGTGGCCAGGGGCCCACCTCAATTCAGGCTTGTTTCCTGGAGTAATTTTAGCTATGCTGCACTATGTTGGTATACATTGGTTGCCACACTGCTCAAGTCTGAGAAGCATCAGCTTGACATCCCCGATTAAAACTAACACTGAAGCAGCTGGTTGAACTATCACACATTCCTTGCACAATACTTTTCCATGCATGTACAGTATGAACAGAAAGGTTGGCTAGTGTGTTTCACATGGGAATTCTGGACCATTAGTACTGCCCTCAAAGTCACATGCTTACTACTGCCGGTTACCTGGAAACAGGAAATTTGTTATTATTTGACTTGTAGCCCTCCGGTTGCCAGAAAGGATTGAGATAATGCTCCTTAATTTTAACTGATCCATGCAAAGCAGCCATTAGTTTCAAATTCCAACTGAAACAGTCCCTTGCAAAAGTAGAGGTATCTCTGAAAATGTTTGTATTTTGTAACAACACAACCAAAAACATCAATGTCTTTCAGAGTGTTCCTATCTTCTAAATCAGCGTGGTTAAAACTTTTTGTAACCTGAGCCAAAATTTTAACATTTTAGGTAATGGTGAGCAACAGATCTCTTTCAATAAAAAAGCAAAACAAATATTTTATTGTAAAGCCTCATTGTCCATCCTGCGTCTTGTGGAGTACAGGGGGTGACCAGGGGTGTTAGCCTGTTATGACCACCTACCGATCAGGAATCATTGAGTTGGATGGATTTTAAACTTGGTTGAAATTCAGTCGGCCCTCGTAAGGAGGATTGGGAGCATGTCTTGCTGTTGAATCAGAGTTATTTACCTCAACGTTGCTCATTGTGAACACACAAAAAAGGGAATTCTTCTTCTTCCATGACTTTACTTCAAATAGAGGAGTATGACCAAGTGGCATCTACTTGGCTGAGTCCAATATGGCTTTTGAAACATACAGTGTGAGCACTTTTAAACCCTTTGGTTTCATCGCACAGTTTGAACTGTAGCTGAGTACAATGACTGAAAAAATCATACAGTGTATGCCCATCCTTTACCTGTTTAGTGAACAGAGTAAAAAAATAGGAAGGGTTTTTACTTTATAGATCTAGAATTTCCACCTCTGCCTGTAAGTTGGAGGCAAAACCTTTAGAGGGAGTATTCATTTTCAAGTCTTACCGCATCCAATTTTGACTTTGGTTTGGACTTACCAATAATACCATTCTGTTGTATAGCTCTGGTTCTGTGTTAATGGTTGCTCTTTACTGGGGTATAACTAATTACAGAGCCTATAAATGTATTCCCTTTATAATTTCCCTAAATTAATCTCAATTTTTTTGTGTCACAATAAATAAATGCGATCAATGAGAGATGTATCTTTACATTTCTGCTACGCATAACCTTTTGCATATTGTTCATGAAGTTTGACTTTAATGGCATCTTAACAGAGCATTTTTCTTTTTGGAGATGGGTGCTCTGTATGGCTTGTGGCTACGTGCCAAAAGGGCTTTCTTTCGACATTACTCCCAAACACTAGCCCAACTGCTCTTTGGTCACGAATGTTCTCTCATGTAGATTTGGGGCTTTTGCAGAACATTTTTATTTATAATGAAATTAAATTACACACTGTACGGCTATGTAGAGATATCTGTGTAAAGGGTGTTGATACAAATGCATTATTTGTTGTGTTGGCTGCATTTTCATTTTCTTAAAGCAGGTTGATCAGTGTTTGGACTTTACCCTCCTTCTTCACCTGGCTTCTATCAAAGTAAATGCACTGAAATATTTAACCAACCAAAAGCAAAACATGGGAACAGGGAGAGAAGAGGTGAAGAGGAGAGATCATGTAAACACAGAGACTGAGATATGTTGACCTCGCACCCCATCACATACATATGCCATCACTGACCTGATGGCCAAATTCCTAACTGGCAGCAGCAAGAGAAACATCTGGCCAAGACGTCCACTTTAACTGCCTAAACTGCATTCAGGTTTCCTCTGTTCTAGATGTTTTAATCAACGTGTTGCCTTGATAAAAAGATGAAATACCCTACGCAGGATCTAATAAGTTTTAGATCAAACGGGCAAAAGGACAGATAGAAAAGACGAACAAAGACGTGAATCACCCGTCAAAGAGAAAATTGCAGACAAGCTGCCATTAAGTGTGGGATAAGAGAGTTAAAGGAGGCTCCAGTTGGGCAAAGGGTCTCTGTTGGCTTGCTAAGGGAAGATAAGCAGACAGGTGGTGTTCTGTTCTCTCTAAGATCTCCGACAGCTGGCAGCTCTCTTGTTATAAGCATGCAATAGAATGCATGGGTGTATGTTCCTGAGTGTGTGTGACATTTGATTTCAAGATCATGTGTGTTTATAGCTACATGTCACTGCATTTGGCAGCGTTCCTTTGCCAGCTGATTTATCTACAGAAACAAAGCTTTCATAGTGTATAGTGTTGTCTCGGCAGTTAGGAAATAAAACATTATTTCTTTTAAGGGGAAATATGGGAACTTAGTATATTGCTTAACTCTAACCCCTTCAATTTATTAAACATGTTAGAAAGTAAAGTTTCCTCTGATATTGATTAAATACTAAATTTAACTTTGAAGAATCTCAGAAATACTTTAAATGTCTAGCTTTTATTTTTCTTTACTCCATAGCTATGTCTAACTTGAAAAAGTTTTTTTTTCTTGGTAGCAATAGTTTAAGTTTAATGGTAGGATAAAAATAAGATTTTTGAGTTTCAGATCTGCTGGTAACCCATCTTGGACTATCAAACTGGAATTAGCTATTTCAGGTCATGAGCCCATTTCTCAGTACTTGTTATTGGTGACAACCAAATCCAATTGCATAGTTTAAACATTTAAATTATTATTTAAATTATACCTTTAATTATACTTTAACAAATCTCTTTAATGGTAGTGTTACAAATATTGCTTATTGTTTTTAAAAAATGTACAGAATTAGGAGCAGCTTTATTTTATGACCTGTGATATGTTTGCCATGAAAAAAGATTTTTGTCTGACTAAGGCCTGGCCATTTATTTTTTTCATATATTTTTTTCTTCCATTATGCTAATGTTGTATATGGGGGTAAAGTTCCGAGTTCTTTCCTGTGTATATTTTTAGTTGATTCCATATTCAGCACTTGGTTTGATCTGGCGCTGGTAGTGGCTAGTGAGAAAAGCTCTTGTCATCTCTGTGCCAAAAAGCTTTTGTTTGTAGAGAAAAGATGGTTCATAGTGGTCCAGAGGCACTAATTTTCTGTTGGCAAATGGAGGGTATCTTCATTGGTAAAGATTTGGTTGCAACTGTGGCCCAGCAGCTAGCTTTCATCTCTTAGCTCTGCAGAGACTGCTCACAATGCAAGTTACTCTTAAATTGTAATTCATTTGCAGGCTCAGAATCAAGATTCTCCTTCAGTGCTGCTTTAGGCCTGCAGAGTGAGAATCAATTTTCTTGACTACTATTGATTGATGTCCACTGTTATAAGTGACCCTTTTTTCCTCAGCTTTGCAAGTGTTTCTTTGAAGTCTATGTTATCTAGCCCAGCTTTTCATCTGCAATATAGCAGGTATTCCACACCCGATAAATGGATGTCTCATGCCCTAGAGGTAACTATAAATGGGCTATGTGTTTTGTGGCTGGGATCTTTTTATATGCAGAATAATATGACCGTGATCAAAGATGAGAAAAATGACTATTCTCTTTCCTCACTGATATCAGTATCTGCACTTAAATGCTAAACATATTTGCCTTCTGATATTAAAATTTAAGGTTTTGGGGTACATCTTTCTTCTTGGTCTTTAATTCTCCCAATAGAGGGTTCAACTTTTTTTAAAGACAACAATCTTAAGCTTAGTTTGTGTAAATACAGCCTGCTGAAGTTATTTTCCCTATGAATGTTTTCAGATTTTGTCACATTACAGTTAGAATTTCAAATGTCTCCAAATGTTTTTTTGTAATAGACTAACACAAAGTAGTACATAGCTGTAGAAGTAAATATTAAAAACAAGCAGCATAATGAAGACTAAGGAACACACCGGGCATCTGGGCTAAAGCTGTAAAGATGTTTAAAACAGGCCCAATTACAATATTTGCCAAGACATATAAGTTCTGATTCCAAAGACATCTTTCTTGATATGATGAATTCATCTTTTCAAAGCAATAGTTTGACTGGTAGAGAAGCTTTTTTAACTTAACCTGCTTATAAGTCTGAGTTGACTGTAACTCCCAACACTGAAAATGATTTTGGGAAAAGAATTGAAACATTTGAACAAATATGTATAGATTGATCTATAAAGACTGAAGAAAAAATAATACTTCAAAAACAAACCTTTTTACAGATGTGAGGTCCACACTCTTACATTCAGTCAGTTTTATTTTAATTCCTCCAGCCTTAAAGAAGAAATGTGCTGCAGAAGATATCAAGGTTGAATTTAGAGAAATATAGTTTCCTTTTATTTCGTACAAAATTTCCATCTGCTCCCCTTCAGGCAAAGCCACATAAAGCTATTATTGTCCTCAAGACGCAGATGTTATTTTAGCTGCCCTGATGTTATTTTATGCATATACATTTTGAACATCTTCTGTTATTTGTACTGACAGTAGGGTTTCAATGAATGTAATAAAATTCACCACAGCATGTTGAGTGAGATAGTATTTTTTCTAGTAATTCAGCAGGGAATTATTTTATCCAAGATGTTTGTATACACATTTGCTCCAAAGTCCAGTTAACTTGCAAAACTGCTTTTTAACTATATGAAGTCTTTATTAATATTCTTGCATGGCCTCAGTTCCTAAGGATTATATTAGATGTTTTTGTTATTTGCTTTCTTTTTAGAGTTTGATGTTGCAACATATAAAAACATGAAATAACATAATGCAGGATATTTCCAAGAGAAATACAATGTGCTAAAATTAACGTTGAAAGGGGAAATTAGTCACAGAGAGAGCCATGTTTTAGTCTAGTGTTGTCTGGAAAGTGTCACAGGAGAAGAGATCAAGGTGACTATCCCACTCATTCCAAGCAACCCTTTAGAGCCAATGGCGGTTGGCCGATCATCCCCGAAGACAGGCGGGCAGAATGAAGCATAAACCCTTAAAGCAGGTTTTTAAACAAACAGTCTGCTGAGGAACATGTGTGTGGCTCTTTTGTTCAAATGCCTCTGTCTCCCTTGCTGCTCCCCTCCGGAGCAGCACTGCTTTGCTGTCTGATTTATCTCTGGTAGGTGAGATAAGAGTCATCCTCTGTCCGTCTGTTAATCCCCTTAGCCACAGACTGGCGAATTGGCACCAGGTTTTCTTGTAGACAAAAGGTTTTCTGAATATAAATGGTAGACTAGACATTAAACTTAAACCTGAGTTGCATTGACTACCTTTTTAGATAAATCAACTGAAGTAAAACTGGACCATTTGTCTTAATGGGCTTTGTATATTAATAACAGAATTTCAACATTATTTTAAAAGTAAAGAAGTCTGGGGGGTATGAGTTGATTTATTGCTTTGATTTTTGATTATAGACTAAAGCAAAAATACAAATTAAACGTAGATTAAAACTTATTTTGCAGTATTTTGCTTTTATGCTATTCTTTTCTTTATAAGAGAACGCAAACATAAGCAGATTTTGCTATTTCTGTAGCTGGGCTATCTGCTCAGGTAGATAACCTGCTTCATTTACTTGCAGTTGCATGATAGAAAATAATAGTAAATAAACAAACAAACAAACCTTTTATAGAGGATTGGTCCCTCTTTAGTTTCAATAAAATAACTGTTAACATTACTCCTTATATGTTTTTTCTAGTGAAGCTCCTTTGTACATCAGTTTGCAACATCCTAAAGTGTTTGGTATTGCATAATGACCATGTTTTCTTAGTATGCTTACTCACACTACATCCACATGAAGATGAATAAAGCGTCCACCCAGAAAAATGTAGCTCTGAAGATGAAACTGAAACATGTAGTAAGTGTAATATCCACAGTAAATTCTATAGCTTATGAAACACAGATTCTAAAGCCTAAACACAACTCTGAAGTCCTCCGTTGTTGTTTGTTTCAATGCATACATGTTTCAGAGAAGTGCTGACCATGTAGGCTTACATGCGCAGATGTCCTACTTTGTCGCCGATGATAAAGATTGGGGTATCAATGTAGAAACATCACTGGGGGTGGCTTTAAACTTATCAACTCTGGGAGGTGGTTAAGAATGTAGTCTGTTTTTGCGTCTGGTTTGTCTGGTGGGGACCCGTTATCTGTACAAATAAGCTGGTTGTATGCAGGGGATGGACAATGCTATCAGAATGTTATACAGCGAGGAGAACAAGTATTTGATACAGGGTTGATTTTTCAGGTTTTCCCACTTGCAAACATGTAGAAGACTGTAATTTTTATCATGGGTCCTCTTCAACTGTGAGTGATGGAATCTAAAACAAAAATCCAAAAAAATAAAATGTATGATTTTTAAATAATTAATAACCATTTTATTGTGTGAAATAAGTATTTGATCATCTATCAACCAGTAAGAATTTTGGCTCTCACAGTCATGTTAGTTCTTCTTTAAAAGGCCCTCCTGTTCTCCACTCATTACCTGTATTAACTGCACCTGTTTGAACTCGTTACCTGTATAAAAGACACCTGTCC